>CAHIKZ030003584.1:0-600000 GCA_903632075.3 Acanthosepion pharaonis | reverse complement strand
CACATCTCCTTTATAATTTCTCTCTCTAGAAAACATGTAAGATACAATAAAGGAAAGACTTTTCACTTTGACAGGTGTTTCTACTTTGTGGCAAAAGACCAAATCTTTTCTTATTGGCTATGCTTTCACATCTCTTTTATAAGTCTACCATTCTTCTAATCATGGAATAATTGTTGCCAAATACACAAATATATCTAAATAGCTAGAGATTGTTAATAGAAGATAAAGATTGATGCTGCATTTAAATTTCTGAAGATTACTGTTCCATGCTCTTTTATATTGAAATGATGCATTTCAGAAACTAATGAAGATTTATTTTCAAAGAATTTCAAATTTGAATGTCATAACACCAAACATTATAAAAGAGAGAAACACCCAGTAAATGTTATCAGTGGAATTTTACAGAATCTTTTCCATTACAACCTAAAAAAAACAAAAAACTAAAACAACCTCGACTTTACTAAGATCTTTTAGTCTGAAAATAATCAATTACATCAACTGGGATTCTAATGCTATTTACATTGTTACAGAAAAGATAGTTGGGAGCATCAATGATTATTACAAAAGATTTGTTACCATAATTCTCACAAAATATAGTTTCTTCATTGAATTGTTTATGCATTGAATTTTTTATTTAATTTTAAAAGATCTTCAGTTCCATCAAGTTAAAAAAAACTGTCATAGTTCTGAAATATAATGTTTTTAATTAGATTGTTGTCTTATTTTCTTATATGCTTATTTTAAAGCTTATACTTATATCGCAGTGGAGTTTCAGGTTGTGGCATTCCACAACTAACAAGATCTTCTCCCAAATACAGGAGAAAATAATCAATTACACCAACTACCAATATGAAACAAGAAACATTGAGAATCAGTAACTAATGGTTTACATAAGAATTAGCAGATTGTGATGCAAAAAATGGCAGATATTTAATAAAAACATAGTTTTATTGTCAAAATATTTTGTTATTAAGAGGAAAGACCAAAGGATATTTTGATTATTAAATTATCTTTGTAGAGTGAGTGACTTTGCTTAAATAAATTTGAATAAATGGCAGTTCTGCCCAACAAACATAAGTGGAGAGAGAGAATCAGATTAAGCTGATATGAACAGATACTACACTCTGATCTTAGTGAAAAGGCCTAGAAGATGAAAGACAGAAGGAAAGATAAAAGTGAAGAGAGAGAATCAGATGAAGCTGATGAGAACAGATACTACACTTTGATCTTAGTGAAAAGGCCTAGAAGATGAAAGACAGAAGGAAAGATAGAAGCGGAGAGAGAGAATCAGATTAAGCTGATAAGAACAGATACTACACTTTGATCTTAGTGAAAAGGCCTAGAAGATGAAAGAAAGAAGGAAAGATAGAAGCGGAGAGAGAGAATCAGATTAAGCTGATGAGAACAGATACTACACTTTGATCTTAGTGAAAAGTATAGAAATGTAAGATGAAGATTCGGCTCAAAAAAAAAAAAAAAAAAATAGAAGGGAACAATAGATCTGTTTAACATCCACAGTCAATACATCATGGACTATTCTGTTTTGATTGTATAGATAAACAAAAGACATACATTTTAAAAGGTAAGAGATCAGGCTCTCCAGTCTCTGTCTGAAAGCAGTGTAATGATTCAAACTCTGATAGGGGTAATCTCTTCTGGGCCATCCAGAGAGTGGTTTTTAACATCACTGGAACTAACTTGTCTTGCTAACTGTTCAACTTCAAATTACTTTGTTTGAAGTTGTTTAGCAGAGTAGGAATAGTGGGCCAGGACAGATGGTCTTTGCTTAAAACATGGCTAGTGAGGGTGGGCTACAAAAACTTGGTACATTTTTTTTGTTTAAACTGAGATGTGCCTGATTTGTTACATTTCAATAAAAATGTTATGGTACATGAAGTTTTCATTGGAAAAGTGTAGCCATTTGTATATTTTGTGGGCCACTACTCAAGAAAAGTTTGCTGTCTATTATAATAAGATGAGGATTGCAACACACCCACAACTGAGTCCTCACGCTCAGTCAAAGATGAGACAGATTTAGATACAACTTGTGTTGAGTTGCTTTAAATGTCAATAAAACAAGGATTTAGCTTAGGGGGAAAAGAATGGAGGATTCAAAACTGATAAGAAACTATTTGACTGAAATTGACAACTCTCAGTAAAGATCAAAGTAGAAGAAAGAATAGGTTATGTGGAGAATATATTTTTATTTAGCAGGAGAGAAGCAAACATAAAAAAAATCACTTATTTTGAAAAGTAACATTGTTTTAAAACAAAGATTTATGTTTTTACACACATCCACAGACCATCTTGACTGAAAATACAAATCAACAAATGTCACAAGAACATCGGTTCTCTCCAGTGGGTGTACACATCCGAATGTTCAATTCTCACTTCAGTGAAAATGTAGATACATGAACTTCACAAGAATATAGCTCCTCGCCAGTGTGTATATGCATATGTTTGAGCAAATCTGGTTTCCGTGAAAATGCAGATCCACAAACTTTACAAGAATACGGTTTCTCTCCAGTGTGTGTACGCATATGCTTCGTTAAATTCGAGTTTTGTGAAAATTCAGAATGACAAACATCACAAAAGTATGGCTTCTCACCAGTGTGTGTACGCATATGTTTCACCAAATCTGCTTTCCGTGAAAATGCAGATCCACAGACTTCACACGAATATGGTTTCTCTCCAGTGTGTGTACGCATATGAATGTTCATATACGACTTTTGTGAAAATGCAGATCCACAAAATTCACAAGTATATGGTTTCTCTCCAGTGTGTCTATGCATATGTGTTACTAAATGAGACTTCCATGAAAATGCAGATCCACAAACTTCACAAGAATATGGTTTCTCTCCAGTGTGTGTACGCATATGTGTCACTAAATGAGACTTCCATGAAAATGCAGAGCCACAAACCTCACAAGAATATGGTTTCTCTCCAGTGTGTGTACGCATATGAGTGACCATATTTGACTTGCGTGAAAATGTAGATTTACATACATCACAAGAATATGGTTTCTCTCCAGTGTGTGTACGCATATGATTGATCAATAATGAATTGCGTGAGAAGGCATATCCACAAGCTTTACAAGAATATGGTTTCTCACCAGTGTGTGTACGCATATGTGTGAACATATTTGACTTTTGTGAAAATGCAGCTCCACAAACTTCACAAGAATATGGTTTCTCTCCAGTGTGTGTATGCATATGAATGCGCATATATGACTGCAGTGAAAATGCAAATCCACAAACTTCACATGAATATGGTTTCTCTCCAGTGTGTGTACGCATATGTTTGACCAGATCTTGTTTTCCTGAAAATGCAAATCCACAAATTTCACAAGAATGTGGTTTCTGTCCAGTGTGTGTACGCATATGAATGCTCATATATGACTTCTGTGAAAAGGCAGATCCACAAACTTCACAAGAATATGGTTTCTCTCCAGTATGTGTACGCATATGAATGCTCATATATGACTTCTGTGAAAAGGAAGATCCACAAACTTCACAAGAATATGGTTTCTCTTCAGTGTGTGTATGCATATGATCAACCATACTTGGTTTCTGTGAAAATGCAAATCAACAAACTTTACAAGAATATGGTTTCTCTCCAGTGCGAATATGCATGTGTCACATGAATATGGCTTATCTTTCTTGTTTATTTATAAAACTCAGTGTGTTTTTGTATAAAGATAAACCACACATTTCAAAGTATATTATTTCCTGCCAGGGAAATTTTGCCAGGTGCATTGTAAATCCATCACTTTCACATGAACCACATTGCATATATTTTTGTGCTGTCATGGAAAGTGAAATGTTTTTTCCTTCATTGAAATTCTCAAACAGTGTATTTTGTACAGCCAAAAGATCTGTGAAGGAAAAAAAAAGGCATAAATCACATATTAATAAGGGCAGTGAATAATATATGAAAGCAAAATCACAATGACCACTATATATAATTTTTTTATATTTGCCACCCTCCCCTAGCTCATTTCCAAGAAATTCTTTGTTTATTTCATGTTTATATTAGTTATATGCACTAGTCCTTGGGGAATTAAAAAAAAATTCTCTCAATGATTCCTGATGAGGTTTTTCAAAATCACCTCAAAACCAATCATATATAAAGAAAATTAAACAAAATTAAAAACCTAAATAAAAACAAATTAATAAAAATCCTCATGCAAAATTTTTTTACATTAATGAAAATTACTTTCTTGCATGTCTAAATGTTCTTTTTTTAAGTATGGTGTTTCATATGCAACATAATTGTTAGAAGGTCACAATTTTCAAGGGTTGCCTCTCTTCTTTTCATAATGTTACTTATAGAGTCGACTATAGTTAGAAAAATGGGAATGCTTAAAGTAAAGAAAAAATAGAAAGTTTTTAATTATTTTAAAAATATTGGTGCAAAACAAGCTTTTCAATTTTTGATTTGTAAATATAGTTTCTACATAATTATGAAAGAAATACTGTGTTGGAGATTTGTAAACTGTTTTTTAAATTATGCTAAATCCTTATAATTAAAATTTTAAAAACTTCTTGTAAAAATTAATTATTTATCAACAATTTATTTTTCTTAAGACGAGTAATGCCCTAAATATAACTCATTTACAAAAGCAATTAAACATTAAGCATACTGTAACACCCCTTGTGAGCTCCGTACAATTTCTCCAGCGGCCATTCTCCACGCTGTGATGTTGCCGGGGTTGGTTGAAAAAAGTCAAGTCTCAAGCTGGAGGCACAAGATAAACCATTGAAGGAACGAACATCCACAACTTAGATGAGTTTAATCAACGCTTTTATTTCGTTCAGACTTAGTCTTGCCCGTTGGGGTACGATGTGACGCTCAGCTCAACTCTAACTAATGGAGATCAAAATGTCAACCGACCATACTCAGACGAACGGAGTTTCACTTCTTCAGTGTTTTATGACACACGTGGCTTCCTTTTCAAAACCGATTAATTTCTGCTCGGCTCGGAAAAAATCACTTGTATTTATATTGAAATAATCGGAAGTCCCTAGACCACTGGGTGAAAACAAAAGATAAGCATTGGCAACTGTAAGTTAAAAATTTCAAGGTACTTAAATTTTGCTTTCTTTGATAACTAAAAATCCTGCGGATATCTTGTCTGTAATCGGCCTCCCGATGTATTTTCCAGGATTTTTAAATCTTTTTTATCTTAACAAATTTTTTAGAGTGAAGGCCGTCGGATGTTTTTATAGCCCTTTTCTTTTTTTATTGCCTGAGAAAGGGAAAATTCTGTTATCTTTTCTTTATTTCCTCAATGTGTTGTCAGATACAGTAAAAACGGTTTTTTTGACCTGGTCATTTAAAATCTATTTCCTAAACGTTTATCTTTTATCACATCTAATCACTTAGTCAAATATTTTATTGGATGACTGGTAGGATTTAACAGTAATCTGATGCCCTTTTCTCTTCCAAAAAATTTACTTATAAAAAGAAAAAAGCGTTTATTTATTTATTTTTTCCTTTTCTTTTTCCCTTAGTACTTTTGTTAAACGAAACACATGTTTTTAAACTATTTTTCTATTCTTAACCGTTTTCTATTCTTAATTTATTAAAATAAAATACATATTTTACAAATCAACCTTAATAGACGCCTAGTTATCGTGTCACAATACCGAACTATTGGAGGTACCTTATATTAAGGTAGGTACCTCCACAACGTTAATAAAAACAAAGTTTTATCTTCAAAATGTTTGTGTTATTATTTAGATGAAAGACCAAAGTATTTTTTTTATTATTTTTTGACACTTTTCAGTCTTTCCTAGCACATTTGAAATTCTGGTTAAAAATATTGTTTTGTTTATATCATTGGGAAATGTAATAATTACAAAATACATTCAGTTTGAATTTCTTACAAAAATCAAATAATAGTCGGATTTTAATGAAACTTTCAGGACGTATTCACAAATGAAGGAAATAATTTTATGTTACTCCCCACCCCTCGTCACACACTTAATTTTATGAAATTTCATGAAATGCCTTGTACTTCCTGATTTTTTTTTTATTAGTTAAAGTAGGACTCCTTGGAGAATGTAAATCATCCATTTTTTTTTCAAACTTTTACCATTCTAACTGAAAATCTGCTCTGAATAGTAAACTAAAAATGTAATCAAACTATGACATAATTTAATTAGAAAATCTTTTAATTGCTTTTGTAAATAAGTTATAATAAGGACATTATTATATGAAGAAATAAAAAAATTTTGACGAATAATGAATTTTTACAAGGATATCTTCATTGTTTTAAAATTTTAATTATAATAATTTATAACAGTTCAAAAATCGTTTAAAATTCTGTATTGAGTTCTTACTTGGATGTGATATTCTAATTAAGTGAAAACAAAATTTACAAATCCAAAATTGAAAACATTAATAAAAAGTTTTACCATTCTGTTTCTAAAATAATTTTTACTAATTTCATTTCCTTTTTTCATCTACGGTAGACTAAACATGACATTTTTATGAAAAGGTCTTGTGATCTAACAGTTTTGTCCATTTACAGAGAAATTTGCTTCATTAGTATTTACATTTCAACATGTTTTCAACTTTATCCCTTCAGCTTTAAAAGTTTAAAATTTAAAGTTTTAAGATTTACAATTACTATTTCACTAAATATTTTTATTTTATGTACTTATATTAGTGTAGGTCAAACTTCAATTGAATCATTTTTTTTTACTTTTTTAAAAGAAACAAAAAGATTTTTTAGTAATTTTTTTACTTTTTTCAGTTTTTTCCTTTTAATGACACTTATTTTGATAAAGACATCTAAGTTAATTTTAAAACTAATGTTTAATAAATTTAAATTATTTTAAAACATTATTTCATTCATATTTGAAATTATTTTTCTCCTTTTTTCATTAATTTTAAATAGTTTTCTTTTCAAAAGAGTGTTCACAATTGGAGAAAATATAAAAAATGATTATAGCTAATGTTAAAAGTTTATTAAATATTAATCAAATTTTAATTAAAGATTTTTTAAATCAAAAAGTTAATTTTCTTGCTTACTTACCTTAAAAAAAAAAAAAAATGCGTTCACTTAGATTTTGTAAATTTATGTCAATTCTGGTCATCCATACTAGTTGTCATCAATTCATAACACCAATCATCACTTCAGATAAACAAATAACAAATGTTTTTTTATGCTAAAAGTGAGTAGTATTTATTTCAAACGAGATTAATTTAACTTTCAATTTTCTAATTTTACTCAAATAATGTATCTGAAATATATATATATATATATATATATACATGAAAAGAAAATATATATATATATATATATATATATATATATATGAAAAGTGTATGTATATAAATATATATTATTTATATATTATATATAAATAATGTATTTATTGTAAAATTTTCTCAATATCAGAGATGAAGAAAAGCTAACATATATATATGTATATTAAAATCGATAAATTTGTTTTGTTTACAAATTTCTTAAAATTAAAAAAATGGCCACTTTCAAGAAAATTTTAAGAAATCGAGCAAATATTTGACATTCTAATAATAATTTTGTATCTGAAATACAACAGAATATTTTACTTACTGGAAATAATAGATTTAATCCTTTAGGTTTCAGTTAAAGCTAAAATGAAATCTTCAAGAATGTTTTTTTCATTTTTAAAAATTCATTTTATACTTTAGGTATTGAAAATTTATGCCAAAAAAGTGGATGTACCTAGATTGTTTAACTAATTGCTTTTATAAATGAGTTAGGACATCAGTGTTTTAAGAAAAAATATTTTCAATGAATAATGAATTTTTACAATTCTTTCAGTTTTTTTTTTAAATTTTGTTTATAATATTTTTTAATTTTTAAAATTTTAGATGCAGAGAACTGAAAACATTTTGAAAGCATATAGCTGCATCTAACATGGACAATCAATTCTCTATGGCCATAGTTTTGAAAAATTTTTCAAATATATGATACACTAAAGAAAATAGCAGAATGGGCTATGCTGAAGAATACCAGAAATGGTTTTTTGACAGTTTTATGTAATTCTGTTAAGAGACTTTGGAGATTTTACAAGGACAGAAATAAAGGAATAACTTTTTTGAATTCCCCCAAAAATGTAAAAAAGTGGTTTCCTATTCTCATTACACTGCCTCTTCAACCTACACCCCAGTTGTAACTACATCTGCTTCAGATGCAACCCTGTCTGATGCTACCACAAGTTTATATCGTGTCTGTTGCAACACAAGAACTATCTTCAAATTCCAAATTGGGTGCAACTCCAAATCTCTCTAAAATTTCTTCCCATCGAAATGCAGAAAAAAACTCAGAAAAAACAATTGCAAATAAAAAAAAATGTCACTTCAAAAAAAATAAAATAAAAGAACTACAAGAAAAAAGAAATAAACTTCCAATCATTTCATTAGCAGGAAGTTCCACTATGACTGTATTTTAGTTGGAGTTCTTGCTACTTGTATTCCACAAGCCATTAAAAATATTTTGGAAACACTGTCATTGGAAGATGAAATTTTACAAAAAGTTCTACAACAATTTACAAAATGTATTTTTTAATTTAGCTCCTGTTAATTTTAGTTTATTAACCAATACTGATTAAATATTTTATTTATTAAAAAAAAAACTTCCTGCTTACTTACATTATTTTTAATTTTTTTAATTATAGATGGAGGGGACAGAAAAGATTCTGAAACATTATAGCAGCATCCAACGTGGACAACCCATTCTCTGCAGCCATATTTTTGAAAAAATTTTCCAAAAATATGGAACACTTGAGAAAGTGGCAGAATGTGCCATGTTGGAGAATGCTATGAATGGTTTTCTACCAATATCAACCAATTCAGTAAGAAGACTTTGGGGTTTCTACAAAAATAAAAATAAAGGGACAAACTTTTCTGAATTCCCCCCAAAATGTAGAAAAGTTGTAACTCAGTCTGTCCCACCTTCTACTGCCTCTTCAACCACCACCCCAGTTGTAACTACATCTGCTTCAGATGCAACTCTGTCTGATGCTACCACAAGTTTATATCATGCGAGTATGAATCTCTCTTCCTGTACAACCATTTCTACTGCAGCTGCAACCATTTCTGATGCAGCTGCAACCATTTCTACTGCAGCTGCAACAATTTCTGATGCATCTCTGTCTGCTGCAACTGAAACCCTGTCTGCTGAAACTCAAGAACTATCTTCAAATTTGGAATTGGGTGCAACTCCAAATCTACCTAAAACTTCTTCCCAGTGTTCCTCTTCCAGTGATAAAAAAAAAGTTCAAAAAATAAAAAAGTTGAAAAAACAACTGCAACAAAAAGAAAGAAAGAATAATTTCACTTCAAAAAAAAAAAATAAAAGTACTTAAAAAAAAACAAAAAACTACAGAACATTCCAATCAATTCTTGAGTAGGAAAATTTATTATGACTGTATTTTATCTGGAGTTCCTTCTTCAAGTATTGCAAAAATTGTGAACTGTATTTTGAAGACATTGTCACTGGAAGATTACATACAAAAAAGCTCAACTAGAGTGTACAGAATGGTTGGGGAGCTTGGCTTTCTTTCAGATGTGAAGATGTTCAACACAGTGCAAAGAGCAGAAAACTGCACTTTAGTTTTCAATTCAACGATACAAGATGAAACTACATGAAATGTGTGGTATTAACAACACTATCCTCCTCTCATCTTGTGTCACTGGAATGTTTTCCTGGAGTGACTGCTATGGACTACAAGCAGCATATTTGTGACTTCATCAACAAATTAGCCAAAGTAGGCTCACTATCTACTAGTGAAAGTGTTGATGTCAGTTTCAAAAAAATAATTTCAAAAATAAAATGCTGCTTAACAGACTGGGTTCCCATCAATCATTCCACAGTTTCGCTACTGGAGAAGGAGTGGCAGGTTAAAATTTTGGAGCTGTACTGTAATTTTCACCCACTGGAATCAATTACACAAAAGACGAGGAAGGTCCCGAGGGATTGTGAGACCTGTACAAAATCTTCCAATGTGATTGAGTGCCTAGCATGGCGAATTATTGTTGGCTTGAATTGTCTCAGATTCAGTGATCAATTAGAGGCAATTAATGACATGAAGACCTTTATTAAAAAAAAGAAGGGCTTCCATTGTCCCGAAACACTAGATTCCGAGGGAATCGGTTGCATATAATTTTCCATCTAGGTGCAACTTACTTTGCTATTTTTGAGCAGTGTAAACAATCCGTCTCCAGGTTTCAGCAACTGTTCACAGAAGAAGCTGTTATCCTTGAGATGCAAGTGCTGGGAATCTGATGCTATCAGGGCCTAGGATGAGTACCTTCTACACATCTCTCAAAATGCAAAATGACCCCATCAACACAGTGAACATTGTCAAAGAGGTCATTGACAATGTGAAGGTACTCAGTGAGGTCCCAATGACTATTTTTACCTGTTCAGAGGACTTCTTTGGAAATCCATTACCAAAGAAATTGATAAACTCCCAAGTGATTGCCCCTATAAATGAACTCAGTCTTTCGACAAATGGTGACTGCTTGTTTAAAAAGGATTGTGGAGGTGTTAAACAGGCAGTATGAAAAATCATTCACCATGGTAGAGACTTCTTCTAAGTCCCTGTTAACATCGGTGAGGCACCACACCATACTAGCTGAAAGCATCATCAGTGAATTTTGTGAAAGAAGCTTGCACATACTGCTTATGTTTCCAGCATAAGCGATGTCATCAAGGCTAAGTGGAATCAAGTAAGAAAATTTATCAATGATCTGGATGCTGAGCATTTCAAGAAATACCTCCAGATGTCGATGACTTACAGCAGACAGTATACTGGGCTGAAGAAAATTCAGGAACAAATATTTGATGAAGAAATTGTCAAAAAGATCAAGAAGGCCCAGGATGAAAGAAGGAAGAGAGCTACAATTTAGAAGAAATTAAAACAATGAAAGGATGAATCAATAATGACTTTACTGGATAAGTATCATCCATAGTTAGCACAAGTCCTGCATGAAAGACTTACTGGGAAGCTATTTGGAAGGACAATAAAACACATTTTGGCAGTTGATGATGTCAACTGTGAATATATTTTCTACATCATTAGTTATGCAAATCTTTTTGTATGATTTCATCTCACTGATGAAGCTATGTTCAACCAAACAAATGTGAAATTGGTGCTATCATGCAGTACTTGTATTTTGATAAGCACAGCAATGATGACTGAAGAGGCAGCAGAAGAAAAAAAAAAAAAAAAAGAAACAATCCTTTTCAGGGCCACAAAATATTCCTGAAAGTCTTTTCCCTTTTACACATGGTAGCAATTTCTTTTCAATATTGTTCATTGGGTTAATAAACGTTTTAGGAATTATGTAATTAATAATAAAATTTAAAGTAATATGAAAATATAATAATAAAATAATTGTCATAAAAATAATTAAAAATAAAATGGAAAATATATCAAAAATATAAATTAATAATAATTTAATTACCATAATATTTCATAAATTATTAAGCTACCTCTATCATGGTATTTCATCTGTTATTAAATTATAAAATTAAGAAAACTTTATAGTATTTTAAGTTTATTTTTATTTTTGCATCTTTGAAAGGTAAATAAAAGTCAATAAAATATTGGATAATTGCAGAAAATATGTTCATTTGTAAAAATTACTATGTAGTTAAAACCCCAAAAATGCGTTCACTTAGTTTTCGTAAATTTATGTCAATTCTGGTCATCCATACTAGTTGTCATCAATTCATAACACCAATCATCACTTCAGATAAACAGTAAACAGGGCTGATCAATAACAAATGTTTCTTTGTTTTTTTTATGCTAAAAGTGAGTATTATTTATTTCAAACCAGATTAATTTAACTTTCAATTTTCTAATTTTACTCAAATGTGTCAGAAATATATATATATATATATATATATATATATATATATGAAAATAATTATATATATATATATATGAAAAGAATTATATATATATATATATATATATATATATGAAAAAGAATTATATATATATATATATATATATATATATATATATGAAAATTATATATATATATATATATATATATATATATATGAAACGTGTATAAATATATATGCAATTTATTATATATATTATTTATATATGCGCGGTACTTATTGGAAAGCGTTCAGTATCAAAGAAAAGCTAAAAATATTATATATGTATATTAAAATCGATAATTTTTTTTTGCTTACAAATTTCTTAAAATTAAGAAAATGGCCGCTTTTAAAAAAATTTTAAGAAATCGAGCAAATATTTGATATATTCCAATAATAATTTTGTATCTGAAATACAACAGAATATTTTACTTACTGGAAATAATAAATTTAATCCTTTAGCTTTCAATTAAAGCTAAAATGAAATCTTGAAGAATGTTTTTTTTTTCATTTTTAAAAATTCATTTTAAACTTTATCGAAAATTTATGCCAAAAAAGTGGAGATTTAATTAATTACTTTTGTAAATGAGTTAGGACATTTAGTGTCTTAAGAGAAAATATTTTCGATGAATAATGAATTTTTACAACAATTGTTTCATTTTTTTTTTTAAATTTTGTTTAATATTTTTAGAATGTGGGCACGGCGCAAAAAAACTGAGAAAACATCGACTGTTGAAGAATTTTTTGTGTTTCTATCGCAAGTCTTGTTCGCCATTACAAAAATCGTGGCTTCTTTAACGTGAAACTAAAACATAAACAGTTTTCTATAAAACTTGTCAGACATAAAAACAATCATTTCACATGGGCTTCTTACCTCTTGATAAACACGAATTTGTAGCTATAATGACACATGCGCAGTAATGAGGCGGTGTCATGCGGTGCACGTCTCCTAGTGATAAGGTACAAACAAAAAGGGAAGTAACTCGCACTCAATAGACCAAACAATAAGGGCCTATTAGTTGAAAGATTTATTTTTGGAACATTGGGGTTACCAATTATAAAGGTATCCGTTTGTAGATAGACCAATACTATTTATATTATTATACTTTCAAAGTACAAGATTCAAGTAAACAACAAAATCTTCAAACTGTGAATCAACAAGTATATACTGAAATAACTTACAAGAACAAACATGCCATAAAATTGTATTCAATGTATAGGGAAAGAAGTTGTTCCCCTTTCATTGTATTTGATTGTTCGAAGGAAGTTCTTTCTGAGAGAAAAATATTCAGGAATCAATTAGAACAAGGTCTGTTTGTTAGAATTGATAACACAAGAATACAATTTATATAAATTTCAAGTACTCAGTAATCTTTAAAATGTTGCACTCTAATTTTAGCAAACGTTGGGTGCTTGCTATCCTGGAAGGGTCGCACGCATAAAGTCGACAGCGAAGTCTATGCATAACGTCCGTGTCATGGGAGTTGGGCGCTGGGAATGCTTCATTTGACGAGTCACAGGCTCGCCTCGAGGTTGGCTTTCCTACGCCGCGGGATTGCAAGGGACGCCTTCCCTTTCCTTATTATCAGTCCTTCCATCTTGCGGGTTGAGCGCCGTCGTAAACCCCGGGATAAATTGGATTTCCTTCGCGAGTGTCGATCGGCCTTGACGATTATTCCTCGATCCAGTGACCTTTCTCGACTTAGGAGAGTCTTCTATCGAGAACGGGGGGGGGCGAAGAATCCGTTACGTGAGCGGCTCGGCTTGTCGGCGGAGGAGTTTTGCTTCTTCTGGGGTTGGGCGCCAGCGGTGGATTATTTCAGTAACCCTGAGTATGCGCTTACCCGGTGAGTGGTTCGGAATCTCTCAATGACAAGGCCTTCATATGGGGTCTGGTGGATTTGCCAGACTGTGAGCAATGTGACTTTGGCTTAGCGGAAACGGCTTCGCACGCCTTCTACCATTGTACTCGGGTCCGCTCCTATGGCACCAAATCGACGAATGGACGGATCGTATCGCTCCCGAAAAGCTTGTGCTCATTGATCGTGCATACGCGTGTGATAATGTATCACCCCTGTGTTCTGGGGTGAAACGAATGGTTTTTCTGTTGATGCTGGCCACGGTCCGAATGGTGATTTGGACAACGCGACAGGAAGAAATCTTGCGATCAACCATCTTTCTCATCAGGATCTGATCCAATTCTTTAAGCATCAACTCAAGAGGAAGATTAGAACTGATAGAAAACGGTTAGTTTCGACAAACTCTAGCGAAAGATGGGTGACTGAGGCGAGCTTGGTTCGTGTGAACGAGGCTAGCCTTGATTTTCTTTTTTAGCTCTATCTAATTCACATCAGGGTAGTTTCCTGTGGGGCTTTCCCCTGGTTAGGATAAACAAGCTTTGTGTACCTAGTTGTTGTTCCTGACTGCATCTTTGCTTATGATCCGAGTTGAGATTCCCAAACTCTCCAGTTTTTTTCCCACCCTTTTTCATCTCGACTGTGTCAGCTTTCTTTACTCCCTTTGTCCGTATGTAGCGGGGTACCAGATATATAGGTACTACTACTATTTATATCAATGATACTTCCACGTACAGGATTCAAGTAATAATAACAACAACTCCAATTTGTTAACCAACAAATATATATTGAATAAAATACAACAACAAACATGAAATAATTTTGTATTCACAATTTAGATTAAAGAGAAGGAAGTTGTTTCCCTTTAACTGTAATCAATCGTTTGAAGAAAGTTCTCTTGTGAGATAAATCTTCCTAAATAATTGTTAGAGCAAAGTTTGCATGTGAAAAATGAATAACACGAAGAATACAATTGCTTGAAATGTGTTGTGGTTTGAATCAACAAAGTTCTGGTTGATTGTGCTTGGCGAAAGTTACAGAGAGAAAATGCAAGTTTGAAATTCTGTGTCTGTGTGTACGTTAGAGTGTGATGAGCAAGATCGTGCATTTGTGTTGACGGCTGGGATCTTACTGGCATCTTGCGAAAAGTCGCCCTATTTAAGGAAAAGAGGTAGACTCCCACGGAACCGCGGGAAATCTTGATCTTACATTAAAAATATGTGATTGGTTAAAAATTAACCAATCACTACACACGTACTAAACAGAATAGGTAAGTATGCTCAGAACCAAAAGATTCAAAGGAACGACTGCGATGGCTAAATTGTCCTATACAAAGGTAGTAGTAATTTATTAACCAATCGCAGACGAATAAAATGACTTGGAGTGTATGTGGTTGTGAAAAACATAGCAATCGCTATACGTATTTATTTTCTCCTTTCTCTCTCCCTTAACGGGAGAGCCTCTTGATTTTGTCTCAGGGCAGAATATAACGGCTTCTCTATTTTGAGGGTTAAACGGGACCTACTAACATCAGGTATCTTTGTTTGGTTTGTTTTGATATTTAGTTTGATTTGGTGTTCATTCCCTTCCCTCTCATCTATAGATTTTTATGTATAAAATTTTTATGGATATGATATTTTTATGTCATCGGGTGCGTTTTGTAGGTTCCCTGAGAATATGCCGTATTATGGTATATGGAGGATTGATTGGTGACGGATGAGTTCTTGTGGTGAATGTGCAAATTGTAATGAGTGAATGGATCGTGAATCGGATTAGCTAAGTATAAGATAGTGCAGAATTAGATTTCTACTTTCTCTGTTTTAAACCTGTTAAAAGAGGATCACAGCTAAGTATTCTCAGTTTGTGCTGAACCCATTAAAATTGGCTTCAGAGTTCAGTACGAAATGTCGGAGTTAGCTCCTCCTTAATTTCCTAATTGTTCATTAGGGGTCGCTCTCCCTGCACTATAAATACTGGGCGACTTCTTGCCTCGTTCTCTTTTTCACTTTTTGCTTTTCAACGAACACATCTACAATGTAGGCTCTCTTGTGGGAGACGCCGTGAACATTATACACACACACACACACACGTACGTACATACGAACATTCACAAGATTGCAAACTCTTTACGTTCACACACAAACACAAATGTTAATGTCTTTGACACTTGTAAATTTGTTGTTTAATACATATACAGTGTAACCCGGATGTAAGAGAGTTGTCGGGACCGGAGACGAAGTCTCTTATATCCGGGTTTCTCTTATATCCGGGTTTGGTCTATTTTATATACATTAACACAGTCTCTAATTTGGGACCAGAGAAAATCTCTCTTATATCCGGGTTTATCTTATATCCGGGTCTCTTATATCCGGGTTACACTGTAGTTTTAAATGTTATATATAGTTTTAGTTACTTGTAAATGCTGAACCACACACCTCACAAGGATACACTATCAAACCTCCAGCGTTTTTGCTTGTCCTTTTCCACGTCATTCCCTGTCGAAGATAAATAATGGTGGTGATACGCGCTACGAGATAACAGTTGATGTTTAAATATTAAATTGTAAGCAGTTTTTTTCTCACTTTTTCATCAAGAATGTTTTATGTTTGTGAAAATTAAAATTTCCATATAATAATTTGATTGCTTGGTCTCTCTGGAAATGAGTGCGTGTGCTAAACTGCAAATTAAACAGCATTTTTTTTCTCCATTTTTCACCAATATGTTTGTGAAAAGGTCTAAAAATGTAGATATTGATTGTTTGGTCTCTCTGTAAATGCCTGCGAGTTACTTCCCTTGTGTTTGCGGGTACCTTTTCACAAGAGGACGTCCACCGCTGGACACCGTCTCTTTAAAGCGACAACTGCGTGGCGAAAGAGGTAAGCACAAGTGAAATTCTCTCTCTATCAATTCAAATGATTGTTTTTATGTCTGACAAACTTAGTCATAGAAAACTGTTTATGTTTAGTTTCACGCTGAAGAAGCCACGAGTTTTGTAATGGCGAACAAGACTTGCGAAAGAAACAAAATTATTCAACAGACTACCTCTCGTCTGCTTCTTGCTGTGCTAGGTACCTCCACTGAATTTTTGATACCTAAGTTTTAAAATGAAAGAGCATTCATGAAGATTTCATTTTAGTTTTAATTAAAAGCTAAACGATTAAATTTATTATTTCCAGTTAGAAAAATATTCTGGTTTATTTCAGATAGAAATTATATATTGAATGAAATGGGTTTTTGTCCAACACTTCGCAAGAAACCAGCATAGCATGAAGAAAAAACAATTTTTTAACGTGTAAATGTTTATGTTACTATTAAGATGAAAGACCAAAGTATTTTCTGAATTTTTTTCAGATTTTTTAATCTTTCCTATAATGTTAAAAATTTTACTTAAAAATCTTGTTTTACTTTATTCAAAATATTTTTCGTAAATTAGATCGTATCGGCCATTTTTTCTGACTTTGTAAACAAAATCAAAGTTAACAGTTTAAAAATCATATAAAATTCAATTGCACCTTTTCCTTAAGTTATCTTAGAGTATGCTTCGTGAAATTTGAAAGAAACATTACTTACTTTTTTAGCAGAAAATTTTTTAAGAGAGACATTTCAAACCATGGTGCTTGCTTTTGTGCGTTTTTGAGAGGTGTTACTGTTAACTGATTTACGTCAATATATCAACAACTTATGTCGGGAATTTATCGGACAGAAGGGCAGAATTGATATAATTCTTTCTAGTTTTGAGTGAACCTGGTTAGTAAATTATATATATATATATATATATATATATATATATATGGTAAATTTTGGTTTTGTTTCCCGAGCGTTAACATCCCTTAAAATTTTTTCAAAATCGTCATAATTCCGTGCAAATGTACATGCTGAACTTGAATTAACAATTAAATTATGAAGAAACCTTCATAATTTTGGAGTTATCGACAAGAAAAAATTGGACTTCTTGTTGGTCATTCGTCCCCCATTACTGCCATCATGATTACTAATTTACTGCATAGTACCTACGCAGACGTAAACAGAAAATTAGGCCTATTTACTTTCTTTTACAGACTTTCCTTGCAGAAAATCACTACGCACTACCGTAAAGAAATGTTTTTTTTTTTTTTTTTTTTGGTAAGTGTAGTTTTATTTATATAAAAAAACAAAATTAAATAATACAACAGAACTTTTTTTCTATTTTGAATAGAGAAAAAAGAATTACATTTCTCAAGAGAAAATTAAGAGTCACGAATAAAATTTTTCAAGTTTTCATAAAATTAAGTTTAGGGGGATGGTAACAGATATAAAAAAAATATTTTTAACATGACTTTCGAAAAAACATACATTTCTAAAATAATTTCATCCATCTGGGAATAAGTTCTGAAAGTTTCATTAAAATTTGACAATTATTTGAATTTTTGCAAGATATTCCAAATCAATTATTCCTTTCAGTAACTCCTCAATTTTTTTAATTAACTGAAAAAGAAATTGAAGAATATAAATCATAAATCTTTTTTGTAAAATTTTTGAGATGATGATGTGATGTTGAAGCAAATTTGTTTTATTGGAAAAGGTTTGCATTACTGAAATGATAAATACCAATCAATCTTCATTTGTCTTATTTTTCACTTCAGATTACTGTATTTTCTTCTCGTTAACGCTGATAAAAATGATACTTTCATTTATAGTGCAGAGATGACTGTAGCAAATAATCTTACACTAGGCTGTGCTGGCTATGGACATGATCATGTTGTCTATGACATTAATCCATGACAAGGTTAAGAAAATTGAAGATCAGGTATTTTTAAAGATCCATATTTGAATTGTTTCATAAAGAATAATATAAAATATATAATTTCCAAATACGGTTAGCACATTGTGGCCTTGTTTGTAGTTAATATTGTTAGGAGTTGACATTTTCTTTTTTATTATTAAACTATACAACATTTGGACAGTTTTTACACATTCTTTGTCCAGAAAAGAAAGATCTTGTTCAAACACAAGAAAAATTAAATAAAAAACTTAACCGTAGTACCTTGTCTGTCATTTTTAATGAAACATGCATAAACGAAGGATTGCTGCCTAAATATACAATTATAACAACTTTTCATATTTGTTATATGCTTGAATGTTTTACTGTTGATTTTGTAAAATTGTTTAAATGACTGGCCTATTTTATTACAAAGTGTTGGATATTTAGTATTAAAATTCTTTTATTTCAAATTAACCTTTCCACTGTCATCACACATGGTTTTATCTTAAGAAGTAAAGGTATTTGTTCGTCTAGTCTGGTTCTAAGTGAAGTAAATGTAAATTCTGTAGAATTTAGTTGGAGAAACAGACAGTGCTCGACTGTATTGAAAGCCTATTTCTAGGTCCTGATTTCTATCATTCGTGTGTTACTATCAATGTTTTCATCAATTTTTCATGTTCATAATTTCTACACTTTACTATTCTTAAATAAAAACATTTTTTTCACAAAATATATAATTAAATCAAGTGGAAAATAGTGCATTAGTTATGGAAATTGCTTCTTTATTCCTGTGTATTTTTTAACAATTAGTTTACTAAAAGGTGGTATTAAAAAAATATATTCTCTTCTCCTTGACATGATGAAGATGATAGTTTTAGTAGGCAGAGATGCCTGCAGCAGATAATTTGACACCAGGTTGTGCTGGTTTTCTATTGGTCATTTTAAAAATCTTCAGATATTTTGCAATATTTGAATTCTTTCTGAATTGAGAATGTTCTAAATTTAATTGCATACATTTCATAAAATAATGATGCGATGTTGAAGCAGTCTCATTTTACTGGAAAAAGTTTACATTATTGAAACGATAATATATATATATATATATATATATCTCATAATATAGACTGCTTTAATATATTATTCACTGCCATTATTAATATATCATTTATACCTTATTTTTTGTTCACAGATGTTTTGGCTGTACAAAAAACTACAGTGGTTATTATTGAGAATTTCAATGAAGCAAAAGACATTTCACTTTCCATGAAAACATATGCTACATGATTCATGTGAAAGTGATGGACCTACATTGTAAAAAGCATGACAATAATTTATAACTGGCAAGAAATATTGTACTTTCAAATGTGTGGTTCATCTTTATACAAAAAACGTTGAGTATTACATATGAATAAACAAGAAAGGTAGGACATATTCATGTGACATCAGCCTATCTGTTGTCAAGTCAAATATAATAGGACAGATGGATACACATATTACAAAAAAAACATATACTTGTGAAGTTTGTAGATCTGCATTTTCACGGAAGCCAGACTTAGTCAAACATATGGATACACACACTGCAGAGAAACCATATTCTTGTGAAGCTTGTGGATCTGCATTTTCACGTAAGTCAGAATTGGTCAATCATATGCGTATACACACTGGAGAGAAACCATATTCTTGTGAAGTTTGTAAATCAGCATTTTCACAGAAATCAAATTTAGTGACACATATTCTTACACATACTGGAGAGAAACCATATACTTGTGATGTGTGTGGTTATGAATTTTCACGAAAGTTCACTTTAATTAGACATATGCGAACTCACACTGGAGAGAAACCATATACTTGTGAAGTTTGTGAATCTTCATTTTCAGCAAAGTTTCATTTAGTAACACATATGTTTGCACACACTGGAGAGAAACCATATTCTTGTGAAGTTTGTGGATCTGCATTTTCGCGCAAGTCAAGTCTGGTCAAGCATATGCATACACACACTGGAGAGAAACCATTTTCTTGTGAAGTTTGTAAATCTGCATTTTCACGCAAGTCAGATATGGTCACTCATATGCGTACACACACTGGAGAGAAACCATATTCTTGTGATGTTTGTGGTTATGAATTTTCATGCAAGTCAAATCTGGTCAACCATATGCGTACACACACTGGAGAGAAACCATATTCTTGTGAAGTTTGTAGATCGGCATTTTCACATAAGTCGAGTTTAGTGACACATATGCGTACACACACTGGAGAGAAACCATATTCTTGTAATATTTGTGGATTTGCATTTTCACACAAGTCAAATATGAGCAATCATATGCGGACACATACTAAAGAGAAAACATTGTGAAGTTTGTGAATCTGCATTTTCACGGAAACCAGATTTCTTCAAACATGCATACACACGCTGGTGAGAAGACTATTCTTGCAAAGTTTGTGTATCTGCACAAGTGAGAATTGAACAGTCGGATAAGTACACTGGAGATAAAACATGTTCTCATGAAATTTGTGAATTTGCATTTTCCGTCAACAGAGAGTATCTGTAAAAACATTTTTTTTTTTAATTTATTTTTTAAATTAATTGATTTTTTGATGTTTGATTTTCATCTGGACAATAAAAATATATTCTCCACATAACCTATTCCTTCTTCCAATTTGGTCTTTACTGCAAGTTGTCAATTTCAGTCAAATTGTTTCTATCCAGACAGAGTTTTGTCCCCACTGTTCTTTCTCCCTCATATAAATTCTTTTGTTTTACAGAATTTAGAATACATTGACATTCAGAGCACCTCAACAAAACCTGTACCTACATCTGCCTCCTCTTTGAGTGAGCATGACTAATAGGCTATGTTGATTTTGAAACCACACTTTTGACAAGGAGATAGGTTGTAGTGAAAGCAGAAAATACCTCACTTATAGAATTATTGCTATTACTCAAGCAACTGGTGCTGTTCTAGCAAAGGACGTTGTTAGTGTTTTGGAAGATTATAACAGTGTTTTACTGGACAACATCAATACAAATACTGGCTCTTTCATCTTCTAGGCCTTTTCACTAAGATCAAAGTGTAGTATCTGTTCTCATCTGGGCTAGTTACAGTTCGAGAAAGATAAAAAGAAAATTACACACACTTGGTTGGTCAATATTCCTACACTGCTAAACAACTTCAAACAAAGTAATTTAAAACTGAACAATCAGCAAGACAAACAAGTGCCAGTGGTATTGAAAAGCACTCACTGGATAGCCCAGGAGATGTTCCTCCTCTCAAAATTTGAATCAGTACACTGCTTTCTGACAGAGATTGGTGTGCCTGACCTATTAGCTCTTGAGCTGTATGTCTTTTGTTTTTTTACACAATCAAAACAGATTAGTCCACTATTTATTTATTGGCAGTCCATTTTGTGAGAGTGTTCAGCTACTCCACAACATCCCCTTTTATAAATTGACAACTTCATTTTGGAAGTTGTACTTTTTCTTTTTTATCTCTATAGTCTCTGTAAATTTTTTGCTGAAATATTTCTCTTCAGGTTGTCATAGTGTTTACCTATAATGTTTATTTCATCATATGTGTACGAATTCTACATGACCTTGCTTTTATTGTGGCAACCCATTGCTCTGTTAAACTCTTTCTATGTGACCTTAAATAGTTTATTTAGATTTATGTGATTTCACATTTCAAGATATTTTATTATGGTTATGTAAAATAAATACTACTTCTGTCACTGTCATAGTATGATTCATAACCTAGAGATATATTTTTATAACTAGAAGTTGTATTACTAACTCTGAATGTTGTACCACTCCTTATTCCATAAGGCAACAGCAATCAATATGAGTGAACCTACTAAATGAGTCAAGTGCCTTTTGTTTACAACAAGGCTCAGAGAGATTTAGAGACCCTGTTCAGAAGTACAGTATGATGTCTGTTCCCTTTCTTCCTTTTCAGAACAAAGTTTTTTCCTCAGCTACATGGGATACAGTAGCCAACTATCCGTTTTATGACAAAAGCAAATTCTTCTCATTAAAGCTTTCATCCTTGATAGACCAGAGTGAATGGTATGGAAGTTTTTTAACCTTTACCATGCTAATTTCTTTATGGATTTGTTGCCCCTGCCACTCCATTTTTTTGAGATGGCATAAAACAGGAATAACTGCTGTTTTAAAATTGTTATAACTTTCTTTGTATTGTGCATATAGATGTTAATTTTTGTACACTGATAAAAGAATGAGTAATATTCTGATGCAATATTTTGACATTAAAAACAGAACAAATTGAAATGTGAAATTAAAAATGAAATACACTAAGAAATGCATAAATAATTCAACCTACTTTAACTTTTATTGCTCCTTGTGGAATTCTGAGTATGCAATAAGAAGCAAAATTGCTAAGAAGGTTTTTCATTTTGTCAAAATGTGACATTTCCTCATGTTTACATCTGAGAAGCATTTGTCAAAAGCGTGATATGTTTCCTTGCATTTCCATACATGAAGACACTAGCATATGGAGAGAGAAGGGAGATCACTGTCCCCTGTGGGATCATGTTGAGATCATAGACAGGGAACACCATTGGAAAATTCGTAAACTTAAGGAATCAGCACATATGCTAGGCCACAAAAATCTCCTGAGCCGACCAAGCATAGAAATGAATACAATATGGGAACCAGTAATAATAAGGAGTGCCAGAGAAAAGCAATGATAACAAAGTTGCAATATGAGCTCTGGTAAAAACATGATATGATAACAGCAAAATTGTAATATGAGCACTGGAAAAAAATGAGGGCTGAAAACACTAGGTTTATAATACCCAGAAATTCATACCCAGATGTCCTCAAGAACACATGGCACAGTGGATAAAGGCGTTGGTTTGATCCAGTGACAGACCCAAAAGAGTTCAATACCCGGTTAAGGCAGTGGAGAACTTTCAGAGGGAAAATTAGCAGGAGATAACTGACATCCATCAAACACGTGGAACTAGAACAGTCTACCCCAGTGAGTGAAATAAAGGGTTCAGTTCGAAATTCCAACCACCTGAAGAAGGCCGGAGCGTACAACGGCCGAAACGTTGTGACAAATATGGCGACAAAGATAAGGACAATAGTCCGACTAATGTAAATACTGTACATAATACCTCATCTCAGAAATATAGACAGACATTAGCATTTGTTTGCACTTTCTTTCACCTGATTAGCATATTTTTACAGGGTTATAGGCTAAAATTTTCAAAGCATTCAGGATTTAATTTACACACCTAATAAGAACATTCTTGATACGTATGTCAATTGAAAGTTTAACAGGATTTAAGTTTTAAAATATATGGCAACATTAAATCATGCATAAGATCTTAACTTTTGGAAATATAAAATTTAACATTTCAAAGAATTCATATTATAATCATTTTCGAGGGCAAACATTTACTTGTAAAATGTGTGAGAACATAAGGCAAACAAAGCTAAAAAAGGCAAATGAGAACTCACTGTAGTTAAACTATATTTTTGTGATGTGTGTATATTGTCCTTTTCATGGAGTTGCCATTTTAAAATTCAGAGAGAAGCATTCTATAAAGAAAACAAATCTACATTGAAAGTAAGACTAAAAACCAGTATGAATTTCTACGTCAGGAAATGTGTGTACTTTAATGTTAACAAAAAACACACTGTGTAAAAATAGTAAGTAAATAACCTTTAAAAGGGCCGTATGATTATGAAGCAAAACTACAGGAATTTGTAATGAAGATGTCTGTGTTATTGATGTTTGAATTAATAACGTAATTATCTTTAAAATTTGTCATAGATATTTGCTGATTTCCTGGTATATGATGAAGCAAATCTTGTCGCCTCTATACACAGAAATTAAAGAAATCTTTCTCAGTTTACCAACAGTGTCTCATTCTGTTCTTACCTTTCCCAGTCTGTACATATCTATTACAGTTTTTCATATATCCATAAAATGTATTTAAGCAGCAGTACTTCCTTAATACAAATTTGATTAAAGGCTATAAATAATTGAATATAATGAAGCAAATCTTGTAGCCTCTACACACAGCAATTGAAGAAAACCTTCTTGTTTTGCCAACACTGTCCATATCACATTCTGTTCATATCTTTTTCAGTCTGTACATATCTATTACAGTTTTTTCATATTTATCTACAAAATTCATTTCAGAAACAGTACTTCCTTAATACAAATTTGATTAAAGGCTATCAAATATTTGAAAATATTTTTCAGTAAATTTTGATACCCTTAATTTCTGTCTATGATGTTTCCCATCAAGCCAATATTTTTGTTCAAAAATAAAATTAATAATTTTCCACCTAAAATAAATTTAGATTTTTACTTTTCAAGAATAATTCAATTTTTGGTTAAATTCTTTTACATATCAAATGTAACTCTGGCAATTTCTTCATATTCATATTTTTAAATGTAATTTTTTTATATATATAAAATAACCAACTTTAATAATATAAGATTAATCATAATCTAGGTACCTCCATCAATTTTCTGAAGATGATGAAAAAAGTCCAAGAACGTCACAAAAACAAAGTTTTATCATAAAAATGCCTGTTGTTATAAATAAGGAAGTATTATTTAAATAATGTTTTATGTTTTTGGATAAAACTAAAAAATAAGAACAAGGTGATATTTCCCGACACATGGGCAGTGGGACAAGAACAATCTACCCCTGTATAATAAATAAAAGGTTCAGTTTAGAACTCCCTGCAGGTTACCTGTATTGAGATAAACCTGAAGAAGACCATGGTGCTCAACAACAGAAACGTTGTGATAACAACAAATATGATGACAACAGTCCAAATGTAAATGGTATAAAATAATAAATCCTCATCCCAGATTAAACTAATATCATAAATATGTCTGTCTGCTGAAAAATGAAATATTTGCCTTTGCCTTTCTTGTAAAATCTCTCTTTTGCTCCTCTGAATTTTTTTTTACAGGAGTAGATAGGTTAGTCTATCGTCTGGTTCGCACTCCTTCCCAGTCTTTTTAACAGAAGTAGAAGTTTATCCTTTGTTTGCTGTTTAAGTTGGTTTTCTGGTTCCCTTCTAAGATCTTCACATTCTCTTTCACTGCCATTAGACCCTTGAATCTTAGCGACATTAACAACTTGATTGGGGTGAATTAATTAATTATGAAGAGATATAGTTTTAAGGTGTGCTATATTTATAGGATGAAGTGCTCAATATCAGAGATAGAGCCAATGTGATTATAAAAGTGAACATTGAAGTCAATACTCAGATGCGACAGGCTGTTTCATGCTAGACGCAATTGTCAGGCCATGTGTGTTGGGTTTTTTTTCCAATTATTAGTTATAATTGCTACATGAACGATAAAAAAAATGTACTCCATTTATTTAAAAATAAAAAATAAATAAGAAAAAACAAGTAAAATAAATCAATCCAAATAAATAAACAAACCACTCCCGCTAAAATAACTGTTAGAATAAATAAAAATAAAATAAAATAAATAAGTGAAAAATAATCAATCCAGAATTTCAGGGACCACTGTAATCTATGTCTTTTGGAGAAAATACTTATAATAAAATATAAATACCAAGAAATGTTACTGAATCTTCGAAGTGAACTCATAACAAAATGCAGGCACAAACATCGCTTGAAAGTATAGAACACTTTCCCCTAGTTTATATATATTCCAGTCTATATCTTCATTCACAGGAATATGTTTATTATATTCTGTCACTTATAAGTATGATGGTGTATATATATGAATGTATTACAATATGCATGCTAATTAGATACAGATGTCTTTGTAGTTACGTATGTGTATATGTAATGAATGTATATATGTATGTACATATATGTGTGTGTATATATTATATTGTAAAGAGGTAATCATACAATCAATCAATTGGTAATATTAATGTAATTAATGGTGAATTCTCTTCGCTAACAAACTTAATATAAACATTAACTTACTAACAATCCTCTGAATGAACGTTCCTTATGTATAAAATTGTCAGATGGATCTGTTGTATTTTTAGATCAAAAAATACTTTTGAAAACTTCATGTTCCCATCAAGAGGCTGTAATGTTTTCATTAGAAATAAAACTCCAAGACAAAAATATAACAAAGATTTTTTTTATTAATGTGTTTTTGGAACGTGTAAGTCGGAATGCTAGAGTTCAAATATGTCAAGTGAAAATTTTTTGTATGAAATTTGTAATGTGGTAATATATATATATATATATATATATATATATATATATATATATATAATATGGGTATATGTGTGATATATGAATAAGTTTTTATGTGTGAATATATATGTATTTATACAAATGTATTTTTCTCTGTATATGTAGGTAAGTGTGTATGTTTATATTTGTATGTGAATGGATGAGTGTAAAATGTTTGTGAATATATATATATATATATATATATATATATATATATATATATATATATATATATATATATATATGGATGGGGCTTAGAATTTTATTTTGTAACGGGGTATACATTTTTTGTGAAGGGTATTATGTGTTTAATTGTATGTGTGTGTATATATGTATATATTGTGTGTGTATATATTTGTGGATATATATATATATAGATGTATTTGTGGGTGTATGTATGTAGAGATCTATGTACATATGTGTATCTATCTGTATATATGTGTGTATATCTTTAAGTGTACATATATGTATGTTCGGATATATATATTTATATATATATACACACACACACAGACAGACCCCTATTCATAAATAATACGGCAATTCTGGAGTGGGGATTTGGGGGCTAACCCGCTTTCCTATATCTTTAAATAACTGAAAATCATGGGCTCCAGAAAAAACCCTACAACAATAACAGAGCCGTACTTGCAAAAAAGGGGGTTACGGCCACTTCCCCAATATTTTTTTAAAAGTCTTGTTAAAATAATAATTTGAAAAGAAGATACAAGAACTTAACTTTAATGTGGATAAATTGATTTTACTTATTTAAAAAATATTACAGGAGGTCTTAGCCCCTAATCCCACAATCCAGAAAGTACAGCCCTGATATTGTTTCAGTGGTGCCCAGAAAATTCGGTAATGGAAGGTTAGTTAACTTAAAATTCACTAACTAACCAAATCTTCTGTTACCGAACTTTCTGGGCACCAAACATTTGGTATAAAAGTTCTATTTTTGCAAAAGAATTTTCAGTTGGTATGTGCATGGAATCCTCCACATTTGCCTGTCACCCCCTATGGGAAGATGCACTCTTCCCCAAATAAACCTTTAAACTATTATCACTTTACTTTTCCAAACTCAATCCCCCATTGGGTAAAAGGACACTAAAACGTAGCAAAGTTGAGACAAACCTTTTTCCCGCGCAACTCCTTGGAGCCTATTTGGAAACCCCAAAATCTATAAAAAGAATCGCTCCACTTAATTCATCTCAGTCAGACATTTTTTGATTATTTTAAAAAAAATTTTATTCATTCTTATCAGGTCCGAAATTTTATTTAAAAATGTTGTTTATTTCTGTCATCAAAATTACTTTAAAAAAAGTAGCTATCAGCCATTTTTTTTCTAATTTTGTAAACAAGTTAAAATCCTCGTTTATAATTATTCCAAAAATCAATTATACATTTTTCAAAATTTATTTGACTAAAATTAGCAAATTTAAACATTATTTAAAATATTTTGAAAGAAGCTTTTACTTACTTTTTTCGAATAAAAAAATTGTTTGAAATAAAAAGTAAGCGATCTGAACTGTGTTGTCAATTTTCAAGTGCTGAGTGATGCCCGTCATCACATATCGACAGCTAACGTGAGATTCGCGTTATCATACGGATGGTCATACGTGACGTAACGTTTTTTTTTTACGTACGTGAATCAGCTTATGTACTACCCCGTAATTAGTAGATAATAAAAAAACAAAAAATTAGCATTCCAATTTCCTTTATTTTGTTATTTTATTATTACTGGAACTTAAAACATAACTTTGTTGATACTATCTATAGAGATAATAAATACTATAAATAATGAAATCTACGCTTACACTCAAGTCACGTGACGTTTTATAGCTTGTGACCTTCCGTACTTTTTAATGACAAACATTTTAAGCACTTTTTATCAAAACATAATTACATTTCTTAATTACTGGGTATCATCTGATTGGTCCAAATTATACAATTTTACGTACGTGAATCAGCTTATGTACTACCCCGTAATTAGTAGATAATAAAAAAACAAAAAATTAGCATTCCAATTTCCTTTATTTTGTTATTTTATTATTACTGGAACTTAAAACATAACTTTGTTGATACTATCTATAGAGATAATAAATACTATAAATAATGAAATCTACGCTTACACTCAAGTCACGTGACGTTTTATAGCTTGTGACCTTCCGTACTTTTTAATGACAAACATTTTAAGCACTTTTTATCAAAACATAATTACATTTCTTAATTACTGGGTATCATCTGATTGGTCCAAATTATACAATTTTCAAATCCCTAGACAATGACGAGCTAAGAAAGAGAAGTACAAAGGTGGATGGTGCTGTTAATTATTTTTATAAGTTTTTAAAAAATTTAATGAAAAAGTTTTAAAATTTCGATTTAAAATTAAAGAAATGAGAAATAATTGTATTAAAAATTCAATTTTCATTGAAAAAATTTTTTGCTTTCAGAAAATATTGTCTATATTCATACGAACAAATAAAAACAAATAAAAGTGTTTGAGATTAAATAGTATATTTGTTTTTACTTTTTATTGAGTTTTGTATGTTACAATTCAGAGCTGATTTTCAGGTACTGGGTCAATTAAAAAAAAAACAAAAACAAAAACATGATTTACATTCTTCAAAGCCTTGTGCTTTAAATATTGTAATCACTAAAAACCGATCGTATGGATTTTTTAGAGTTTTTCATAAAATTAGACATGGGGGCGCTAATAAATATATAAAAAAAATATTTCTGCCATGACTTTAATAAAAAAAAACATATTCATAATAATTTCGATCATCTGTGAATATTTTCTGAAAGTTTCATTAACATCTGACAATTACTTTTATTTTTGCAAGATTTTCCAAATTAATAGGTATAATACAAAAAAAAAAACGCGCTAAAAATTATCTATGTTATTTACTACTCCATATTGCAAAAAAGAGAAACAAGGTTTTTTAAATCAAAATTTAGAATATTCTAAAAAGATGGAAAAATAATTAAAAAAAAATTTTGTCTATCCTCTTCATAAAAACATAAGCATTTTGATGATAAAATTTTGTTATCATAAATTTTGGCGTCTTTTTCATCAGACTATGCTCTATTTTTTTTAAATGCCGTAGAGGATCCTAAGTGTAAGAGTTTGTTGGTGGTCAGGAAGGAAAAAGAGGTCGTTCCTCCCAGAACGGAAGTAACGACAAAAAAAGGCAGAAGAGTTCTACTCACTAAAAAGGGCCACAACTCTCATGGGCTAATGCAAAGAGAAAACAACTGTGGTCTCCCTACAACTCTATAACAATCAGTGAGTCAAGGACAATACTTTTTTCTATTTAATACAAAAACAAAAACAATTATTTAATTTTCCTATAACAACAAATATAGCTAACTAAACCTTCTCATTTTCACATGTACAGTACAGTAACTCAAATTCTTTCAGTAACACACACCAAAGAACTCTATTGTGTTTATCAACTTTTGCACTTTTGTGTTTGTTGTGTTTATAAAAATATTTATTGTTGAACAAATTCATAATTTCTTCTACTTGATTATTTCTCTTGTTGTCTTTGTTATATTTGATATTGTAAAGGGTCAGTTTTTATTTCTATCTATAACAAATTGGCTGACCCACTATATATATTAGCCTGTAAAGTTGCCACGATGAAAAGGGGAACAAAAGAAGACAACAGGCAGAGTTGGGGATTTGGGATGTAATTTAATCTTAATCAGGCCAAATCACTTAAATTAACAGAACTTTGTTTTTTTTTAATTAAATTAATAATTTGATTACAAAAAAGTTCACAAACTAAAAATTGAAGCTGACACAAGACGAAATCTGGATAAAACAAGACAGATTAGGACCGAGTCAAATGAAAGCGAGAACCAGCCTACTTTATTGGCTAGAAAAAATACTAGTATGCATTTATGTGCTTCTACCTACAAGCACAGTGAAGTAATGGATAACGGCTCAAATTGAGGAATTGGAGAGCTGAGTTCAAATTCCAGTCAAATCCATTACATTCACTTACATGTTAATACCCTTGGGAAAGGTATGAATCCTCTTCTTCTCCTACCAGTTATGGGTAAATAGCAGAACAGACCAGGTTCTATAGCCTTGGATGGCAACTGGTCTACCACAGAAAGAAATGGCAACCTACTGTGGGGAAAAAAATCTGCCTCGTCAGCCGTGTATTGAAAGATGCATGATTGCCTAAACATATATCATGCATGACACATAAGTGGCCTAGGGGGAGACAAAAGTATTTTGCAATCATTTCAATACAGACTGGAATCAACCTCACCCCTTAATCAAATGGTAGAATGCACTCATTTTTCCTCCTCTAAACCCCCTGCCATTTCCATGGTGGCCAATAAATACAAACAAGACACATATAAACATTTACAATTGAGTTGCATTATATATATATATATATATATATATATATATATAAAAAAAACATCAGTAAGATATTTAATCCGGTGTTCTTATAGATATTTTTATTTTTACAAAATAGTGCTCAATGTAAATTTACAGAGCATTAGTATTATAAATTAATTGATTTAAAATATGTTTTTTTTTCACTACACAGTTCTAACCATGTTTCAAAAATGGAAGCTGAAAGCACCAAATTTAATTTTGTAATTAAATTAAAGACATTAGTTCCATTTCATCCTCAAGTGAATTTTGGAGTAACTTTTAAAATTACTGGGTTTTAAAGACAGCAAAAATCATAATTCACGTTTCCAAGGATACAGAGAAATCCAATTCAACCAGACAAGGGGTGTTTGCATATTCATTATGTCTGTATTTTGATGTATCAGTTATTAGTTACGTTTTGGTAGGGGTAGGGATGTATTTTTCAATGAAATCTGACATCCGTTAAATGCATGTCGTCTGGATTTTTAAAAAATTAAATTCGGAGCTTTCAGCCTCCATTTTTGAAACATGATTAGAATTGTGTAGCAAAAAAAAACATATTTTAAATCAATTAATTTATTATATATATATATTTTTTAGAACATTAATTAATGTTTATATTCACTAAAAGAAAAATTTGGAGAATCATCCATTTTTTCTGTAAAACAGAAACACCATTTACCAAAAATCTGTTTTGAATTGTAAAACAAAAAATGCAATATAATTAAGACATTATTTAATCAATACATCCACATGCCATGTTTAATGGATGTCAGTTATCAGTTATCTCCAGTTAATTCTGCTCTATACAAATATTCTCTCCTGCCATAACCGGGTATTGAACTCACTCTCTTTGGGACCTGTCACTGGATCTAACTAACCTCAATGACACATGGCACAGTGGATAAAGGCATTAGTTAGATCCACTGACAGGACCCAAAGAGTGTGAGTTCAATACTTGGTTAAGGCAGTGTAGAACTTTCAGAGGGAAATTAACAGGTGATAACTGATAAATGACATCCATTAAACATGGCACATGGAACTAGAACAGTCTACCCCAGTGAATGAAATAAAGTGTTAAGTTCAACATTCCAACCACCTGAAGAAGGCCGGAATGTACAACGGCCAAAACGTTGTAATAAACATGGCGACAAAGTTGAGGACCATAGTCCGAATAATGTAAATAATGTACATAATAACTCATCTCAGAAATATAGACAGATAATAATTTGTCCCTGTTAGGTGATATTGTTATTAAATAAAAGTTATATTTATCCTTCATAAATGAAAAAGATTCGTAAAAATAAAATCAAACACCATGATTTTAAAAATAATTTTTTAGATAGGGATGAGAGAGAGAATCAGATTAAGCTTATAGAAACATATACTATATTTTGATCTTAGTGAAAAGGCTTAGAAGATGAAAGAAAGATGGAAAGATAGAAGTGGAGAGAGAGAATCAGATTAAGCTGATGAGAACAGATACTACACTTTGATCTTAATGAAAAGGCCGAGAAGATGAAAGAATGAAGGAAAGATAGAAGTAGAGAGAGAGAATCAGATTAAGCTGATAGAAACATATACTATATTTTGATTTAAGTCAAAAGGCCTAGAAGATGAAAGAATGAAGGAAAGAAAAATAATAACAGATTAAGCTGATTATTTTTAGATACTACACTTTTATTAAAAATGAAAAAGCCTGAAGATTGAAATTTGAAGAAAGAAAGAAAGAAGGGAAGATGGAATTGTTTAACATCTGCTAATACCAAGATAAATAATAGTCTCTTCTGTTTTGATTTATTTAGAAAAAAAAAAAGACATACTGGGAAGATGGAATTGTTTAACATCTGCTAAGGTAAGAGATCTTGATTATTTAAAAAAACATCAATGTCTGTCAGAAAGCTGTGTAACAAGTCAAACTTTGAAACAGGGAATCTCTCATGGGTCATCTAGTAAGTGGTTTTTAATACCACCAACACTACTTCGTTTTACTGACTGTTCAAATTACCTTGTTTGAAGTTGTTTAGTAAAATAGGAATAAGGAGGCAGAAAACATGGCAAGTGACAGTGAAGTTCCAAATGTTTGATTTTTGTATAGATGTGCTTATTTTGTTATATTTAATACAAATGTCACAGTAAGTGAAGTTCTCATCTGAAAAACATCAATATTTGTATTTTGTGAGTCACAACTAGAAAAAAGTTTACTTTATTTTGGAAGAAGATGAAGAGGATTGCAACTCTTCCACAGATGACTTGGCAGGCTCAGTCAAAAAGGAGTCAGATGTAGGTGTAAGTTGTGTTGAGTAACTCTGAAAGTAAATTTGTTCTAATGTCTGTAAAACAAAAGGATTTAAAAGAGAAAGAAAAATTGGGAATACACTCTCTCACTCATAGAAAAAGATTTGACTGAAATTGACTAGAGGAAGATAGAATAGGATAGATGGGAAATATATTTTTATTGTCTATTTTTAGTGACATTCTACTTGACTGAAAATGCAAATCCACAAATGTCACAAGAATTGTTTCTCTTCAGTGTGTGAATGCATATGACTGATCAATTCTGATTTCAGAAAAAAAAATGGAGATTCACAAACTTCACAAAAATACAGTTTCTCTCAGATTCATTCATGTGTTTCTGCAAGAGATTGGGTTTACTATTAGATAGTTTAAAACAACTGTTGGCATACTTCAATGAGTTCAGGTGCTACAAATAAAAAAAGAATGAAGCAAGAAAATGTTTCATGAGGCAACATTGATGCATATTTTCACATGATGCACTAAAAAAGAATTTTCTACAGATTCAGAAAATAAATGTGCACTAAGATAGGGTTTCTATCCACTGTGTATTCACATGAATCACCAAAACTGATTTGTTTGAAAATACATACAAATAACACAAGAATATTTTCTCTCCAGTGTGTGTATATATATAGATGTAGCACAAATCATCACTTACGTGCAAATGGACAACAACCAAATTCATAATTACAGTTTTTCCAGAGTGTGTACAATCATCATTGACCAAAATTGGCTTCCATGAAAAGACAGATCCACAAAATTCATAAGAATATGGTTTCTCTCCAATGTGGGTATGCATACGTGAAACTGAATGTGAATCTATAAAAATGCACATCTACAAACTACACAAGAATATGGTTTCTATCAAGCATGTGTATGCATATGTCTCACTAAATGTTGCTTCTGTGAAAATGCAGATCCACAGACTTCACAAGAATAGGGTTTCTCTCCAGTGTGTGTACGGATATGCTTAACCATTGCTGACTTCCATGAACATGTATATCCACAAACTTCACAAGAATATGGTTTCTCTCAGTCTGTGTATGCATATTTTCCGTTAATTGAGACATCTGTGTTAAAAAAAAAATGTACAACCTTCCAAAGAATATAGTTTCTTGCCAGTGTGTGTATGCATATGTTTATCCCTACTTGACTTGTGTGAAAATGCAGATCCACAAACTTCACAAGAATATGGTTTCTCTCCAGTATGTGTACGCATATGTCTCTTTAACTGAGACATCCATGCAAAATCAGATCCACAAACTTCACAAGAATAGGGTTTCTCTCCAGTGTGTGTAAATATATGTCCCATTAAATGCGACTTCTGTGAAAATGCAGATCCACAAACTTCACAAGAATATGGTTTCTCTCCAGTGTGTGTACGCATATGTTTGACCATTGCTGATTTGCATGAACATGTATATCCACAAACTTCACAAGAATAAGGTTTCTCTCCAGTATGTGTACGTATATGTACCATTAATTGAGACATCCATGAAAAAGCAGATCCACAAACTTCACAAGAATAGGGTTTCTCTCCAGTGTGTGTTTGCATATGTTTATCCCTACTTGACTTGTGTGAATATGCAGATCCACAAACTTCACAAGAATATGGTTTCTCTCCAGTATGTGTACGCATATGTCTTTTTAATTCAAACATCCGTGAAAAAGCAGATCCGCAAACTTCACAAGAATAGGGTTTCTCCCCAGTGTGTGTATGCATATGTCCCATTAAATGGGACTTCTGTGAAAATGCAGATCCACAAACTTCACAAGAATATGGTTTCTCTCCTGTGTGTATACGCATATGTTTGACCATATTTGACTTGTTTGAAAATGTAGATCCACAAACTTCACAAGAATATGGTTTCTTTGTAATATGTGTTTCCATCTGGCCTATTATGTCTGACTTCACAAGAATTTAGCAGCTTTTATAAGAATATATCTTTCCTGCTTCTTTTAAAAGAGATGAAATGTGTTTATTTAGAAAGATAAACCATACATTTCAAAGTACATTACTTCTAGCTTGGTGAAGTTCATTATTATGCTTTGGACCATGTCGCTCCATAACATTCACATGAACCATGTAGCATATATTAGTCTGCATTTTCAAGGTTAAGTGAAATGTCCTTTCCTTCATAAAATTCTCAATAATACTCACTGTGATTCTTGTACAGCCAAAACATCTGTGAAGAAAAAAGGCATAAATGATATATTAATAGGGACAGAGAATAATATATGAAAGCAGTCTATATTATGAGAGACATATGTAATTATTATTTCAATAATGCAGCAGCTTCTATCATCAGTGAAGATCAAACATTTTACAGTAATACAAGATTGCTTCACCATCACATCATATCTTTTGAAATATTTATGATTAAAATCAGAATATTGTCAATTCAGAAACAATTTAAATATGGATCTTGAAAAATATCTGTTGATTTTTTATGTTTTTTTAGACCTCGTCTTGAACAAATGTCACTAACAATATGATCAGTTTCATAGCCAGTACCACCTGGTGTGAGATTATCTGCTGCAGGAATCTCTGTCCAATAAAAGAAAACATTTTCATTAATACTAAGGAAAGGACATCTTTTATCAATACAATTTATTAAAATTATAGTTAACTGAAGGAAAAAACACAGGAATAATGAAATAATTTCCACAATTAATGTAGTATTTTCCACATGATTTAATTGTGTATTATGTGAAAAAGTGGTTTTATTTAAGAATAGAAAATTGTGGAAATTAAGAACATGAAAAATTGATAAAAACACTGATAGTAAGACAGGAATGAGAGAAAAGTAATCTGAAGTGAAAAGTAATGTAAATGAAGATTATTTTACTGGGATTTCAACCATTATGACTCATTAATGCTGAAACTGAAATTTGAAGAAAGTACATTATTTCTGTAGATAAAGTAGATATTATCTGTCTATATTTCTGAGATGAGGTATTGTGCCTATTTACACTATTTATACCTTTCAGATTGTTGTCCTCATTTTTATTGCCATATTCACAATATTTCAGTCCTTCTATGCACAGGGCATCTTCAGGTGATATACACTGGAATTTCAAACTAAAGCTTTTATTTAGTCCACCAAAACAAAACGGAATAATTAAGAAACCTAAAGACCTCATTAGAAATATAGTAAAGAAAGATAATGAAAACAGAAAAAAAAAATGGTCGTAGATTCTAATCAAGAAGAAGAACCACTTCCCACCTAAGATGGTATTCTGCTCAGGACAATTGTGAGCTGCCAATGCTCTGTGTGTCACCAATCTCTGGATATAACTGAGTCATTAATAGGAAAATCATGATCAGATATCTGAAAATCTGCCCACTTCATGGAAATAATCAAAGATGCTCTCATTCCAACCAACTGCATGGTGAGCCTGGATGTGATGAGTTTGTTCACCAATGTACCCATGGAGTAGGCACTCTTGATAGTCAGGTATAGACTGGCCTCAGTCTCAACCCTAGGAGAATGGACCAGTATACCAATAAACCCTATGGAGATGCTAATTTTCTGTAATCAAACAACACACTTCGGAATGGGATCAGACATCTATCGAAAGGATGAAGGCTTAGCAATGGGCTTGCCATTATGACCAGCAATGGCAAATATATACATGGAATACTTTGAAGAAATGGCATTAGAATCCATATCACTAAAGCCAACCCTATGACTGAGATATGTAGATGACTCCTTCATATTCCGGTCGCTCCAGGAAGAGATCCAGCTACCACTGGACCATATGAACTCAATAAGAACATAGATACAATTCACAATGGAGGATGAAAATGACAACTCACATTCCTGGATGTACTAAAATCTCAAACAGTACATGGTTTCAAGACATCCTTATGCCATAAGCCAACATTCACTGGACAATACCTCAATTTCAACTCCCATCACCCATATAGTGTAAAGAAAGAGATTGTCTGCTGCTTATGACAATGGGCAAAAGTCATAAGTGGTGACCCAGAGATATATAATCAATTAAAATTTTTAAGTTTTAAAACTTTGAAGGGATGATGTGACAAATGTGTTGAGACATAAACATGCAATGAATAACAAATTGCAGGCAAACAGATTTCTCTGTAAAAGAACAAATCTTACAACATGAGATCTTGTAATAAAAATCACAATATCACTTAAAAGAAAGGAAGTAATGCAGAATCTTAAATGATTTTTAATTATAAATTATTCTAATTAAAATTTAAAAAAAACTGAAATTCTTGTTTGTAAAGAAGTTACCACTTTCACCGAAAATCTGATGGAATTGTTAAATAATAAATGCAATAAAACTATAACATTATTTAATTAAAAAAAAAACTTTTAATTGCTTTGATAAATAAGATTTATTAAGGACAATATTATCTTAAGAAATAATTTTAATAACTGAAACTTAACTATAAGTCAATAAAATATTAAATAATTACTGCAAATATGTTAATTTGTAAAAATTACTAGGTAGTTAAAAACTTTAAAAAAAAATGCGTTCACTTAGATTTTGTAAATTTATGTCAATTCTGGTCATCCATAAGAGCTGTCATCACCTTGGAACTTATTGATACGTCTATGAAGATCAAAGAAAATCAGGACTCTTTGTTTAGAAATGTTGTATATAACCTTTTTATGCTATAAGTAATATTTATTTCAAATCAGATTAAAATTTTCTAAAAAATCGAGTATAGGTATATGCATGGGGTCGCTAAAAAAAGAGCATAGTCTGATGAAAAAGACGCCAAACTTGAGGAAAACAAAATTTTATCGTCGAATTGTTTATGTTACTATTAAGAGGAAAGAACAAAGTAATTTTTAATTATGTTTTAAAATTTTTCTGTTTTTAGTAGAACATTCTAACTTTTCATTGAAAAACCTTGTTTCTCATCATCACCGGAACTCTAGTAAATAACATGGTGAATTTTTTGTGCATTTTTTATGACACATTAATTTTGAAAATCTTGCAAAAATAGAAATAACTGTCACATTTTAATTAACCTTTCAGAAACGATTCAGGAATGATGGAAATTATTATGCTGATTTTTTTTTTAAAAAAAAAAAAAAAATTGAACAAAGAAATTGAAAATAAAAGAAATTAATTGAAGTTTGACTTATACTAAAAAACAAAAATTAAAAAAATATTTAGCGAAATAGAAATGAAAAAAACTTACTTTAAAATGTTGAACGGATTTCTGTATTTTTCTATCTATTTATTTATGAATAAGAACGATATAAAACAATGAGGTAAAAAAAAAAACAAACATGTCTGAATAATGCGGCATCTTTGTTGAAAGTGAAAGTTTTGCTTAATGTTATTAGGAGGTAGGAGGTTGTGTTGATGATGAGTGTTAGTAAGAGGTGACGTTTAAGGTGAGTGTTAGTAAGAGGTGACGTTTAACGTTTTAACACCGGTTACTGTAGTAGTGTAATTCCTTTGTGTTTTGTTCAGAAACTACGTGCCTTTTATTTTCAAATAGTTAATCTTTTATTGATTACAAAATATTGTCGATCTTGAGAAACAAATATAAAGTCCACCAGCAACACTAACAGTAATCCTGCATGTTTTTCTATGAAAAGGTTTAGATTTGCCCTGAAAACTAACTAAGGTAAGTTACTATCACAGACTTCAAAAAGCCCCGCAAAAAAACACATTTTAAATAATTTAAATTTAAATGCTTTCTTCGAATTTAAATTTTGGTTTAATTTAAAAGATAATAGCCTGAAGCTAATGTGAATTAAAAGAAAAATAATTTTCTTGTATAAATAGGCTTTTTAAAGCATTTTTAAAACATTGACAACTTTTCTCATTGAAATATAAGACATTTTTTAAACAATAATTTCTGAAAATTTCATTATTATTTTTTAATATTTGCTTTCCTTCCCTCTTTGTATTTTAGTCAGAAACATGTTTTGATATAACTTTTTGTGATTTGCATTTTTTTTTATAATTCAAATTAAATACTTAAGTGTTTGTAGGTACCTCCATGAGATCGCCAAAAAAGAGCGTAAAAACATGAATAAAAAGGGCCTTAAACTTGATGAAAATAATTTTTTATTGTCTGTTTATGTTAAGAGAAAAGATCAAAGTTTTTGGGGATATGTTTTTACATCTTTTTTATTTAATTGTTACTAGCACGTCCGAAATTTTCGTTAAATATCTGTTTTTTTTTTTTTTTTTTTTTTTAGTTAGCAAAATTGACAGATAATCATGTCAACCACTTTTCTCCATTTTATAAAACAGAAAAAATGAAAATCTCAGTTTCATGTTCTTGCAAAAATCAATTATTTTTTTTTCAAAATTTATTTTAAAAAAATTAGAAATTATAAAGTTTATTTTGAAACAAGCATTACTTAGTTTCTGTACCGTAAAGATGTAGTTTAAAAATAAAGCGGGTTATAACATTTGGTGTCACTTGATGGGTGACGATTGATTATTTCATCACGTATTGACAGCTTACGTAAAGGAAAAAAATGACTGTACAGAAGGATTACTTTAATAAAAAAAAAACTTATTCATAATAATTTCAATCATCTGTGAATAGTTTCTGAAAATTTCATTAACATCTGACAATTATTTTTACTTTTGCAAGATTTTCCAAATTAATGTGTGTCATACAAAAAAGAAAAAACGTGCTAAAAATTGTCTATGTTATTTTACTAGTTCCGGTGATACAACAAAGAGAAACAAGGTTTTTTTTAATCAAAATTTAGAATGTTCTAAAAAGAAAGGAAAAATGTTAAAAATAATTAATAAAAACTTTGGTCTTTCCTCTTAATTATAACATAAGCATTTATTTTAGATGATAAAATTTTGTTTTCGTCAAGTTCGGCGTCTGTGTTTTTTTAGCGATTTCATGGAGTTACCGACGTTGATGCTTAATGTCAGAGGGTATCCTCCAGACGAGACTCTGTCGGGAAACTGACTCCGTTTTTACGTGGTCTATTGGGAATTTTTGCCCGAGGCTAAAGGGCTCGGATAGCCCACTTTAAACTCAGCCTTGTGCCACATCTTGCTAAATAATTATTGATGTTATCTGATCAATAAGATCCGATCATGACAGCTAGTATGGATGACCAGAATTGAAAACTTTGAAATACCATGATAGAGATAACACTAACACTAACAGTAACACAATATCCCACATTAAAATAAATACGTAAAATAAAAATATTTCGTGTATTAGAAATTAAAAAAAGTAAAGTATAATTTATTATTATTAATTTTTTTTTAAATTGTAAAAATTACGTCGCAGACGTAAAAAAACAACAACAAAAAAAAAAACAGGATATAACCAAAATTTCAACTCGTTAAAAAGTTTAAAAAATATATTTTTAAATAGTTATAAAATATTTTGGTCTTTCCTCTTCAGAATCAGTAAGACAATAAACTTTATTTTTCTTAAGTTTTTTTTTGGGGGGGGGGCTTTTTATTTTGCAGCTATGCTGCTTTTAGCGAAAGAGTGAAGGTACCTACCTATATCATCCATAAAAGCAATTAAAAAAGCTCCTCTAATTAAATAATGTCTTAGTTTCATTGTGTTTTTTATTTTTCGATTCAGAACAGATTTTCACTAAGACTGGGTCTGATTTTGCAAAAAGAAATTCCGTGATAGCTAAAAAATTGAAGTAAAAATATTTTTATCAAGATTTTCTAATAAAAAATTCAGAAATAATTTATTTCATTTGTGAATAAGTCCTGAAAATTATTTGATTTTTGCAAGAATTTCCAAATTAATGTGTCTGTCACCGCAAAAAAGAGGCGGCAATTAAAAGTTAGGACAACCGCTGAGGTAAGCTTTTAATCAAAATGTTTTAAAAAGGAGTAGAAAATTTAATTAAATATTCAAAAAATACTTTGATCCTTCCTCTTAATAATACAGATTTTGACGATAAAACTATGTTTTCACTACGTTTGCAGTAGGTTTTTCATCATGGTATGACTGAGTTTTTTAGCGATTTCGTAGAGGTGCCTCCAAGGACGATCGAATATGAAGCGGTCTTCGAAAAGTTTGTTTATATCTGTTCAAGTTAACTTAAAATAAAATCTTTGATACTTACAAAATAATTAAAGATGAAAAACCAAACAAGGCGGATCTGTGACTTACTCAGACCGTGATACAATCTATCAGATGTTTGAAGCTGTATCGCTTGTTTTTTAGGGGTTTTTTTAGGCAATAGACTTTCGTACCTCGCGTTTTGAAGAGCTCCGTTCAAAAAAACCAAACAAACCAAAAAAACAGGTCAAATCAGAACAAAGTTCGGTCACCACGGTTAGACATGCTTCTCTTATTTTCAACTGTTTTTTTTTTCTGCTAAAAAATTAAGTAATGTTTGTTTCTAATTACATTAAGTAAAACTTTTAGAAAAGGTATAATTGAATTTTACAAGATTTTTAAACGGAGAATTTCACTTTCGTGTAGTTGTCAAAAAAAAAAAAAAAATGGATGACATGATCGATTTTTATGTCAATTTTGCTGACGCAAAAAAAGAATTTTTAACTAAAATTTCGGACGTACTAGAAAGAATTTAAAAAAATTAAAAATATATTCAAAAAATACTTTGGTCTTTTCTCTTAATAACATAATTTTTTAAATGATAAAAAATTGTTTATCAAGTTTATCCTTTTTTCCAGGGTATGCTATTTTTTGTGAAGTTGAGAAGATAACTATTTTATTTTTAAATCACTTTTTTGAAAGATCCTATTGGTCTAAAAAGCTATGAAAAGAAAAATGAATTTTTGCTTATAAATAAACTTTTGTTGACTCTGAGGCAGAATCAGCATTAAGTTCTCAGAGTCCACATCCCATAAAACTTTGATCATTGCTTTCTACTACATGTTGATTTAAAAAATTCCCAGCCTGGGATCTTCAAAGGAAAATTTGGTGAGAAGTGCAGCACTTTTTTAAATTACCAAAAATCAGGGAATTATCTAATTTAAATGAAAATTTCAGTATATATTCATTAATTATTTACTTTTATAATGAATAGGTTTTTTTTTATTTTAAAAAAATCTGAGAAAATGTTATTCTTTTTGTAATAACCACCAATATTTGCATGATTAAATTTTATTCAAAAAGAAAAAAAAATTTAACTTACAAATTTTTACATTTCCATAAAGATAATCACCAATGCATCTCCGCTTGAAAAAAAAAGAAGTTTTACAAAGATTACAACACAACATGAATGGTAGTCTAAAAATTTGTTTTAAAAATGGTATTTCATTTTTCAGAAAAATTTTGTATGTATTGAAATTTTTAAACATTTTTATTTTTAAGCAATCATTTTCTCGGTTTTATCTTTCTAGAAATGTAAAAAATAGAGACTAGAAATTTTATTTTAATTACTAACCCTGGACTTTTGGTTAGTATTACTACTAGTAAAAAGAAAAAAATCAAAGATCTGCCTTAGTGGATGATCTCAGAATAAAAAAAAATGATTTTACTGAGATATATTACCCTCTTCATCTAAAAGAACTGTTCAGAAAGCAAATCACAGTTTAAAAAAATAAGTGCTACTGAAATTATCTCCGCCCCCCATCTCCCCAGTAAGCATGGAGCCCCCACATGGTTGAGAGGTTCAGGGTAGTAAGCACTGGCCCTGTTAATTATTATAGCTGATGATTGATGATATAACTTAGCTAGATAAAAAGTAGAAAAAGCAAAAACTAGCCCATTTGGGGCTTTAACCTCATTGGGGATTCCTGCATAATATGCACTGCTCCATAGTGGCCATGCAGATACACAATGTATTTTGTTAATTGATTATTGACAATATAACATCAGTATCTGTCTATATTTCTGAGATGAGGTATTATTTACATTATTTGGACTATTGTATAATACCCAGAAATTCATACACAGATGTCCTCAAGGAGACATGGCACAGTGGATAAAGGTGTTAGTTAGATCCAGTGACAGGACCCAAAGAGTGTGAGTTCAATATCCGGTAAAGCAGTAGAGAACTTGGAGAGGGGAATTAACAGGAGATTGATTAAAAAACATGGCACATGGAACTAGAACAGTCTACCCCGGGGAGTGAAATAAAGGGTTCACTTCGACATTCCAACCACCTGAAGAAGACCGGAGTGTACAATGGCCAAAATGTAATAAATATGGCAACAAAGATGAGGACAATAGTCCAAATAATGTAAATAATGAATATAACATCAGTTTAAAAATAATTAATAACAATGTTGAAAAAATGGCAGAGGCCACAACACGGCCCTAAAAAATGCAACTGGGTGTTTTGGGATAAGACACACGCCCTATTCTGAGGATTTTTAAAAACATTGGTATGTTTTAATTCATCATTGAACAGCCATTGTATTGGAAAAATGTAAATTTAAAATTCTCTTTAAAATCCAATGTTTGCCCTATTAGTCTATTAGTAAATTTAAAAGATTAATTAACTAGATTTTCTAAAAGTAATGCTTACATTTTGCTTAAATGTAAAATGATGAGACCTTGCAGCCAATCTTGTACTGCACTTAAATTCATAAAGTCTAGGTACCATAAAGGAAATTAATATTTATTTTGTATGATAGAGAAATGTGGAACAAGGCCAAAAGGGGGATGAGGAAGGCTGGTCATCATCTGTTTTATATTTAAAATTAACAATCACTGACCTAAACATACCACAATATTCCTGACATCAAAACAACACATTCTTATCATTCTTATTACAGCCACCATAATATCTTGAAGTCATCATAAAGTCCTAACTACTTGTCTGTGGCATAAGAGGAATAAAAATAACTTTTAAAAGTCTAACCCCAATGTGTATTTACAAAGTATAAACATATTACATACGAGAAACAAAACAAAATACAGTTAATAATAAAAGCCTTGACACAACATCCTTATCTATGAATTCACTTTCATATGCTTAGGTTTTATTACAATTCTATTCATTTCATTGCTTTTAATACAATAAGCATTGCCAAGATATGAAGATAGTTAAGTTTTTTTGTTTTGCAGGAATGAAGTTTCCAAGTTTGCCGAAGAATAATGCACCTTTTCAAAATTAGGCAAATTTGAGGAAATACTTAAAATTCTATCAGGTTTTCGGTAAACATTTTTCATTTTTCCAATTGAAAAATAGTTAAACAAAAAATGTGTTAATTTTAATCTCATCCAAATTTATAGCATAAAGAATGCGAACAATTTAAACATTCTAATATCATAAAAATATTATTTCCAATCCGTATTTATTCAGTTATGAATGAATTGTTTAATTGCTTTAAAAGAATATTATTTATTTCCAATGTGTGTTCGCATATGTTGTTTCCATCTTGATATCAGTAAAAAGGAAGATGCACAGACATCACAAGGAAATGGTTTCTCTCTCATGTGTCACCAGAAAGAGGCACACACTTCACAGGAATATGGTTTCTCTCCAGTGTGTGTTCGCATATGTCCTGGCAAATGTGACTTTTGCAAAAAGGAAGTGCTATATATTTTAAAAGATTATAGCTTCTCCTCAGTGTGTATTCACATGTGATCAATCAAATGGGATTTAACAGCAAAGAATAAGGTTTTTCTCCAGTATGTGTATGCATATGCCACCTTAAACTTGACTTTTTTGAAAATGATGAAACACATGCATCACAAGAATATCGTTTTTCCCCTGTGTGTGTTCACATATGATTCACCAAATATGATTTCATTGAAAATGAAATGAACATATTTCACAAGTATATGACTTCTCTCCAGTGTATTTTTCATGTGATTTACCAAATATGATTTCTTTGAAAATTAAGAGCCATATTATTTGTAAAAAGATGGTTTTTTCTTTAGTGTGTGTTTGCAAATGTTGACTTAAACTTGAATTTTGTGCAAAAGCTGATCCACATACCCAACACATATGAGGTTTCTCTCCAGTATGTGTTTGTAAATGTTGAGCTAAGTGGGACTTGTTTGAAAAAGATGAGTCACACTGTACAAGAATATGATTTCTCTCCTGTGTGTATTCACAAATGCTGGTTCAACTATGATTTATTAGAAAAGGGGTGCAACATATTTTACAACAATATGGTTTCTCTCCATTGTGGCTTTGCATGTGTTCCTTTAAATGTGAATGTCTGGAGAAGGAAGATTTACACACTTCGCAAGAACATGGCTTCTCTCCAGTGTGTGTTTACATATGTCCTGAGAAATGTGACTTTTGCAAAAAGGAAGTGCTACATATTTTAAAAGATTATGGCTTCTCCTCAGTGTGTATTCATATATGATCAAATAAATGGGATTTAACAGCAAAGGAAACGTCACAAGAATAAGGTTTCTCTCCAGTATGTGTATGCATATGCCGCCTTAAACTTGACTTCTGTGAAAAGGATGAACATGCATCACAAGAATAGGGTTTTCCTCCTGTATGTGTTCACATGATTCACCAAATATGATTTCATTGGAAATGAAAAGCAAGTTTCTCACCAGTGTGTGTTTTCATGTGATTTACCAAATTCGCAATAAGATGGTTTTTCTCCAGTGTCTGTTTGTAAATTTTGCATTAAACTTTAATTTTGTGCAAAAGCAGATCTACATACTCCACACTGCACCCCGCACATAATAATCAAAGTGGTTTCAGTCTGTGGAGATAGGTGGCCAGATGTAAAGGGTGATGTGATTGTAGAAGTTGTCTGACAGGTGTAACTTTGTTCTGCTTTTGTGACATGGTGCACAGTCCTGATGCCAGACAGAGGGTCATCTAACAGACATGGGCTCTTAAGTGGAACTCTATCTCAGGTACCCATTACCTGGATAGAATATTAGTGAGAAAGGTTGATCTAGATTTGCCTGATTATCCTACATTCCACTGGTTAGGCTATCCAGGCCACAGATTTGTCCATGTCCATACTAGGCCTAGAATGGCTGGACACTGGAAGTTCAACTTGTCCTTACTGGACAGGTGGAACTTCCAGCAACAGTTAACTAGATTAGTCTAGTGGGATTTAGTGGGGGCAGTTAATAGGAATAAGTGGTAGGAGTGGATTAAGGATAGGATTAAGTCTTTTACCACCAAATATAGCTGACCACATGCCCTAGATAAGGTTAAATAAGTGAAGGTGATTAAGGATAGTCTTTGCTTGGGGAATTGCTTAGTATAGGGTTAGCTATACAGGCTCTGGAGCTTTTCCATCTATGATTAGTAAATATAGTTTTGTGGGGAAAATTGTGAAAATGGCTTACCTCGGAAACGCGTTCGAATCTGTGCAGTGTGCAAACTCTGGTCCTTCCAACGGCAAAAGAAACCAAAATGGCGGCGCCCATATTTTATGCCGGGCGGTCTCGATTAGTTAACGCGAAATCTCGTTGTCTCGTCATTAGCATGCAAATCGTGGTCGGTCCGCGGCTGTATAAAGCAGGCTCGTTTTGCTGTTTCGAATCAGAGAGCTTTCGGCTCGTGAGAAGGTTGGACGTGCGACACCGGTTTTCGTTGTTCCTACCTGCTATCATCAGTTGAGTTGTTGCGTTACCTACCACAAGCTATTTCGGCAATGGACAAGTTCGATCTAAAATTGATCCCAGAATTCGACGGCTCCCCCCACGAGCCCGACCATCGTCGAATGGTTTGAAAAGGCCGAACGTGTTTGCAGGGTGTCCAAAATAAAGGAATCTGCACTAGTCATCCCACTGAGACTCACGGGAGGAGCCTACGCAGTATATCAACAACTCAGGGACGATGCTGACCTAGAAGAGATCAAGGACGCCCTGTATACGGCCTTTGGAATAGACCCATTCATCGCTTGGAAACAGTTCGTCGGACGACGGCTCGAGCCGGGTGAGACCGTGGATGTTTACCTGGCTGATTTGCGAAGGCTGGCAGTACCGTTTGGCGGAGCAACGGGCCGCATACTGGGGTGCGCCTTCCTGGCAGGGCTTCCCGACGACACCAGTCGGCTCCTGCGAGCGTCTTCAAGATTGGACACACTGGGAATTGACGAATTGCTAGCCAGGGCCCGAAACATCTTGAAGGACACGGAACAGGTCGCGGCAGCAGTGAGAACGCCTGAGACACCGCGGGAGGGCCCAAAGTGCTACAAGTGCGGTGGACCCAACCATTTCTCTAGGGACTGCCGGAGCCGAAGTGACGTAGGAGGCGGGAGCAGCAGGCGGAACCGAGCACGACTACGCTGCTATCGCTGCAAAGATTTAGGCCATGTAGCACAGGATTGCTCGGGAAACGAGTCCGGGGACAAGGTGCTGTCGCAACCCTTGCCCCCTCTCGGTCAGTAAATGCGGCATTGCCTGTTGTCAACGTGTACGTTGAGGGTAAACGATGTTCGGCGCTCGTTGACACTGGATGTTCCCGATCGATCGTTAGTGCGGATCGATGCGTGACATGGAGCAGTCAACAAATCGAGATTCGGACGATTGACGGAGTGTCCCGGGCCTGTTGTGGTGTCGGGACTGTATCAGTCCTCACAGACGGAGGGAATCATGCCAAGGTCGACGTTTTGGTGGCACGTCAAAGCCCCTCGGTTACGACCTACTGCTTGGGATCGATGCGATCCGAGCGTTAGGAGGCATGATAATCACGCCAGCCGGAAATGTGGAACTGGGTAAAGGAAGAAAGGTGTTTGCAGCCCTTTGCATTAGTGAGCCGGATTTCGACGTCTCTTTCAACTCCGACGAGAGGGTGTGGACCGCCAGGTGGAAATGGGCCCCAAAAGACCCACCAGTTCAGCTTCGCAACAAGGTCGCAGAATACAAAGTTCCCGACAGCATCAGAGGAAAATACGAGAAAGAGCTTCAGCAGTGGATTGTGAACGGCTGGTTGATTCCGTACCCCCAGGAAAGACTGCCCCCCCCGGGTCTGATTCCCTTGATGGCGGTCGTGCAGGAGCAGAAACAGAAGGTGCGTCCGGTACTCGATTACCGCGAATTGAACGACTTTGTGGATGCTTTTACTGCCGTTGCAGAAGTGTGCGCAAATAAGTTGAGAACGTGGCGGCGGCAGGGGGTCAATGTGTCGCTTCTGGATCTGCGGAACGCACATCTTCAGATTCACATCGACGAAGCGCTGTGGCCATTTCAAACGGTTATTTTCAAAGGCCAACGCTTCTGTCTTACGCGGCTAGGATTTGGGCTAAATGTACCGCCACTCATCATGAAATCCGTTATAGACGCCATCGCATCGCAAGACCGCACAACTGAAAGTGCCACATCAGCATACGTTGATGATATCTTCATTAATGAAAGTTTGGCCTCTGCATCGCGTGTAAGACAACAATTTTCGGATTACGGTTTGGTGTGCAAGGATCCGGTGCGACTGAGAGATGAAGCAAGAGTTCTTGGCTTGCAGGTCTGGGAAGAAAATGGCACCCTCCGATGGAAACGAGGGAGTCAAATTCCGGAGGTCCCTGATGTGTTGACCCGGAGGCGCGTATTTTCATTGTGTGGGAAACTTGTTGGACATTTCCCAGTGTGTGGATGGCTCAGGGTGGCAGTTGCATTCGTCAAGCGCCTGGCAACCGCAGCAACCAATGGATGGGATGATAACATCAAAGATCCCTCTCTCTGTCGCATACTAGCGGAGATGTTAAGTAGAGTGCGGGAACTGGATCCTATTGGAGGAGACTGGTGCATGAGTGGTGACGAGATCACAGTCTGGGTGGATGCGAGTTCCGTGGCGACAGGAGTGGCATTGGAAGCCAACGGAAATGTCATCGAAGATGCGTGCTGGCTGCGTCCGACTAATGATGCCAGGCATATTAATTTGGCTGAACTTGATGCGGCGCTCAAAGGAGTGAATTTAGCTCTCCAGTGGGAGGCGACAACATTGCACTTGGTTACTGATTCGGCGTGTGTGCACCGGTGGATTTCAGACACCTTGACCGGGAAGGCACGGGTGAACACAAGGGCGGCTGGCGAGATGCTGGTTAGGCGACGGCTGGGCATTTTGCGATCGCTGGTGGAAGAATATGGATTGACCATAGACGTGACACTCGTACAGTCCTGTCAGAACCGTGCGGATCGCCTCACCAGAGTACCGCACAGGTGGCTAGAACTGCTCAAGAGAGGAGAACCGGCACTCGAGAGCTGTGCAGTGGTAGGGAGACGACTGGACGAGGACCAGGTGGCCAATACCTATCGTCAATGCGGACATCCGGGCGTGAAACGAACTCTGTACTTCGCCAGGTTAGTCGACCCGCAGGTGTCCAGAGAAAGCATTAAATCCGTTGTGAAAGCCTGCACAACCTGTCAGTCGATCGATCCGGCACCCGTTCACTGGGAAAGAGGAGAACTGAGCGTGAAGAGCAACTGGAGCAGACTGGCGATGGACATAACTCACTACGATGGTGATAATTTTTTAACGCTCATTGATTGCGGTCCCTCCAGGTTTGCGGTATGGCGGCCGCTGCGCAGACAAGACGCGAGCACCGCCATTCGACTGTTGGAGAATGTTTTCCTGGAGCGAGGCCCACTCGTGGAAATACTGACGAACAACGATACTGCATTCACCAGTAATAACTTTAAAGAATTTGCGGACAATTGAAACGTGCATTTGCGGTTTCGATGTGCCTACTCGCCAAGTGGAAACGGCATCGTAGAGCGGAACCACAGAACCGTCAAGACCATCGCAGCCAGGAAGGGCTATACAGTATCGGAGGCGGTTTACTGGTATAATGTCGCCCCGAAAGATAACGTTTCACCATCCACGGTTTGATAAATTTGATAAAATCTACCGTTTTGGAGTTATCGACAGTAAAAGTTCGGATTCATTCGAGTCGCGGGCAGCCATTACTGGCGTTGTTTGCAGAATTTGCGGTGGATTAATGGATAACGGCTCGGATTGAGGAATCGGAGAGCCGAGTTCGAATTCACTTACGTGCTAATACCCTGTAGCGGGCGGTCCAGTGCCGCCCCGTATCACAGAAAGGGGTGATCGAGGTCACAAGAGGCCCGCTAACATTTTTGAAGACGTTAAATCTGACAGTGAAACAATATGGACGACAGAACGAGGATATGTATGATATATAGAGGTTTATTCTAAAAGGAAAAGGAAAGGAAGATGGTCGGAAACGGTGTAGGTGCTGGAAGCTGCAGGAGTGAGCTGGATGCTGCAGGAGGTGCAGAAGTTGCAGGAGTGCTGGAAGCTGCAGGATGCTGCAGGAGTGAGCTGGAAACTGCAGACCGGATCCTATAGCTTTTGATAGCAACTGGTAACCTACTGTGGGAAAAAATCTGCCTCGTCAGTTATGTATCGAAAGATGCATATATCACCTAAGCCGAAGCGTGTGTATCACGCATAGCACATCACTGACTGTAGTTCATTACATTGCACAAACTTAATGTGTGTACGTAAATAGTTGTAGTTTAGACAAGATGAGCAGTTCCGCGCTTTGCTTTCTACAGAAAATGTATACAAACAACGATGCAAATGAATTCGAACTTTTACTGTCGATAACTCCAAAACGGTAGATTTTATCAAATTTATCAAGCCAGATTCGAATGAAGCATGTACAATTAAGTATTCTGGAAATATTTCAAAGCGAACTGAGCGCGGTTGATAAACTGCAAATTAATCAACAATTTTTTTCTCCATTTTTCATCAATAATGTTTTTATGTTTGTGAAATGTCTAAAAATATAGATATATATTGATTAGTTTTCTTAAAATAAGTGCGAGTTACTTCCCTTTTTGTTTGTTGGTACATTATGACAAGTGAACGTACACCGCTGGGCACCGCCTCTTTAAAGCGCATGCGTTATTGTAAGAACTGCGTGGCTAAAAAGAGGTAAGCACATCACGTGAAATTCTCTCTATCAATTCAATTTTTTTTCTGTCTGACAAGGTTTATAGAAAACTGTTTATGTTTTAGTTTCGCGTTGAAGAAGCCACGAGTTTTATAATGGCGAACACGACTTGAGAAAGAAACACAAAATTCTTCATGAGTCGACATCTCGCTGGTTTAACTTTAAGTAACAAACATTTTTTTTGACGATAAAATTTTGCTTTCGTCAAGTTTAAAGCCGTTTTTATCAGGCTATGATCATTTTCCAGCGATCTCACGGATACACCTACTTTTAATTAAAACTAAAATGAAATCTTCATGAATGCTTTTTTATTTTTAAAACTTAATTTTAAAATTCAGTGGTTATTAAGACAAAATAACATTGTTTTTTTGCGCTTTTTCCCCGTTGAAAACACATTGATTTGGAAATTCTTGTAAAAATCAAGTAATTGTCCGATTTTAATGAAATTTTCAGAACTTCTTCACAAATGAATGAAATTATTTTTGAAATATTTCTTTTTAGAAAATTTTAGTAAAAAAATTTTTTTTTTAGATATGTTACACCCCACCGACTTATTGTCATGAAATTTCGTCCAAAAACTTTCTATTACCTTACAATTTTTTTTTGTTTAAAGTAAGAGTCATTAGAGATGGTAAATCACCTACTTTTTTTTTTCAAATTTGAGCTAACTGAAAATCTGCTGTGAATTGAAAAATAATGAATCCAATAAAACTATGATATTACTTAATTAATTAGAAAAGCTTTTTTTTACTTATTTCCAAAAGCAATTAAATGTAAGGTGCCGTACAGATCAAGTCACGTGATGTTTTTATTGGATCATGTTTCTTCCTGGCCTCCGTACATTTGATTTAATTTTTTTTTTTTTTTTTCGGCACATAGGTTAAAGAACAGTAAGATTATTGTCATTGCTGGTTCGTTGATTGTAAAAACCTTGTGCTATTTATAATCTGTACAGATACAGGTACCTAAAAAAAAAATTATATATAGGATTCGCCAGTACCACTAATTTTAGAATATTTAACTAACAACATTTAGTAACTTTATGTAAAAATAATAAAATAATTTATTAAATAACAATTAATTCATTTAAAAATTGATTTTTCATCGAAAAAGTTTAATTAAATAGTATCTTTGTTTTATTGGGTTTTGTATGTTACAATTCAGAGCTGATTTTAGGTTTACGTGGTCGGATTTTAAAAAAAATAAAACATGATTTACTTTCCTCAAAGCCTTGTGTTTTTAACTAATATAATGTATAATGACTTGCGTGCTTCGACCATGAATTTTTAGAGTTTTTATTAATTTATTTATGGGGGTGTAATATATATATATAAAAATATTTTATTTATAATGACTTTGAAAAAAATAACATATTTATAATAATTTCCATCATTCCGGAATAGTTTCTGAAAGTTTCATTAAAATCTGACACTTATTTCTATTTTTTCAAGATTTTCAAAATTAATGTGTGTCATGTAAGAAAAAAATGCACAAAAAATTTGCTATGTTATTTTTACAGATATTTCCGGTGATGACGAGAAACAAGTTTTTCAATCATAAGTTAGAATGTTGTAATAAAGACAGTAATTTTTAATTATTTTAAAAAAAATTTTCTTTGTTCTTTACTCTTAATAGTAACATAAACATTTTATCGATAAAATTTTGTTTTCGTCAAGTTTGACGTCTTTTTCATCAGACCATGCGCTTTTTTTTTTTTTTTTTTAGCGATCTCATAGAGATACCTATATTAAGGTCATTATTGTCTGAAGAAATAAATATTTTCTGATGAATAATTAAATTTTACAAGAATTTTTTCATTTGTTTTAAATTTTAATTATAATAATTTAATAGTTTAAAAATCATGTAAAGCTCTGTATTAGGCTATTTCCTTGAGGTGATGTAGTAATTAAGTGGAAACAAAATTTACGAGTTCAAAATTGCAGAGTTTAATAAACTTAGTTGAGCTAATCTTTTTTTAAATAATTTTTTATGTTGTAGTTTTTTTACTTAAGACGTTCCTTATTTCCATGTACGGTAGACTGAAATTGCAATTATTATAAAAAGAGTTTTGTCCCTTTATTCTAATAAATAAACATAACAGTAAAACATTAAAAAAAGCGTTCACTCAGATTTCTAATAATTTTCATTTATGGTCATCCGTAGTAGCTGTCATCACTTGTCAATCAACACATAGATCAAATATTTGATAAAAATAACAGTACCAATCGTTAATAATTGGTTGTATATTACTTTTTTATGCTATAAGTAAGTAATATTTCTTTTAAATCAGATTAATTTAACATTAAATTTTCTAATTTTACTAAAATAACGTGTCAGAAATTTTTAAAAATATTTTTAAAATCAATAAATTTGTGTTTGTTTACAAATTTCTTAGAATTAAGAAAATGGCTGTTTTTAAGAAAATTTAAAAATTTGAAATTAATTTGACATTCAAATGCATATAGTTTGTATCTGAAATACACCAGAATTGTTTACTTAATGGAAATAATAAATTTAATGATTAAACTTTCAATTAAAGCTAAAATGAAATCTTCAAGAATGTTTTTTCATTTTAAAAAATTCATTTTAAACTTAGGTATTGAAAATTTATGCCGAAAAAGTGGAGGTACCTAATTAAGAGGAAAGAACAAAGTAATTTTTAATTATTTTTTTAAAAATTTCTGTTTTTATTAGAACATTCTAACTTTTGATTGAAAAACCTTGTCTCTCATCATCGGAACTCTAGTAAATAACATGGCGAATTTTTTGTACATTTTTTTTTTTTTTTTATGACTGACATTAATTTTGAAAATCTTCTAAAATTAAAAATAATTGTCAGATTTTAATAAAACTTTCAGAAACTATTCAGGAATGATGGAAATTATTATAAATATGTTATTTTTTTTAAGTCATGATAAAAATATATTTTTTATCTATCTATCTATCTATCTATCTATCTATATATATATATTACCCCTCCCCCATAAACAATTTAATGAAAACTCTAGAAATTCAATGTCGAAGCACGCAAGTCATTTCAGGTAACGCCACAAAATCGCTAAAAAAATAGCATAGCATGATGAAAAAGACGCCAAACTTGATGAAAACAAAATTTTATCGTCTAAATGTTTGTTATTATAAAAAGGAAAGACCAAAATTTTTTTAATTATTTTAAAAAATTTTTCTTTCTTTTTAGAACATTCTAAATTTTGATTAAAAAACAGTTGTTTCTCTTTGTATCACCGGAACTAGTAAAATAACAGACAATTTTTAGTACGTTTTTTTGGTAGGACACGCATTTATTTCGAAAAATCTTGCAAAAATAAAAATAATTGTTGGATGTTAATGAAACTTTCAGAGACTATTCACAGATGATCGAAATTATTATAAATAAGTGTTGTCTTTTTTTTTTTTATTGAAGTCATGGCAGAAATAATTTTTTTTATATTTATTACCCCACTAACTAATTTTATGAAAATGCTAGAAATTCGATTGCATCGGTTTTAGTGATTACAATATTTAAAAGCACAAGGCTTTGAGGAATGCAAATCATGTTTTTTTTTAATGGGATCCGTCCTACCTGAAAATCAGCTCTGAATTGTAACATACAAAACGCAATAAAACAAATATATTATTTAATTTCAAATGCTTTTATTAATATGGACAATATTTTTTGAAAGCAAAAAATTTTTGATGAAAAATGAATTTTTGATACAATTATTTGTTATTTCTTAAATTATAATAGAATTTTTACATTTAAGTTGTTAAAATATTATAAAATTAATTAAAAGCCGCATCAGGTTTCCTAAGTGTCCTTATGAGATCTTTTTTTTAGCATGTTGTAAATTGTACCATTTTGATTAATCAGAAGATCTACAGTAATTAAAAAATCCTAATTTTGTGTTTATAATCGGACGGTAATTATAAAGTACGGAAGACCAACCAGAATACAATTAAGTTGCATTATTTGAGTTGAGCATTGTTCTCTGCTGTTATGGCCTTTACTTTTGTGAAACACGTGTGGAGAAGTTAATTGGATTTTTCAATTTCAACTCAGAAGGGTACCTACAAGTATTAATATTATCTTATAAAATTTATATGATCTTATTTTTATATTAATCTCAGTTATAAATGAAATATCAAAATTAATAATAAAATGAATGGAAATACAAATAACACAGTAAAATGTAATAAATGTACATAAAATTATAGTATTTTATGTACACTTCTGATAAAATTTCATAAGAAAGGTATCTAATTAATTTATAGGTACCTTTCTTATGAAATTTAATCTCACTCTTAACAGTCTTATTTTAATTTCTTTATAATATCTTTTCCATAAAGCATCGTAAATGTAAAGGTGAAAGCTAAGTAGAAAAAAAAATTAGAACACTGAAAGTTTTCTTTAAAAATAACAAGGTAAATAATTTGTTCACTTAAATCTAACTAATTTCACTTTTCGGCTTCCGTAGAACAAATTATGATCCCATAAATCTGTCATTATGTCCTTCAACACCTGTCAAGTGACGCAAAAAGTTATGACCTACTTTGTTTTATTTTCAAATTACATCTTTTCGGCACAGAAGCTAAGTCAACCTTGGTTCAAAATATTTTAAATTAACATAATTTCTGATTTTCTTAAAATAAGTTTTGAAAAAATAATTGATTTTTAAAAGAATTTCAAAGTGAGATTTTCGTCTTTTTTATAAAATGGAAAAAAACAGATGCCATAATCAATTATCTGTCAATTTTGCTGACTCAAAAAAATACAAGATTTTTAACGGAAATTTCAGACATGCTCAAAACAATTAAAAAATGTTAAAAAAAATACCCCCAAAATACTTTGATCTTTCCTCTTAATAATAACATGAACATTTAGATTATAAAATTTTGTTTTCATCAAATTTAGCATCTTTTTCATCATGCTATGCTCTTTTTTAGCGATCTCATGGAGGTACCTACATTATATTAATAAAAAACACAAGGCTTTGAGGAAAGTAAATCATGTTTTGTTTTTTAAAAAATCAGACCTCATCTACCTAAAATCAGCTCTGAATTGTAACATACAAAGCTTGATAAAACAAAGATATTATTTAATTTCAAATGCTTTTAGTTGCTTTTATGAATATGCATATATGTCTGAAGGCAAAAAAACGTTTTTGATGAAAATTAATTTTTAAAAGAATTGTTATTTCTTAAATTATTTTATTATTTTTACATTAAAGTTGTTAAATATTGTAAAATTAGTGGAAATTTCAAATCCTTAATTTAATGTTTTATTTTTAAGTACATGTACAGATTATAAATTTCACAAGCTTTTTACAATCCATGAGCCACCAGATAGAAACATCTTACTCTTTCTTGCCTTTGTGTCAATAAAAATGGTTATAATTCAAATGTACGGAAGCCCAGAAGAAGCATGATACATTAAAAACATTATGTGACTTGATTTTGTATATAAATGTTGTTTGGCTCTGTTGACGGCCTTTACATTTTTACATTTACGATTGGTGAAACCCGTGTGGAGAAGTTTTACTTAAAAAAAAAATATAGAACTATATATCATCCTATATACGTCCAAGTAGCAGCAGAATATTTTGAAAAATAAGTAAAAATAACAAGGTAAATAACTTGTTCACATAAAGCTAAACTGTCACTTATGACCTTACGTATAACTTTTCCTCATATAAGATGTCAGTGCATGATGAAATCATGCACATTTCACTTGTCAATCAACACCACTGTTAAGAATGGCTTTCTCTCATTTTAAAGTATATTTTTCCAGCGCAGAAAGTAAGTAATGTTTGTCTCAAAATATATTAAATAAACTATAATTTTTAATTTTCATAAATTTTTGAAAAAATTGTAATTGATTTTTTTTAAAAGAATTTTAAATGGAGACTTTCACTTTTGTAAACGAAAGTTTAAAGAAATGGCTGACAATCGATTTTCTGTCAATTTTGCTGATCCAAAAAAGACAAGATTTTTAATGAAAATTTTGGACATGCTAGAAATATTAAAAAATGTAAAAAAAATAATCAAAAAATACTTTGATCTTTCCTCTTGATAATAACATAAACATTTAAATGATAAAAAAAATTCAAGTTTCAATTCTTTTTATTCATGCTATGCTATTTTTTTATGGATCTCATGAACATACCTTATTAAAAGCTAAAGGATTAAATTTGTTATTTCCAGTTATAAAAATATTCTGGTTTATTTCAGATAGAAATTATATAGATTGAAATGTCAAATAATTGCTCGATTTTTAAAAGCGGGCATTTTCTTAATTTTAAGAATTTTGAAACAAATTTATCAGGTTTAAAATTCTTTCAAAATTATAGATTTGTTACATGTTATTTGAAGAAAATTTAAAGTTAAATTAATCTGATTTGAAATAAATATTACTTATAGCACAAAAAAAAACAATATACAAGCATTTCTTTGATCTTTATTGGTTTATCAAGAAGCTCATAAGGTGATAACAGCTTTTATAGATGACCAGAAATAACATTTACAAAATTTAAGTGAACGCATTTTTTTTTTTTAGTTTTTAACTACCTAGTAATTTCTACAAATTAACATATTTTCAGCAATTATTTAATATTTTTATTGATTTTTAGTTACGTTCTTAAGAAGCTTTATGAAATTTGCATTTCGTTTCTAGGTTCTTAAGTTTACTAACTTAAACGAAACATTAATTAACTGAATTATGACCCAAACTAAAATAAATCCATAAAATAAAAATATTTATAGGTATCCACCTTTTTGCTAAAATAGTGGCATACTCTGATGAAAAAGCCCCAAACTTAAAAGTTTTATTGTAAAAAAGTTTATTAATTAGAGGAGAGACCGATGTATTTTTTAATTATATTTTAAAAGTTTTTATTCATTTTTAGCTCAATTTGATATTTTGCTTGAAAGTCTCTTCTTTTTTTAGTTCAGAGGTCACGTCATATTTAGCATTAGTGTTTATTTTATTTTATTTTTTTTTAATTTACATGAATAAAAAACATGTTGCGATTGCTGTGATTCTGCGGATATTTGGAATAAGAAGTACCTGTGGACTTGCTAAGGTTTAGGTACTTTGGTTTTATAGTCTTATGAAAATACTTCCTGATGAATTTTCAAGGAAATTTTAAAAAGTTATTGCTCTTTTTTGCTGATAATGTCAAATATAGATGCCCATATTTACAAAAACCTGCAGGTTTATTCACAAAAAAATAAATTCTTTTTAAAATACTGTGCTCACTGAATTATACTAAGCTTTTCAATTTATCATTAGTAAACACTGCTTTTACTTAATAAAAAAACTCATGAAGCCAATGCAAATTAATACTGAATATTAAAATATGTAAAATTACATCATTCTTCACCAAAAATATTTCATTGCAAAAAAACACTCAAATTTCCCATAGTAATTTATGACTCCCCCACTTTGATGCAAAAAAAAAAATATTAAACCAAAAAAACAAAATTTATTTTTAATACTTATAGCCAAAAAATCCTCTTGTCTTTCATGTTAATGATATATTTTTGTTCTGGTTCACATAATATATATACCCTACAAACCAACTGTATTGGCATTAACGATTCATAGTGGTGGAAATGACAGTAAAAGCAATCAATCTTCATTTGCCTTATTTTTCACTTCAAATAACTTTTCTCTCATTCCTGTGTTACTATCAATGTTTTCATCAATTTTTCATGTTCATAATTTCTACACTTTACTATTCTTAAATAAAAACATTTTTTTCACAAAATATATAATTAAATCAAGTGGAAAATAGTGCATTAGTTATGAAAATTGCTTCTTTATTCCTGTGTATTTTTTAACAGTTTACTAAAAGGTGGTATTAAAAGAAGATGTTCTCTTCTCCTTGACATGATGAAGATGATTGTTTTAGTAGGCAGAGATGCCTGCAGCAGATAATTAGACACCAGGTTGTGCTGGTTTTTGATTGATCATTTTAAAAATCTTCAGATATTTTGCAATATTTGAATTCTTTCTGAATTGAAAATGTTCTAAATTTAATTGCATACATTTCATAAAATAATGATGCGATGTTGAAGCAGTCTCATTTTACTGGAAAAAGTTTACATTACTGAAATGATAATTATATATCTCTCATAATATAGACTGCTTTAATATATTATTCACTGCCATTATTAATATATCATTTATGCCTTATTTTTTGTTCACAGATGTTTTGGCTGTACAAAAAACTACAGTGGTTATTATTGAGAATTTCAATGAAGGAAAAAACATTTCACTTTCCATGAAACACATGCTACATGATTCATGTGAAAGTGATGGACCTACATTGTAAAAACCATGACAATAATTTTTAACTGGCAAGAAATATTGTACTTTCAAATGTGTAGTTCATCTTTATGCAAAAAAACATTGAGTATTACATATGAATAAACAAGAAAGGTTGGCCATATTCATGTGACATCAGCCTATCTGTTGTCAAGTCAGAAATAATTGGACAGATGGATACACATATTACAAAAAAACCATATTCTTGTGAAGATTGTGGATCTTCATTCTCACACAAGTCACAATTGATCATTCATGTGCGTACACACACTGGAGAGAGACCATATTCTTGTGAAACTTGTGGATCTGCATTCTCACGCAAGTCACAATTGAACAATCATATGCGTACACACACTGGAGAGAAACCATATTCTTGTGAAGTTTGTAGATCGGCATTTTCACATAAGTCGAGTTTAGTGACACATATGCGTACACACACTGGAGAGAAACCATATTCTTGTAATGTTTGTGGATTAACATTTTCACACAAGTCAAATATGAGCAAACATATGCGTACACATACTCAAGAGAAAACATTATTGTGAAGTTCGAGCATCTGCATTTTTACAGAAAACAGATTTGTTCAAACATGCATACACACGCTGGTGAGAAGCCTATTCTTGCGAAGTTTATGTATCTATGGAAGTGAGAATTGAACAGTCGGATGAGTACAGTGTTCTGTCAAGATGGGGTATCTGTAAAAACGTATTAATTGATTTTTTTAATGTTTGACTTTCTTCTGGGCAATAAAAATATATTCTCCACATAACGTATTCCTTTTCCCAATTTGATCTTTACTGCAAGTTGTTACTTTCAGTCAAATTGTTTCTAACAAGAGAGAGTTTTGCTCCTACCCTTCTTTTTCTCCTAAGCTAAATCGTTTTGTTTTACAGACATTTGAACAAATTGACATTCAGATCAACTCAACACAACCTGTACCTACATCTGCCTTCCCTTTGACTGAGTGTGAGTAGTCATCTGTGGAAGAGTTGCAATCCTCTTCATCTTCTTAGAAAAAAAAAAAAGCAAACTTTTCTTGAGTAGTGGTCCACAAAATACAAATGGCTACACTTTTCAGACAAAAACTTCATGTACCATAACATTTTTACTAAATATAGCAAAAAACCTCATCTCAGCTTAAACAAATGCACCAACTTTCTTTGCACCCCCACCTTCACTTGTCATGTTTTAAACAACGTAAATCCTGCCTCAATATTCCTACTCTGCTAAACAACTTCAAACAAAGTAATTTGAAGTTGAACAGTGCCAGTGATGTTAAAAACCACTCACTTGATGGCCCAGGAGATCTTCCCCTTCTCAAAGTTTGAATTTATGTACTGCTTTCTGACAGAGATTAGAATGCCAGATCTCTTACTTCTAGAGCAATATGTTATTTGTTTTTGGCAGAGGACGTTAAACATATCTTCCTTTTTTTTTTTCTTATTTAGCCAAATCTTCATCTTATGCACATGTCTCTTAATAATAATTTTAGAATAATTCAGCTGATCATGATGTTTATTTTATGGTACCTATATTTGTGGTGATTACCTTACTTGGGTTCCACTATCTAATACCTATACCTACATCTGCCTCCTCTTTGAGTGAGCATGACTAATAGGCGATGTCGATTTTGAAACCACATTTTTGACAAGGAGATGGATTGTAGTGAAAGTGGAAAATACCTCACTCATAGAGTTATTGCTACTCCTGGAGCAACTAATGCTGTTCTAGCAAAGAACGTTGTTAGTGTTTTGGAGGAGTATAACAGTATTTTACTGGACAACACTCATACAAATACTGCCTGTGAGGCTGGGTTAGTTACAGTTCTAGAGAAATGAAAAGAAAATTACACACACTTGGTTGCTCTCTACATCAAAATGAGATTCAGTTCAGAGATGTTTTTAATCACATTGATGGCAGCACAACTTTAAAAACGCACATGAACATCCATACTGGAGAGAAAAAAATAATCCAAACTTTGCCAGTTTCGATATAAGTGTACACATGTAAGCAGTCACCACAGTGAATCTGTACAGGGTTATGGTCTAAAATTTTCAAAGTATTCAGACTAATTTAAACACCAAATAGAAACATTCTCACTTAGTATGTCAATTGAACTTTTGACAGGATTTAAATTTTAAAATATATGACAACGTTAAATCCTACATATGATACTACATTTTTCTAAAATAGAATTTACCATTTTAAGGAATGCATATTTAAAATCATTCTGGAGAGCAAACATTTACTTGTAAAATGCATGTGAGCATTATAGCAAAGAAAATTAAAAATGCAAATAAGGACACACTCTTTGTGCAGTGTGTGTATTGTCCTTTTCATAGATTTGCCATTTTAAAATTCAGAGAAATGCATTGTCTAGGGAAAACAAATCTACATTGAAAGTACGAATTGCCACATCAGGAAATCTTTAATATTAACAGAAAAACACTAAAAATAGTAGGTAAATTATCTTTAAAAGGGCCTTTTAGTTTTTGAAGCAAAATTACAGGAATTTGTAATGAAGATCTGTGTTAAACTTGAGCATGTTACTGATGTTTGAATTATGTGATTATCTTGAAAATTTATCATAGGTGTTTGCTGATTTCATGGTATATGCTGAAGCAAATCTCATAGCTTCTATACACAGCAATTAAAGAAATTTACCAATGTCTATCAGCCACAATGTGTCCATATCTCATTCTGTTCTTATCTTTCACACTCTGTATATATCTATTACAGTTTTTAAACACATTGATGACAGCACAAGATGTCCGACGTCATTTATTAGTCCAATTGGGAGATTGTGTGCAATAATTTTGCCAATGTCATATTTGTACCCATAATCCTCTAGATAGCCAATATTCTAGCATCATTTATTCTAGATGATTTGAGTAGTGATCAGATACTTCTTTTAGAATATGCAGTAGGGATTTCACAAGGGAAAATCAACCCTAGATATGCTGCATAGAAAATTGATTCATTAAATCAAACAAGATGGTTGATGTGAGTCACCAGACTAATTTTTTGTGGACTCAAGGCATTTACCCTTAAAACATATTTTCAAAACTACACAGCCTTATACAGTTTATTCTTGGAGTGTATGCAGTTAGCTGGTTTGAAATTAAAAGGGACAATAAATTTCATAACCAGCAATTGTATATTTTCAATATGTTGCAAAGAATTAAGGAACTACCCACTGAAATTCAGCATAATGTTTTTGGTCTCCTACCAGAAAATATGTTGTATGTAATGCTGAAATCAGATGAACTAGAAGTGAGGGAAGAAGCTATATAAAGAATTTTAGCCATTAGGTAATTAATTCACATAATATTGATTAAAATGATTTCATTGATTTATAGTTTAATCTTAAAGTACTAACCTAATTTCATTATAAAAATGAAGACCTGTAAGGTTAAATTTTTATTTCTTCAGAAGTGTGGAGCCAACCAAAATGTGACTAAAAAAATATCCAAGAAAATTTTGATGCAACACATTGGTCTCATTTGATCGACCTGTTACAAAATGGAGTTTGTGAGCCTGGATTCACAGAAAATTTTTCTGATTATGAACTTCTAGGGTCATCAAGGAGTGGGAAAAAATTAGAGTTACCTGATTTGTGTTCAGACTCACAAAGTTGAAAGGGCAGTAAAATTCAACAACTGCAGTTTCCCAATCAGTCTATGAAATTGAAGCAAGGCATAGGCACATCATTACAAAAGTTTTATGCCATGAAATGAGGCCTTCCTTTGCTTCAAAGGGCTCTTATGTAGAACAGTTTAATATGATGCAATAATAAAAATTGCTATTATTCTCACAACATTCATGTATTTCTGTCATGTCTTATATAATTTTATGCCTTACAATTTTTATATAAAATAGAAAATTAAAAGACCCACTATTAGTAACTAGTACATTTTTAGCAGAGTGATCAAATTATAAATGGTAGTTCATATTAAAATCATCATCCTTTAATTTGTTCCTAGCAAAGTTCATACTTGTTTGCTTTTGTTTCGTTGATAACAGCCATCCTGATGATAAACTATATCTGCATCCTGGGTAAGACAATAAACTACATCCAGCAGCAAGGCCACTGATCAGGTGGTTTTGAGGAGCATGGAACCACCTCTTAATTACTGTTGTTTCCAGGTCCACCCTGACCCGGGGTGGTAGCACCTGTTAGGGTCCCAGCTATGGGCAAATAGTTAACACCCAGACTTGTGTAAAAATAGGTTTTAATACCAGAAATGCTTTGTAATAAAAAAATTTTTTTTACCAGAAATAATTTTTGAAGGAAAAATTATTATCAGCAATAGTTTAAAAAACAAATACCACCAATACAAACAGCTATACATTTTTTGGAAAAAATATGACCAGAAATAGATATCTGAAGAAAAACATTACCAGCAATAAAAATTTTATCTGCATGAAATAACCCTTTGATGTGTTGATATGCTGTAAAACAAAACAAACCAAACCAAATTGATAACAGAAAAAAATAACTATTTTACATTATCTTGCAATGTTATTACTGATGTATCTCAATGAGGTAAAATCCAACTTATCTGAGTTGGTGGGGGTTTATAATTTCAATAGACTGTATTCATTTTATTTGAATAAAATAAGTTGACAAACTTTGCTGGATTTAAATTATAAATTTTTTAAGCAATTTCTTATCTAAATGTATCAAAAACAAGGATTTTCTAGTGCTTCATAGACAATCTTTTAAGCTAAATGCTCACAAATCTACTTTTTGGTGTCAGTACTTATAACCAACTTTCTCCGGTTGATATTTTTTGATATTTAAATAATGTTGAAACGCAACCTAACCCTGGTGAGTAGTCATCTGTGGAAGAGATGCAATCATCTTCTTACAAGAGGAAACAAAATTTCTTGAGTAGTGGCCCACAAAATACAAATGGCTACACTTTTCTGATGAAAACTTCATGTACCAAAACATTTTTACTAAATATAGCAAAAAACACATCTCGGCTTAAACAATTGCGCCAACTTTCTTTGCATCTCACCTTCACTTGTCATGTTTTAAACAAAGAACGTAAATCCTGCCACAATATTCCTACTCAGCTAAACAACTTCAAACAAAGTAATTTGAAGTTGAACAGTCAGCAAGACAAATGAGTGTCAATGATGTTAAAAACCACTCACTGGATGGCCTAGGAGAGAGTACCAATAACAAAGTTTGAGTCGTTACACTGCTTTCTGACAGAGATTGGATTTCCAGAGCACTTACCTTGCAATAAGAATAGTCTACTATGAGGTATTGGCAGGGGATGTTAAACACGTCCATGTTCCCTTCTTTTTTTTTTCTTTCAAGCCAAATCTTCATCTTACATTATTAATAATAATTTTAAAATAATTCAGCAGATTATGTTATTTATTTTATGGTACCTGGATTTGTGGTGATTACCTTGCAAAAGTGCTGTCCATAAAATGACATGTCCACATCAAAGCCACATTAATGGTCAGCATAATATGTTAGATCTTCTTTGGAATTCACCTTTTCAAAGAATTCATATTTAAAATCATTCTGGAGAGCAAATTTTAAATGAACTAACTTATTTAACTACTATCATTTTCTTAAATTATGTTTTACAGATAGTCTCTGTAAAACAACAATCTGTCATCTCCACATCAAACACATAAACATGTGTACTGTCAGTTAAAAACTCTGCTACTGTTTGCTTAAAAAATACATTTGTACTTGCAAAAATCAGCATGTGTATACACATATCAATTCAAAATTCTTTTTAAAACATTGTTTTAATAATCTGTATTAAGCTTTCCCATTTTGATAAAATGTAGTTTTCACTTAACAATATCAACTAAAATGCTGAAGTTAAAACAGAATTTTAAAAGTTTTAAATCTTAATAAATTTTTCTCATTAAAATTTTTAAAAAACGGAATACAATTTGTATATAAAAATCATTATTCATCAAAAATACTATTTTTTTCTTAAATATTTTCATATGGTATTTTTTTTTTTTATTTAGGATGGTGACAGCCTGTATGGAAAGTGAAAGTTTATCTAATGTTTTTCTATGGTGGATATATCTAAAAATAATTTAGGTATATAATCTAATGTTCCACAGAGACTTCATCTGTAGATCATAATTGAAGAAAATGACTTTGAAAGACTGTCCTTTGAAATTGTTTTTATTTCAAAAATGCTGTCTTGATATCCATAAAATGATATGCCCACCTCAAAGCGACAATGATGGTCAGGATAATACATTGGCTTTTCTATAGAATTTAACATTGCAAAGAATTCATATTTAAAATCATTCTGGAGAGCAAATTTTAAGTCAACTAAATTATTAAACTACTATCATTTTCTTTGGTTATGATTTACAAATAAAGTCTCCATAAAACAACAATCAATCTGCTAATTTTCTCATCAAACACATAAACATGGTTAGTGTTAGTTAAAAGCTCTGCTACTGTTTGCTTAAAAAAATAATTTCTGTGTTATTTTAACTTAAAGTAAATAATATTTGTTTCAAATCACATTAATTATACTTTAAATCAACTAATACTGTGTTAATGTGATGACAGATCTAAAGTTTCTCTACAGAGAATTTATCTGTAGAACATAATTGAAGAAATGGACACGGGCAATTTTTTACATAACTTTGAAGTACACAGTAAACGTTAAAATTTCAGGAAACTATTCTCCGTAATCTAATGTTTTATTAAATTTTACAATTTTGACTTTTAATTTTATTATGATTATTGCTCTTTTTTTTTCTGAAAATGTCAAGTATGGTCATTCATACTTACAAAAATCAGCACATTTATACATATACCAATTCAAATTTTTTTTAAAACATTGGTGTTTAATAATAGTAACGATCATTGAGATCATCCATGGATCTGGACATTATTGTTACAGACTCATCCCTTGGATCCTGTCTTTAAGAGCATTCGATGTTGGATCTAAAGGTACAGATAAGTAATATGTGAATTTATCAATGCAATTGAAATCTCTGTATTATATGCCACATTCACTGAATGCCACCCAAATAGACTATTTCTTTTTACAATCTCTTCCTCTTTCTGCTTGCATGTTATTAAATTGTTTATATTAAATTCACTCAACATCTTTTCACACTAATGTAATATTTATTTACTTTAAAAAAATCTAAATTCCCCTCCAAAATCAATAGCAAATATTCATTTTTTGAAGAAATAAGGCTCACACTAGTTTTTGCATGGAAAAAAATGTTTAAATTAAATATGTTTATCTTATTTACTATTTTTATTAATAATTTGAAAAAGGTTAATGAACTTAGATGGACCCTTGATTTCATACATGTCAGCCCTGTAGTGGATCACATGACCACTGAGACACTGAGTGTTGTATCTGTCCAGATGAACCAGTGAATTTTGACCAGTTTTACAATATCCATAAATTATGGGATATATCTTGAGCATCAACTTCAATGACCATAGCATTTGCTTAATGGATAAGGATTATTGAGATTATCCATGAATCTGGATATTTTATTGTTACAGACTCATAACTCAAATCCAGTCTTTATAAGAACATTAATTATATTGGATCTAAAGGCACAGATAAATAATATGTGAATTCTATTGACACAATTAAAATCTCTATATTATATGCCACATTCATGTCATCCTAACAGACTATTTCTTTTTTTTAATCTCTTCCTCTTCCTGCTTACATGTTATTAAATTGTTTATATTAAATTCACTCAACGTGGTCATTGTCGTTCTTTCACACTAATGTAATCTTTATTAACGTTACAAAATCTAAATTCCCCTTCAAAATAAATAGTAAATAATTATTTTTCAAAGAAGGATGGCTTACAGTAGTTTTGACTTGAAAAAATGATTAAATTAAATATGTTTCAATATACCTTAATTTAAGTTTATTTACTTTTTTATTAATAATTTGTCGGAGTTAACTCCTCCTTCAGTTCGTAACCCTTTCACCAGGGGTCTCTCTTTCCTGGCTATAAATAGCCAATGACCCTTCGCCTCATTCTCTTTTTTTCCTTTCAGGCCTGTGCACCGACACCTCGAGGTAAATTTCACTTATTCCCAGAGGATTTCAACTATCAACCTCAAAATGTAGTCGCTAACAAAGGAATAGCGTGGAAACACGCTAAACACAATATACACACACGCACGCACATACAGAATATTCACACACACTTCGTCCTTTGTACTGTTCCCATGTATTGTAACTTGTTATTAATATATATTTGTATATACATGTATTATCGGTCTTGTTTTGTTTGCTTTCTTTACCTTCTTCATTGGACCTAATCAAAGTCCAACCTTTTTATGTAGTTGGGCTCAGTGGGCAGGAGTATATGAACCTTACTTGCATTTCTTCTACGCCATGAACCCTCAACAAGCTGTAACCGCCATGACCCACTACAAATGGTGACACCGACGTGATTTTTCAACTCCTGCTAAAAAACCACTACAAATTTCAAAAATGGTAAATGAACTTTTGTTTAAAAACAACATTAACAGGGTATTTATCTTAGTATATAATTCGAGAAGTAAAGTGTCTGTTTGAATAAAAATATAGGGATCTTCCACCTATGAGCATGGTATTTTTCTAAATTTAGTTATTTTGTAACAAAACAAAAAGAAAACAATGGAATGTAGTTTATAAAGATCAAATAAAAACTTCTGAATAAGTTGAAGTTAAAGATATTAACCAATTTCTTTCAATTTTCTAAACTTAAAATTTTGAAAAACTAATAACATATTTGCTCACATATATACATACACTTGTTAAAATATAAAATCCTTGCATTTTCCTTGATAAAGTTCATCAGAGCTCAAAACATTAGCTAAGATTAGATTTCTTTTTATCTTTATTCATACTGTTCACTTACAGATACAGCATATCTCAAACTTTTACACACACACACACACACACACACACACATACATACATACTTGGTTGTCTCTAGCTAGGATTGAAACCCAGCTAAAATGTCATCATTCGGAGAATCTACCCTTAAGCCGTTGGTGCATGGTAGGGATGACAATGAATTCAAGCATATTTATTTTTAGATAAACACGCCAGTGACTGAGAGAACTCAATTTGTTTTATCGAAGAGTATTGCATTATATATATGAACAAAATAGTTTTAAGGTATGCCATATTTATGAGTTAAAAAGCTTGATATCAGGAAGAGAGTATATGTAAATATGGCCTGACAATTGCGTCTAGCATGAATTGACTTCAATGTTCACTTTTATATTTACATTGGCTCTATCTGTGGTATTGAGCACTTTATCGTATAAATATAGCACACTTTAAAACTATATCTCTTCATAATTAATTCACCCCAATCAAGTTGTTAATGTCGCAAAGATGCAAGGGGCTAATGGCAGTGAAAGAGAATGTGAAGATGTTAGAAGGGAACCAGAAAACCAAGGATAAACTTCTACCTCTGTTAAAAAGACTGGGAAGGAGTGTGAACCGGACAATAGACTAACCTATCTACTCCTGTAAAAATATTCACAGAGGAGCAAAAGAGAGATTTTACAAGAAAGGCAAGGGCAAATATTTCATTATTTTTTTTTTGCTAACAGATGAGAGAAATCAATGCATTATTTATGATATTAGTTTAATCCAGGATGAGGAGTTAGCATTATTTTATACTACTTACATTGGGACTATTATCCTCATCTTTGTTGTTATAGCAACATTTCTGTTGTTGAGCACCATGGACTTCTTCAGGTTTATCTTAATACAGGGAATTCTAAACTGAATATTTTATTTTTTATACAGGGGTAGATTGTTCTTGTCTCACTGCCCATGTGTCAGGAAATATCACCTTGTTCTTATTTTTTAGTTTAATCTAAAAACATAAAACATTAAAATAATACTTCCTTCTTTATAACAATGAACATTTTCATAATAAAACTTTTTGGGGATTTTTTTCATCATCTTCAGAAAATTGATGGAAGTACCTAGATTATGATTAATCTTATATTATTCATGTTGGTTATTTTTATATATTTAAAAAATTTACATTTAAAAATATGTATATGAAGATATTGCTAGAGTTATGTTTGACATGTAAAAGAATTTAACCAAAAATTGAATTATTCTTGAAAAATAAAAATCTAAATTCATTTTAGCTGGAAATTTATTAATTGAATTTTTGATCAAAAAATATTGGCTTAATGGATAAACATCATAAACAGAAATTAAGGGCTTAATGTTAACTGAGAAATATTTTAAAATTAAATTTTTTTATAGCCTTTAATCAAATTTGTATTAAGGAAGTACTGCTGCTTAAATACATTTTATGGATAAATATGAAAAAACTGTAATAGATATGTACAGACTGTGAAAGATAAGAACAGAATGAGATATGGACACAGTGTTGGCAAAACCAAGGAGAGTTTCTTTAATTGCTATGTGTAGGGGCTATGAGATCTTCTCCATCATATACCAGGAAACCAGCAAATAGCAATGACAAATTTGAGTATAATTACATAATTAATTCAAACATAAATAGCATTTTGAGTTTAACACAAATATTTATTATGAATTCTGGTAGTTTTGCTTCATAAACAAAAAGGCCCTTTTCAAGATAATTTATGCATTTCTTAGTGTATTTAATTTTTAATTTCGCAATTTCAATTTGTTTTGTTTTTAATGTCAAAATATTGCATCAGGATATTACTCATTCATTTATCAGTGTACAAAAATTTACATCTATATGCACAATACAAAGAAAGTTATAAAAATTTTAAAACAGCAGTTATTCCTGTTTTATGCCACCTCAAAAAAAGAAAAGAAAATTGAGTCGAAGGGGGAACAAATCCATAAAGAAATTAGCATAGTAAAGGTTAAAAAATTTCCATACCATTCATCCTGGTCTATCAAGGATGAAAGATTTAATGAGAAGAATTTTTTTTTTTTTCATAAAAAGGATAGTTGGCTACTGTATCCCATGTAGCTGAGGAAAAAACTTTGTTCTAAAAAGGAAGAAAGGGAGCAGACATCATACTGTACTTCTGAACAGGGTCTCTAAATCTCTCTGAGCCTTGTTGTAAACAAAAGGCATTTGACTTATTTAGTAGGTTCACTCATATTGATTGCTGTTGCTTTATGGAATAAGGAGTGGTACAACATTCAGAGTTAGTAATACAACTTTTAGTTATAAAAATACATCTCTAGGATATGAATTATACTATGCCAGTGACAGAAGTAGTATTTATTTTATGTAACCATAATAAAATATCTTGAAATGTGAAATCACATAAACGTAAATAAACTATTTAAGGTCACATATAAAGAGTTTAACAGAGCAATTAGTTGCCATGATAAAAGCAAGGTCATGTAGAATTCATACACATATGATGAAATAAACATTATAGGTAAATACTATCACAACCTGAAGAGAAATATTTGAGCAAAAAATTTACAGAGACTATAAACTTGTAAATGAAAAAGTACAACTTCCAAAATGATGTAGTCAATTTAAAAAAGGGGATGTTGTGGAGTAGCTGAACACCCTCACAAGATAGACTGCCAATAAATAAATAGTGGACTAATCTGTTTTGATTGTGTAAAAAAAAAAAACAAAAGACATACAGCTCAAAAGCTAATAGGTCAGGCACACCAATCTCTGTCAGAAAGCAGCGTACTGATTCAAATTTTGAGAGGAGGAACATCTCCTGGGCTATCCAGTGAGTGCTTTTCAATACCACTGGCACTCGTTTGTCGTAACAGAGAGAGGTTGACGCACATGAATGCACACATGCAAAATAAAAAAAATGGAGTCGAAGGGGGGAACAAATCCATAAAGAAATTAGCATGGTAAAGGTTAAAAAACTTCCATACCATTCATCCTGGTGTATCAAGGATGAAAGATTTAATGAGAAGAATTTTGTTTATTTATTGAAGATGGAAAACACGATCTTCCGTGAAAGTTACAAACTGTGTCAGCGCTATTAATAGGAAAGAATCTAGAACAATGATATATGAAAGCTGAGATGGCAGATGGATAAAGTATAAATTTCAAATCGGGTTGTCGAGGACTTGTTTATAAACAAATGCAGAAGGGCAGGAGGTGATGTTTAATTTGGGTCATTAAAAAAAAAATAGACGAAAATAATATTTTTGATGAAAACATATTGAAGTAAATTGGACTGGAGAGGTAAGATCAGTGTATGTTTAGCGCTAGCGAAATCTGATCTAAACATGCGTTGTATCCGCTGAATTTGGTCATCGAAAAGACAATTGAAATGATCATTGAACTAGTTAATTTTATCCACTAAGAGATTTGAAATAGATCTGAATTTAAACTTTGCTTATGGCAACACTCGTGTTAAGCACATGAATAACCTGGCTTATAACCTTCAGTTTGCTATAAAAATGTGAGTTTTGCTGAGTTGGGCATTAGACGAGAGTGACGTTGAGAGAGAGAGACTGTTGTTGCAGTGAGTCGGTCCAATGGTGAGTCAGAGATAAGGACTTCAAGAAATATCTTCGTTGTTGTAGCAGTCACATTGAAAAGTTGCTGAAACTTAACGTTTGTCACTTACGACAACCAACTGAAAAGCTACACTTCCACGTAGGGCTGGAATTATGAATCACATATCCTCCCAAGTTGATTTGGAATGAGTTAATCACACACACCTCTCTCTGTTGGTATAATTAGTAGAGTAGTAGTCCTCTGTTCTTATGTTAATTGCTTTTCTATCTTTTCTGTAAACTCTACTGTTGCTGTTTTCTTATATAAAAGACATCAATATTTTACCCATTGTTGTTCGGCTTCTGCAGATATTATTTCCTTGTTTGCCACATTCTAATTTTCCTGCCGCCCTCCCTCACAGCCGTGCCTACATCCCCAATTGACCGTGAACATATGGACAACACCTGGATCTAAAAACAAACACAACGTGGGCAGCAGGCAGAACTTGGCCAGTGACCAGTCGAACAATCTACGGGTACTCAGGGAGCGTGCGGCCAGCTACACCCGAGTTTAGTTCAGACCGAGTGGGCGCCTCAACACAAAGAGGAAGACGCTGGAGGTTGAGGGGCTGAAGGGACGAGTGGTCGATTGTTGTTTCACTTCAAATTACTTTAAAAAACAAAAGACATACAGCTCAAAAGGTAACAGGTCAGGCACACCAATCTCTGTCAGAAAGCAGTGTACTGATTCAAACTTTGAAAGGGGGAAAAATCTCCTGGGCCATCCAGTGAGTGCTTTTCAACACCACCGACACTCATTTGTCTTGCTGATTGTTCAGTTTTAAATTACTTTTGTTTGAAGTTGTTTAGCAAAGTCAGAATATTGACCAACCAAGTGTATGTAATTTTTTTATCTTTCTAGAACTGTAACTAGCCCAGCTTCACAGCCAGTATTTGTATGAATGTTGTCCAGTAAAACACTGTTATAATCTTCCAAAACACTAACAACGACCTTTGCTAGAACAGCACCAGTTGCTTGAGTAATAGCAATAATTCTATGAATGAGGTATTTTCTACTTTCACTACAACCCATCTGCTTGTCAAAATTGTGGTTTCAAAATCAACGTAGCCTATTATTCATGCTCACTCAAAGAGGAGGCAGATATATATATATATATATATATATATATATATATATATAGGTATCAGATGGTGGAACCCAAGTAAGGTAATCACCACAAATATAGGTACCAATAAACATCATCATCAGCTGAATTATTTTAAAATTATTATTAAGAGACATGTGCATAAGATGAAGATTTGGCTAAATAAGAAAAAAAAAAAGGAAGATAGATATGTTTAATGTCCTCTGCCAAAAACAAAAGACAGATTGCTCTAGAAGTAAGAGATCTGGCATTCTAATCTCTGTCAGAAAGCAGTGTCCCCGATTCAAACTTTGAGAAGGGGAATATCTCCTGGACCATCCAGCGAGTGGTTTTTAACATCACTGGCACTGTTCAACTTCAAATTACTTTGTTTGAAGTTGTTTAGCAGAGTAGGAATATTGAGGCAGGACTTATGTCCTCTGCTTAAAACGTAACAAGTGAAGGTGGGGGTGCAAAGAAAGTTGGTGCATTTGTTTAAGTGGAGATGTATGATGCAATAATAAAAGTTGCTATATTTAGTAGAAATGTTATGGTACATGAAGTTTTTGTTTGAAAAGTGTAGCCATTTGTATTTTGTGGGCCATTACTCAAGAAAAGTTTGCTTTCTTTTCTAAGATGAAGAGGATTGAAAAAAAAGACATAGTGCTCTAGAAGTAAGATCTCTGGCACTCCAATCTCTGTCAGAAAACAGTGTCCCCAATTCAAACTTTGAGAAAGGGAACATCTCCTGGGCCATCCAGTGAGGGGTTTTTAACACCACTAGCACTTGTTTGTCTTGCTGACTGTTCAACTTCAGATTACTTTGTTTGAAGTGGTTTAGCAGAGTAGGAATATTGAGGCAGGATTTATGGTCTTTGTTTAAAACATGACAAACGAAGGTGAGTTGGTGCAAAGAAAGTTGGTGCATTTTTTTAAGCTGAAATGTGTTTTTTGCTATATTTAGTAAAAATGTTATGGTACATGAAGTTTTTGTCCGAAAAGTGTAGCCATTTGTATTTTGTGGACCACTACTAAAGAAAAGTTTGCTTTTTTTTTTCTAAGAAGATGAAGAGGATTGAAACTCTTCCACAGATGACTACTCACACTCAGTCAAAGGGAAGGCAGATGTAGGTACAGGTTGTGTTGAGTTGATCTGAATGTCAATTTGTTCAAATGTCTGTAAAACAAAACGATTTAGCTTAGGAGAAAAAGAAGGGTATGAGCAAAACTCTCTCTTGTTAGAAACAATTTGACTGAAATTGACAACTTGCAGTAAAGATCAAAGTGGGAAAAGGAATACGTTATATGGAGAATATATTTTTATTGCCCAGAAGAAAGTCAAACATCAAGCAAATCATTTATTTTGAAAAATAATTCTTTTTTTGAAAAAATTTAAGGACAGTCTATCTTGACTGAAAATAGAAATCCACAAATGTCACAGGAACATATATTATCTCCAGTGTGTGTACATATGTGACTGATACACAAACCTCACAAGAATATGGCTTCTTACCCTAGTGTGTATGCATGTGCTTAACCAAATATCGTTTCCGTGTAAATGCAGACCCACAAACATTACAAGAATATGATTTCTCTCCAGTGTGTGTATGCATATGTTTTATTAAATTTGACTTTTCGGAAAATTCCGATCTACAAAGTTCACAAGAATATGGTTTCTCTCCAGTGTGTGTACGCATATGTCTGACCATATTTGACTTGCGTGAGAAAGCAGATCTACAAACTTCGCAAGAATATGGTTTCTCACCAGTGTGTGTACGCATATGATTGATCAGTAATGACTTGTGTGAGAATGAAGATCCACAAGCTTCACAAAAATATGGATTCTCTCCAGTGTGTGTACACATATGTTTGACCATATTTGAATTTTGTGAAAATGCAGATCCACAAACTTTACAAGAATAAGGTTTCTCTCCAGTGTGTGTACGCATATGTGTCACTATATGTGACTTCTGTGAAAATGCAGATCCACAGACTTCACAAGTATACGGTTTTTCTCCAGTGTGTGTACGCGTATGTTTCACCACATCTTGTTTCTGTGAAAATGCAACACCACAAACTTTACACGAATATGGTTTCTCTCCAGTGTGTGTACGCATATGTATCACTAAAACACATTTCTGTGAAAATGCCACTCCACAAACTTCACAAGAATATGGTTTCTCTCCAGTGTGTATACGCATATGTTTGATCAAATCTTGTTTCCATGAAAATGCAGATCCACAAACTTCACAAGAATATCTTTTTTTTGTAATATGTGTATCCATCTGGCCTATTATGTCCGACGTGACAACAGATAGGCTGATGTCACATGAATGTGACCTATCTTTCTTGTTTATTCATATGTAATACTCAATGTGATTTTTGAATAAAGATAAACCTCACATTTCAAAGTACATTATTTCATGCCAGGTAAAGTTCATTGTAGATCCATAACTTTCCCATTAACCATGTAGCATATATTTTTGTGTCTTTATGGAAAGTGAAATACCTTTTCCTTCATTGAAATTCACAACAATAACCAGTGGTTTTTCTACAGTCAAAACATCTGTGAAGAAAAAAAAAAAGGCATAAATAATATATTAATAAGGGCAGTGAATAATATATTAAAGCAGTCTATGAGAGATACATGAAATCGTTATTTCAATAATGCAGCAACAGCCACTGCCAGTGAAAATTACTTTGCAGTGAAACAAGATTGCTTCAACCTGATGTCATTGTCTTGTGAAATGTAAACAATTAAACTTAGAACATTGTCAATTCACAAACAATTCAAACACGGATCTTGAAAAATATCTGATAAGTTATAAGATGGCCAATCCATAGTCAGCACAACCTGGTTTGGAATTATCTGCTGTGCCATCTCTGCCCAATAAAAACAATCATTTTCCTCACGGCCTAGGAGAAGAGAAGATCCTTTGCTAAGTCTTCATACACAGGAATGTCAGAAATAGTGCATACCCAAGAGTTGAAATATATATATTATGGGAAAAATGTTCTTAATTAAAATGAGAAAATTATAAACAAGTGTATGAAAAATTTGATGAGGAGATTTGAATTGTCAGCCATACCTCAATTCATTATTTTTTAGTTTCAATTAAGAATATTTCCATAGAATAATTGGGCCTCAGTGACAAAGATTAAACTGAAGAAGCCATTGATCCAATGCTATGACGCTAGCATTGTATCATAACTGTCCAGGTTCAATTCTTGGTAGTGGATGCGCACTGCTGAGAAGTCTTAAAATAGGATGTATTAATAAGAGCAGTGAATAATATATGAAAGCTGTCTATATTATGATACATGTAATTCTTATTTCAATAATGCATAACAGCCACTGCCAGTGAAAATCACTTTGCAGTGAAACAAGATTGCTTCAACATGATGTCATTATCTTATGAAATGTAAACAATTAAACTTAGGACATTGTCAATTCACAAACAATTCAAACACGGATCTTGAAAAATATCTGATAAATTATAAGATAGCCAATTCCTAGTCAGCACAACCTGGTTTGGAATTATCTGCTGTAACCATCTCTCACGGTCTAGGAGAAGAGAAGATACTATGCTAAGTCTACCTACATGGTGCTGTCAGTAACGGCCTATACCCAAGTGTTGAAATAAATATATATATATATATATATATATATTATGAGAAATACTTTCAATTCTTGGAATATATATTCTATTATGGGAAAAAAATAATTTTATTTAAAAATGAAGAAATTTTAAATAACTGTATGAAAAACTTGATGAGACGATTTATTTCAACCTCAAAATGTTTAATAAGTTAATATAGATTGATGCAAAATTAGCAGCAAAAGACATTAAAATTATTTTCAGTATAAAATACCAAACCCCAACTCAAATTGAGTGCAATGCCATGATCTGCTTTCATGGGAAGTAAATTGTCTTTTCCTTCATTGAAATTCTCAATAATAACCACTGCAGTTTTAGTACAGCCAAAAGATCTGTGAAGAAAAAAGTCATAAATGATATATCAATAAGGGTAGTGAATAATATATTGAAGCAGTCTATATTATGGGAGATAAATGGAATTATTTCAGTAATGCAGTAGTAGCTGCTGCCAGTGAAAATCAAACATTTTCCACTGAAACAAGATTGTTTCAGAATGAAATGTATGTAATTAAATTTAGAACAGTGTCAGTTCAGAAACAATTCAAATTTAGATCTTGAAAAAGATCTGATGATTTTTAAGATGACCAATCCATAGTCAGCACAACGTGGATTGAAATTATCTGCTGCAGGCATCTCTGCCCAATAGAAAGAAACCATCATTTTCTTCATAGGCTAGGAGAATATGAAATACTGTGCAAATCATTCTACAAAAATAGAAGCAAAAATATTTATAGTGCAAAATGCCAAACCCCAAATTTCAAATTGAGTGCAATACCATGGTTCCAAAATGGACCTGCAGCAATGATCAAGTTCGGAACAGACACCATCTACTCTGGGATTATCTGTTGCAAGCATTTATGCCTACTAAAAACAAACCATCATTCTCATCAGTGCCAAGGAGATCTTTTGTTAATACCATCTTTTTTTCAATTTTTATATGTGTGTATAAAACTGATGATTTTGTAAATATGGGCATCCATACATGATGTTATCAGCAAATAAGAGCAACAACTTTTTTAAAAATATGATAATGTTTTAACACTTCATAAAAAAGTGTCTTCGTAAGTGTTGTGGTAAACCCTCCTACAGTAGAATGAACTCTTCCTCCTCTCATAAATACAAACTGCGAGAGTCGGTTGAGTGGGGTAGTAGACGGAATGCTAATCTACCATTCAGATGTACACCGCTATCTACCCATTACTAACACTATTGTTTTGTACATATCTTCAGTATACTTTTTCAACCTACCCTCGTCTTCCGTGTCTTTCTTTCTGGCTCTTAAACAGACCACAACAGTAAGTAAAACTATAAACCTTAGCAAATACGCAGGGACTTCATACTTCAAATCTTGCTAGAATCACAAAAACCACACTCTTAATAATAACAAACATTTTGATAAAACTTTGTTTTTATTAAGTTTGGGTCCTTTTATCATCATGCTATGCTTCTTTTTCAGCAAATTAGTGGAAGTACATACTTTAATTTTTTTTTTTAAATTTCTTTTTAGCTTATAACTATTATTTAAACATGACAAGGTTCAGATTAGTCCCAGAATTGAGCAGATTTTTAAATATATAGTAAAGTTCAGATTTTTTAATTTTATTTGATCAACTTGCTTAAAAGCCCCCCCCCCAATGACAACAATAAACTACAGAACTTAAGATTGATCGCGGCATTTAAGTATTGCATTAATATTTATTTAAGCATACCTTTTAAAAGTTCAACGATAATTCATCTGCCGCCACTTAATTTAAAGACAATTTGATGTACCTAGAGGTCCTTACTTTCCAAACAAACAATTATTTTTATTTCATGGGTGACTTTCACTGCATTTTGCAATTAATTTTGATTATTCCCAAATTATATCCAAGTTATAAAAATTGTTATCGTACAAAATTTTTTTGTAAAAAATCATGTAAGAAAAAAATTGCTAGAAACGATTCCAGTAATGAAAACTTGGGAATACAAAATTTCAAGATTGTGGGTTGAGATCTGGCCTGATTCCAAAATGGTATTATATGTTGAACTACGACCTCTAGTAATAAAATTAAGAAAAAATTATTAAAAAAATACGATGTTCTTTTGTCTTAATAATAACAAACATTTTGATGATAAAAGTTTGTTTTTATTAAGTTTGGGTCCTTTTATCATGCTATACAGTTTTTTTAGCAAATTATTTGATGTATCTAATTTTAATTCTTGATTTCTTTTTATGACATCAGGGGCATAAAAACTACAAAAACTTTTTTTGCGCTTATTTTCTGGTGAAAACACTTTGATTTGGAAATTCTCGTAAAAATCAAATAATTGTCAGATTTTAATGAAACCTTCAGGACTTATTTACAAATGAAAGAAATTATTTTTAAAGTTTTTTCTTTGAGAAAATTTTAGTAAAAATAATTTTTTTTTTTTTACATGTTACCTGTCACTTAATTTCATGAAATTTTGCAAAATACCTTTCTATTTCCCAAATTGTTTTTATTAATTAAAAGTAGGACTCCTTGGAGAATGTAAATCATCCAATTTTTTTTTTCAAACTTTTACCATTTTAAGTGAAAATCTGCTCTGAATAGTAAACTAAAAAATGTAATCAAACTATCATAATTTAATTAGAAAAACTTAAACTGCTTCTGTAAAGCGAAATTAAGGACATTGTGTGGAGAAATAACATTTTTTGACAAATAATGAATTTTCATGAGAATTTTTTCATTATAATAATTTATAATAGTTTAAAAAAATGTTTAAAATTCTGTAATTGCACTATGTCCTGGATGTGATATTGTAATGGCTAAACGTGAGATTATGAAAAGGTCATGTAAGAAAGTTTTATAAGCATTTCAAATGCTTTTTACTTTTGCATAAAGCAGCTGTGGAAGGTAAATAAAAATCAACATTAGATATTTGTAAAAATTACTAGGTAGTTAAAAACCAAAAAAATAGGCTTAGATTTCATTAATTTATGTCAATTCTGGTCATCCATACGAGCACATTTTGTCCGTAACATCAATCATTGCCTCAGAAAAACATGACCTGTCATTAAGAAATAATTGTATATTACTTTTTTTATAAGTAATGTTTATCTCAAATCTGAGTAATTGAATTTTAAATTTTCTAATTTTACACAACGCGTCACCAATATATATTCTATTTTTGGAGGATTTTTAAAACTGACAATTTTGTTTTGTTTACAAATTTCTAAAAATTAAGAAAATGGCCACTTTTAAGAAACTTTCAGAAACTGAAATTAAATTTGACATTCCATATAATTTCTATCTGAAATACACCAGAATATTTTACTTATGGGAAGTAATAAATTTAATCCTTTAGCTTTCAATGAAAGCTAAAATGAAATTGTCAAGAATGCTTTTTTTTTTTTTTAAATTCATTTTAAAACTTAGATATCCAAAATTTATGCCTAAAAAGTAGAGGTACCTATAAAAAGGGAATAATTAATTAGGGACAAGTGAATTCCTTTGTAAAAAGTAGACAACTCAGAGAATACATGACATTTTCATAATAATGTTACTTATAGAATATAGTTAAAAAAAATGGGAATGATTAAAGTATAAAAAAAAACAATATTTTAAATTATTTTAAATGACTTATGTTAAGCTTTTTAATTCTTGATTCATGAATATAGTTTCTACATTATTACAAAAAAAATATGGTGTCAGCAATTATTCAACTGTTTTTAAATTATGCTAAAAAATATTATAATTAAAACTTTAAACAATATAGTTTATTTGCAAATGTAATTAAAAGCTTTTCTAATAAAATAATATCATATTTTTATTGCATTTTTTATTTTTAACAATTCCGAGCAGATTTTCAATGAAACAGGTAACTGTTTCACAAAAAAAAAAAAAAATTATGATTTACTTTCTCCAAAGAGTTCTGTTTTTAACTAATAAAAAAAAAATTCTCCGCTTAAAAATTTAATTTCTCAAAATTTCATGAAATTATGTAATTGGGTGGTAACATATGTAAAAAAAAAAAAAAAGTTTTTACCCCGATTTTCTAAAAAAAAAATTTCCAAAGTAATTTCATTCATTTTTTAATATGTCTTGAAAGTTTCATTAAAATCAAACAATTATTTGAATTTTGCAAGAATTTCCAAATCAATGCGTGTTTTTCTCAGAAAAAGCGTAAAATAAAACAAACGTTTTTTTCTCCAGTTTAACCAAAATTTTGAACTTGCCAGAAAGGTATTTACATTAGTTGGACTATTGTCCTCATCTTTGTCGCCATATTTGTCACAACGTTTCAGCCGTTGTATGCTCCGGCCTTCTTCAATTGGTTGGAATTTCGAACTGAACCCTTTATTTTGATCACTGGGGTAGACTGTTCTAGTTCCACGTGCCATGTTTGATGGATGTCAGTTATCAGTTATCTCCTCAAGGACACATGGCACAGTGGATAAAGGCGTTGGTTAGATCCAGTGACAGACCAAAAGAATGTGAGTTCAATACCCGGTTAAGGCAGTGGAGGACTTTCAGAGGGAAAATTAGCAGGAGATAACTGATAACTGACATCCATCATAGACTCTTGCTAGAAAGGATTAAAAAAAATAACAAAAAAAAAATACTTTAGTAATTAGTTTTTCCTCTTAATAACAACATAAACATTTTGATGACAAAACTTTGTTTTTATTAAGTTTGGGGTCTCTTTTCATCATTTTTACACAACCTGGTGGAGGTACCTACAATAAATCAAATATTCTGGTGTATTTCACATAAAAATTATATAGATTGGAATCTCAACTTCTTTGATTGAGTGGAATGTAAATATTTGCTCCATTTTTTAAAATTTTCTTAAAAGTGGCCATTTTCTTATTTTTAAGAAATTTCTAAACAAAACAAAATTTTCAGTTTTAAAAATCTTACAAAAATGAAATATATATTTTTGACATGTTACTTGAGTAAAATTAGAAAATTTAAAGTTAAATTAATCTGATTTGAGCCAAAGTTTGGGTGGAACAGTTATGAATCGATTTACAAAAAAAAAAAAAACGTTTATATTCTTCAAAGTCTTCTGAATTTAATAAAAACAACAAAAAAGTTTGCTATTTTCAAGGTTTCATAAAATTTACTAAGGAGTGGGGGAAAAAAATAAATAAAATACCATGAATTTCTAAAAACAAACATTTCTAAACTATTTTATTTCATTTTTTTTTAATAAGTTTTGAAAGTTTAATTAAAATTAGACAATTATTTGATTTTTGCATGAATTTCCAAATTAACTGAAAAAGCGCGGAAAAAAAAACTAATGCTAAATATTACGCGACCTTTGACCTAACAAAAAAAAACAAGATTTTTAACGAAGCTTTCAAAAAAAAAAAAAATAGTTTGCTGTTTCCTCTTATTAATAACAAACTTTTTTACGATAAACTTTCTTTTTATTAAGTTTTAGGCCTTTTTTCATCACGCTATGCTGTTTTTTCGGCGAATTATTGAACATCCCCGCTTTAAGTGGAGGTTACTCAGTAAAACTGAGCGACCGGCGGGAGGTCAACTGTTGAAGAATTTTGTGTTTCTTTCTCAAGTCTTGTTTGCAAAAAAACTCGTGGCTTCTTCAACGTGAAACAAAACAGAAACAGTTTTCTATAAACCTTGTCAGACATAAAAACAATCAGTTGAATTGATAGAGAGAAAATTTCAAATGTCCTTACCTCTTTTTCGCCACAAAGTTGTCACTTCTATGCCAATGCGGTGTAAAGCGGTGTAGGTCTCTTGTAATAAGATACCCACAAGCAAAAAGGGAGGCAACTCGTACGCATTTACAGAAAGACCCAACAATCAAATTCTTACTTATTATAAAACGTAGTTTGTGTGTGGGGGTGTGGGGGTGTCTGTACGTTTATATATTGGATCGGATTTCCTACATTTTTCAACCGATTTCAACAAAACTTCACAGGACTACGTACAATTACCAGGGCCAAAAATTGGAAAAACACAATTATTTTTGCATGAAATCAATTTGAAAACACGATTAAGAGGCATTAATGAAAGGGAGACAACTCATATCGAGTTATACTTATTATAAAACCCAGGTTTGTTTGTTTGTGTGTGTTCGTTTATATATGTGATCGAATTTCCTACATTTTTCAACCGATTTCAACCGATTTCAACAATACATCACTTTTTTTTTTGGCAGGTAGTGTTTCTTATTGTCTTGCACACTTTATTTTTGCATTCAGAATGCTTTAAAAATTTCATTTACAAGACAATTGTTTATAATAAAATTCTATTCAATCGGTAGACTCATAACAATTGAAAACAATGTTTTCGTTTGAGTTTGGGTTTGATCAATTCGTAAAAAAAAAAAACTAATTAAGACATGTGTGTCCGTCAACCTTAAACAATAATCTTTGTCAATTTTATTTTTTAGTCTTTATGATGGTCGATACTTGATCTATCTCTTACTGTTACATCCCCGGGCAACTAACACCGGGCTCTACTGCTAGTTCTTTATATATGATACATACACATTTTCACAAACCTAAAAACGTTACTGATGAAAAATCGAGAAAAAATGCTGCTTAACTTGCAGTTTAGTGGCCGCGCTAAGTTCCCATTAAAAATTTTCAAAATACTTAATTCAAATTGTACATGTTTCATTCGAATCTGGCTTGATAAATTTAATAAAATCTAGAGTTTTGGAGTTATCGACAGTGAAAGTTCGGATTCATTCCCGTCGTTGTTTACTAAACTGATCTTTTTTGTCTAAATTTGTCTCAATTACTACGCACTAGAACTATTTACGTACACACGCTCAGTTTGTGCAATGATGTGTCATGCGTGATACACGCTTAGGCGGTCATGTATCTTTCGATACATGACTAATATTATAGACAAGCGTATGGTTGCAAGAAAGAAATACGACAACAGCAGAAATAGATTTACGTGATTTATTTCAATAGGAACATGTGGATTTTGGACAGCTACCTTGTGGTATAGTTCATAGGCCGGCTGAATATCTGGGTTGATCTCTCAGTAGTTCTCACCGGTTGGCATGGCGCTACTGCTGCTGGCTGCTGCTGACCGCTCAGCCTGATCGTGACAGGTCTCTTCCCTGGCCTCCTGTTGACTGCCGTTGTACATCCGTGTGACCCCTTTTATGGCATTTTTTATCGCTTAACAGGCTCTAAAAACGACGCGAGTATAATTAGGAGGGAAGCATTTTAAATATAGAAATATAGAAACACTTTAAAATATTATTTTATTTTTCGACCGGAACTCGTGTGTCAGGAACATGCGTAAACGAAGATAATGGTCATTTTGTGACGGGGCATTGTCCTGTTCACATCCGGCTCTCGCTCTTGAGTATGTTAGTTTATTTGCCTGCAAATCAGCCGAGATATGTTTTATTTTATTTTATAACACTAATGAGGCAGATTTTTTCCTACAGTAGATTGCCAGGTGCCATCCAAGGCTATAGAACCTTGTCTGTCCTGCTATAGCTCGGAGGGTGAGGGGAGAAGAAGAGGATTCATACCTTTCACAAGGAAGGAAGGGTATAGAACGTAAGTGAATGTAATCGATTCGACTGGAATTCGAACTCGGCTCTCCTATTCTCCTGATTAATTTAAATGCATTCCATATTTAAAAAGGATTTTATAAAAGAAAGAAAGTGTCTGCAATTATCAACAATATATCCACTTCTACAGATGAAAGAATCTGGTGAAATGCATTCCATATTTAAAAAGAATCTTATAAAAGAAAGAAAGTGTTAGCAATCATCAACAATATATCCACTTGTACAGATGAAAGAATCTGATGAAATGTATCACATAAATTGAAAAGCTTAATACAAATTATTAAACACCAATGTTTTAAAAAGAATTTTGAATTGGTATGTGTATAAACGTGTTGATTTTTGTAAGTATGAATGACCATAGGTGACATTATCAGAAAATAAGAGCAATAACAAAAGTAAAATTAAAGACCAAATTTCTAAAATTTAATAAAACGTTACATTACAGAGAATAGTTTTCTTAAATTTTAAAGTAATTTTCTTCAATTATGATCTACAGATAAAATCTCTGTAGAACAATACATCTGTTATCACATCAACACAATATTAGCTGATTTAAATTATGATTAATCTGATTTGAAACAAATATTATTTACTTTAAGTTAAAATAACACAGAAATTAATTTTTTAAACAAACAGTAGCAGAGCTTTTAACTGACAGTAACCAAATTATCTATGGTCATTCGTACTTATAAAAAAATCAGCATGTTTATACACATACCAATTGAAAATTCTTTTGAAAAAATAGAACTTTTATGCCAAATGTTTGGTGCCCAGAAAATTCGGTAAGAGAAGATTCGGTTAGTTAGTGAATTTTCCGTTAACTAACCTTCCATTACCGAATTTTCCGGGCACCACTGCAACAAAATCAGGGCTGTAGTTTCTGGATTGTGGGATTAGGGGCTAAGACCCCCTCTAATATTTTAAAATATTTTTTAAATAAGTAAAATCGATTTATCTACATTAAAGTTAATTTCTTGTATCTTCTTTTCAAATTATTATTTTAACAAGACTTTAAAAAAAAATATTGGGGAAGTGGGCTTAACCCCCTTTTTTGCAAGTACGGCTCTGTTATTGTTGTAGGGTTTTTTCTGGAGCCCATGATTTTCAGTTATTTAAAGATATAGGAAAGCGGGTTAGCCCCCAAATCCCCACTCCAGAATTGCCGCATTATTTATGAATAGGGGTCTGTCTGTGTGTGTATATATATATATATATATATATATATATATATATATATATATATATATATATCCGAACATACATATATGTACACTTAAAGAGATACACGCATATATACAGTTAGATACACATATGTACATAGATTTCTACATACATACACCTACAAATACATCTATATATATCCACAAATATATACACACAATATATATACATATATACACACATACAATTAAACACATAATACCCTTCACAAAAAATGTATACCCCGTTACAAAATAAAATTCTAAGCCAAGCATCCATATATATATATATATATATATATATATATATATATATTCACAAACATTTTTACTCATCCATTCACATACAAATATAAACATACACACTTACCTACATATACAGAGAAAAATACATTTGTATAAATACATATATATTCACACATAAAAACTTATTCATATATCAACACACATATACCCATTATTATATATATATATATATATATATATATATATATATATATATATTACCACATTACAAATTTCATACAAAAATTCTCACTTGACATATTTGAACTCTAGCATTCCGACTTACACGTTCCAAAATTATATAACCATTACTAAATAAATAACACATTAATAAAAAAAATCTTTATTATATATTTGTCTTGGAGTTTTATTTCTAATGAAAACATTACAGCCTCTCGATGGGAACATGAAATTTTCAAAAGTATTTTTTGCACTAAAAATACAACAGATCCATCTCACAATTTTATACATAAGGAACGTTCATTCAGAGGATTGTTGGTAAGTTAATGTTTATATTAAGTTTGTTAGCGAAGAGAATTCACCATTAATTACATTAATATTACCAATTGATTGATTGTATGATTACCTCTTTACAATATAATATATACACACACATATATGTACATACATATATACATTCATTACATATACACATACGTAACTACAAAGACATCTGTATTTAATTAGTATGCATATTGTAATACATTCATATATATACACCATCAAGTGACAGAATATAAGAAACATATTCCTGTGAATGAAGATACAGACTGGAATATATATAAACTAGGGGAAAGTGTTCTATACTTTCAAGCGATGTTTGTGCCTGCATTTTGTTATGAGTTCACTTCGAAGATTCAGTAACATTCCCTGGTCCTTATATTTTATTATAAGTATTTTCTCCAGAAGACATAGATTACAGTGGTCCCTGAAATTCTGGATTGATTATTTTTCACTTATTTATTTTATTTTATTTTTATTTATTCTAACAGTTATTTTAGCGGGAGTGGTTTGTTTATTTATTTGGATTTATTTATTTTACTTGTTTTTTTTTTATATATATTTTTTATTTTTAAATAATGGAGTAAATTTTTTGATCGTTCATATAGCAATTATAGCTAATAATTGGAAAACATCCAACACACATGGCCTGACAATTGCGACTAGCATGAAACAGCCTGTTACATCTGAGTGTTCAATGTTCACTTTTATATTCACATTGGCTCTATCTCTGATATTGAGCACTTTATCCTATAAATATAGCACACCTTAAAACTATATCTCTTCATAATTAATTAATTCACCCCAATCAAGTTGTTAATGTCGCTAAGATGCAAGGGGCTAATGGCAGTGAAAGAGAATGTGAAGATCTTAGAAGGGAACCAGAAAACCAACTTAAACAGCAAACAAAGGATAAACTTCTACTTCTGTTAAAAAGACCGGGAAGGCGTGTGAACCGGACGATAGACTAACCTATCTACTCCTGTAAAAATATTCACAAAAGAGAGATTTTACAAGAAAGGCAAAGGCAAATATTTCATTTTTCAGCAGACAGACATATTTATGATATTAGTTTAATCTGGGATGAGGATTTATTATTTTATACCATTTACATTGAGACTGTTGTCCTCATATTTGATGTTATCACAACGTTTCTGTTGTTGAGCACCCTGGTCTTTTTCAGGTTTATCTCAATACAAGCAACCTGCAGGGAATTCTAAACTGAACCTTTTATTTATTATACAGGGGTAGATTGTTCTTGTCCCACTGCCCATGTGTCGGGAAATATCACCTTGTTCTTATTTTTTAGTTTAATCTAAAAACATAAAACCTTACTTAAATAATACTTCCTGTCAGAAAGCAGTATAATGATTCAAACTTTGATAGGAGGTATCTCTTCTTTCAGAAAGTGTTTTTTTTTAACAACACCGACACTTGTCTGACTGTTCAACATCAAATTACTTTGTTTGAAGTTGTTTAGCAGACTAGGAATATTGAAGCAGGACAGATGGTGTTTACTTAAAACATGGCAAGTTAGTGTGAGGTGCCAAAAGTTAGTGCATTTATTTATCTGAGATGTACCTGTTTTGTTTTATTTAGTAAACATTTTTCGGTATATAAAGTTTTCATCTGAAAAGTATAGCTATATTATAGTATTTCTATTTTGTGGGCTCAGTAAAGTTTGCTTCCTTTTGTGAGAAGATGAAGAGGATTGCAACTCTTCTACAGATGACTACTCACATTCAGTCAAAAAAAAAGCAGATGTAGCTACATGTTGTGTTAAGTTGCACTGAATGTCAATTTGTTCTAATGTCTGTAAAACAAAAGGATTTATTCATGGAAAAGGAACGGCGAGGATGAAACTCTGTCTGGATAGAAGCAATTCAACTGAAATTGACAACTTGCAGTAAAGATCAAAATGGAAGAAGGAATAGGTTATGTGGAGAATATATTTTTATTGCCCAGAAGAGAGTCAAACATCAAAAAATCATTTTGAAAAGTAACATTTTTTTAAAAAAAACTATGTTTTTACACTCTATCTTGAAAGAAAAAACAAATCCACAAATGTCACAAGAACATGGAGTCTCTCTAGTGTGTGTAAACATCTGTTTAATTCTTACTTCTGTGAAAATGCAGATACACAAACTTCACAAGAATATGGTTTCTCTCCAGTGTGTGTACACATATGATTGATCAATTGTGACTTAAGTGAAAATGCAAATCCACAAACTTCACAAGAATATGGTTTTTCTCCAGTGTGTGAACGCATATGTTTGACCAAATCTGGTTTCCTTGAAAATGCAGATCGACAAACTTCACAAGAATGTGGTTTCTCTCCAGTGTGTGTACACATATGACTGACCATGTTTGACTTGCGGGAAACTGCATACCCACAAACTTCACAAGAAAAGGGTTTCTCTCCAGTGTGTGTACGCATATGATTGGCCAAATCTGGCTTATGTGAAAATGCACATCCACAAACGTCACAAGAATATGGTTTCTCTCCAGTATGTGTACACATATGTCTCACTAAATGTGACTTCACTGAAAATGCAGATCCACAAACTTCACATGAACATGGTTTCTCTCCAGTGTGTGTACGCATGTGTGTAAATAAATGAGACTTCAGTGAAAATGCAAATCCACAAACTTCACATGAATATGGTTTCTCTCCAGTGTGCGTATGTATATGTTTCATTAAGTGTGACTTTTGTGAAAATTTAGATTCACAAACATCACAAGAAAATGGTTTCTCCCCAGTGTGTGTATGCATATGTATCACTAAATAAGACTTCAATGAAAATGTAGATCTACAAACTTCACAAGAATATGGTCTCTCCCCAGTGTGTGTACGCATATGTTTAAGCAAGTCTGGCTTTCGTGAAAATCCAGATCCACAAACTTCACAAGAATATGGTTTCTCTCCAGTGTGTGTACGCATATGTGTCACTAAATAAGACTTTCTTGAAAATGCAGTTCCACAAACTTCACAAAAATATGGTTTCTCTCCGGTGTGTGTATGCTTATGATTAACCATATCAGCCAAAATATCTGTCAAGAAAAAATAGACATAAATGATATATTAATAAAGGCAGTGAATAATATATGAAAGAAATTCATGAGAGATAAATGTAATTATTATTTCAATAATGCAGCAGCAGTTGCTGCTAGTAAAAATCAACATTTTGCAGTGAAACAAGATTACTTCACCATCATATCTCATGAAATGTATGCAATTAAAAGTAAAATGTTGTCTATTCAGTAACAATTCAAATATGGATCTTGAAATATATCTGATGATTTTTAAAATGACCTATCCGTAGCCAGTACAACCTGGTGTGAAATTATCTACTACAGTCTTCTCTCTATTAAAAACAAACCATCATTTTCCTCAGAGCCTAGGAGAAGAGAAGATCTTTCACTGAATCTTCATACATGGTACTCTCAGCAGTGGTACATACCCAAAAATTGAAAGTAGGGATGTATATATATATATATATATATATTATGGGGAAAAATTTTTCCATTTAAAATGAGGAAATTATAAGTGCATGAAATATTTGATGATAAGCTTATTGAAATAATAATTACATTTATTAGACATTTTAAAGTTGATAAATGTCTAATAATGTTCCATATATTGATACAAAAATAGAAGCAAAAAGACACTAACAGTGCAAAATGCCAAGCCCTAACTCAAATTGAGTGCAATACCATGGTTTCAAAGAGAATCTGCACTAATGATCAAGTTCAGAGCAGACACCATCTACTCCGGGTTTATCTGTTGCAGTCATCTCTTACCAGTAAAAACAAAACATCATTTTCATCAGTGCCAAGGAGAAGAGAACATCTCTTTATTTAGATTATTCAGACTATTGTCCTCATCTTTGTCACCATATTTATTACAACATTTCGGCCATTGTACACTCCGGCCTTCTTCAGATGGTTGGAATCTTGAACTGAACCCTTTATTTCACTCACTGGACTGTTCTAGTTCCATGTGCCATGTTTAATTGATGTCAGTTATCAGTTATCTCCTGTTAATTTCCCTCTGAAAGTTCTCCACTGCCTTAACTGGGTATTGAACTCACACTCTTTGGGTCCTGTCACTAGATCTAACCAACGCCTTTATCCACTGTGCCATGTGTCCGAAATGTAATAAATATGCCGACAAAGATGAGGACAATAGCCCGAATAATGTAAATAATGTACATAATAACTCATCTCAGAAATATAGACAGATACTACTTATGGCATTAAAATGTAAGCATTTCTTAACCACATGTCCAGTTTTTCTGACTTGCTCAGAGATGTTATTGATAGGTTAAAAGGTGTTGACACTTTGGATGACCAGAATTAATGTAGATTTATGAAATCAAAGTGAACACTTTTTTTTTTTAAATTTTTAACTACATAATATTTTCAGCAATTATCTAATATTTTATTGACTTTTAGGTACATCATGAAATTGCAAAAGAAAAGCATAGCATGAATAAAAAGAGCTTTAAACTTCAAAAAAAAAATTATTGTCTAAATTAGGTACCTCCATTAGTTTGGTATACCTAAGGTTTTAATGTATTTTTCATAAATGAAAAATCTTTTTTGAAGCTTTCCCTAGGCTTCAATTAAAAGCTAAAGGGTTAAATTTTCTAATTCCAGAAAACAAAACACTGTAGTGTATTTCAAATAGAAATTACAATGATTTTTTGTCAAAACATACATTCTAAATTATTTGACAGAATTTATAAACAAAACTTAATTCTTGGGTTCAAAAATCCCACGAAAATAAAATATATATTTCTAAAAATTTTTGTAAAATTACCAATTTTAAAGTTAAATTAATCTGTTCTGAAACAAATATTACTTACTGTTAGCATAAAATTTTCTAGACAAGCATTTCTTGCCCACATGGTCTTATTCTCATGTCTCCATCAATAATTTGATTGCCAAAGTTGTTGACAGATTTAGTATGGTGAACCTGAATTGACATAAATTTATGAATTCTGAGTAAGAATGGTTTGTTTTTGTTTTTTTAACAATCAGGTAATGTTTAAAAATTAACAAAACATTTTAGGCAATTATCTAATATTTTATTGAATTTTTTTAGGTTATTTTAAAGATGCTTTCTTATAATAAAATACTACAAAAATTTCTCAAATATTGAGTTACTTCTATAATTCTATTTTATTATTTAATAAATAAGATAATTATAAACAATTGTATTATTATATTATCAGTTATTTCATTTTTAATAACTGAGATAATAATTAATAAAATTATTAATTATTACATTAACAATTAAATTATCTCACCCAGTTATTAAATGCTTAAATGATAAATGTGAATAATTTTATTATATCAATTTAATTTTTAATTTAATAACATAATATAATAAAATTATATTATCTGTTATCAATTTAATAACTGAGAGTGAGATGATACTTTAATAACAGAACGAGATAATTTAATATCTCACTCATAATTATTAATTTTTTGCTTTTGATAACTGAGATAACATAATAATTTTAACTATATCATCTCAGTTACTAATCTAATATAAAATGTTTCTTTTGTGTATCCATAAAATAGCTGTAATTCAAATGTATGGAAGACTGAAAGCAGCATGAATACAATAAAACATCATGTGGTTTGTGTTGGTATATAAACATTGTTTTGCATAAAATGTAATAAATGTATATATAATTCCATATCTGTAATTCTATTACATATACATATTAATTATAATATCTTATGTACACTTATGATAAAATTTCATAAGAAAGATACCTAATTAATTAGGTACCTTTCTTATGAAATTTTATCCTACTGTCAACAGTTTGATTTAAAAAAATTTTTTATAGTATTATTTTTCATAAAGCATCGTAAACATAAAAGTGGAAAGCTATGTACACCAAAAAAAGAAAAAAATTAGAGCACTTAAACTTTTCTTTAAAAATGACGAGGTAAATAAGTTGGTTTACTTAGAGCTAAATTATGTCACTTCTGTCCTTCTGTATGGTAACTTTTCCTTAAGGAAGATGTTAATATGTGATGAAATCTTGTCAATCATCACTGCTATTAAGACCTGCTTTCTCTTATTTTAAACTACATTTTTCAGTGCAGAAAGTAATGTTTGTTTTAAAATATATTAACTAAACTTTATAATTTTTAATTTTTTTAAAATAAATTTAAAAAACAGTATAATTGATTTTAGATAGAATTTTAAACAGAAAAAAAATCGCTTTTGTTTACAAAATTAAAAAGAAATGGCTAACAATTGATTTTTGTGTTAATTTTCCTGAATAAAAAAAATGATAATTAATGAAAATTTTGGACATGCTAGGAATGATTGAAAAATGTAAAAAAATAATCAAAAAATACTTTGATCTTTCCTTTTATAACAACATATACATTTAGACAATAAAATTTTCATCAAGTTTAAGGCCGTTTTTATCATGCTGTGCTCATTTTTCCAGCAATCTCATAGTGGTGCCTACACTAAAAGGTCTTTTACCGCAAGTCTTATAATGTTGACAAAAAAAAAAAATAGAAGATTTTTTTACCCAAATTTAGAACGTGTTAGAAATGAGGGGAAAAAACTTTTTAAAATTAGAAAATACTTTGTTCTTTCCTCTTAATGCAAACATAAAAATTTTGACGATAAAACTTTCTTTTTATTAAGTTTAGGGCCTTTTATCATAATGCAAATTATTAGAGGTAACTCTATCTCAATTATCAATTTAAAAATGTAATAACTGAGAGTGAGATAATTTAATTATTAATATAATAATGACAGGTGTTGTTTTTTTATAGTAAAGCTTTCTTTTTAAATTAAAAAAACAAATAATAAAATAAAGCTCTTTTAAAATTAAAAGTGAAACAAATAATAATTAATGTGCAAACTTTGTAAAGAGCATGATTATTTACAAAATAAAAAATGCTAAAAAGGAAATAATAATTAATGTACAAACTTTATTACAAAATAAAAAAATGCTCCTTTCTAGAATTTTTTTATTTTGTAAATACATGCTCTTTACAATGTTTGCGCATTAATTATTTTTGTTTTATTTTTAATTTAAAAAAGCTTTATTTTATTTTTTTTTAATCTGAAAAGAAAGCTTTACTATAAAAAAAAAAACAACACTTGTTGCTTTTCTACACAACTTAATTGCGCAGTAATTTAGACGAGTAAGATCAGTTTAAGAGCAGTAAAAAGGCCGTTAATTAAGCTTCCGCAATGAAAGTACAGATTTTCTCTGGTCCCAAATTAGAGCCTGTGTTAATGTAAACAAAATAGACCAAACCCGGATATAAGAGAAACCCTGATATAAGATACTTATTCTCCGGTCCCGACAACTCTCTTATATCCGGGTTACACTGTAATGGCGGACGGATGAACGCAATTGAGTTCTAAATTTTATTGTTGATAACGCCAAAACGGAAGAATTTATCAAAATTTCTTTGTTAATTTCGAATTCAATTAAGCATGTAAATTTACACCTAAATACGACGATTGCATAAATTTTTACTTAGCGCGGGGAATTAAAAAGCAATAATTTAATTAATTATTATATCTCAGTTATTAATTACAAATATGTTGTAATAACTGATAACGTCAAACTAAATAGTTTTCTATAAACCTTGTCTGACATAAAAACATAATTTGATAGAGAATTTCATATGTGCTTAGCTTACCTGTTTTTCGATACGCAGGTGTTGCTACAATGACGCATGCGCATTAAAGAGGCGGTGTAAATAGGTGTACGACCCCTTGCGATAAGTTACCCACAGACAATAAGGGAGGTAACTCGCATTCATTTACCGGGAGACTAAACAATCAAATTATATCTACCTTTTTAGACATTTTATTTTCAGAAGCATAAAACATTAGCGATGAAAAATGGGGAAAAACTGCATTTTAAAATCATTTTAATATTTCATCAACAAAGAAAGCTAATTTTTCATCTTATGTTAACTAAAAATCTGATTCATTTAAAAATCTATCCATATTTTGACCTGTGAATTATAAAAATATAATTAGATCATTCTTTTTAAGAAAAAGTGTTTAGTTTTTTTACACCAAGTCATAAATTTTCGATACCTAAGTTTTAAAATTTAAAAATCTTTCTTGAAGATTTCATTTTTCTTTAATTGAAAGTTTAATAAATTTATTATTTCCATTTAAGTAAAATATTCTGGAGTATTTCAGATAGAAATTACATATATAGATTGGAATGTTAAATTTAATTTCGATTTCTTAAAATTTTCTTAAAAGCAGCCATTTTCTAAAGAGTTGTGTACTAAACAGATACTAAACAAAACAAATTTTTCTATTTTTAAAAAAATAAATATATATTTCTGACACGTTATTTTAGTAAAATTAGAAAATTTAAAGTTAAATTAATCAGATTTGAAATAAATATTACTTATAACATAAAATTTTTTTATACAATCAATCATTAACGATTGGTCCTGTTCATCAACGTTTGATGGACTGCTGATAGATGAAGCGATGACAGCTACTATGGATGACCATAAATGAAAATAATAATGTGTGACCCAAACTGACATTAATTGTCAGAAATCTAAGAGAATGCATATTTTTGGCTTTTAAGTCGTAATTTTTACAGATGAACATATTTTCCGCAATTATTTAATATTTTATTGACTTTTATTTACCTTTCGAAGATGCAAAAATAAAAAAAATTAAAATACTATAAAATTTTCTTCAATTAATTTTAATTTAATAACAAATGAAATAACATGTACTCAATTGAAGTATGTACCACACTAATGTAAATACATGAAATAAAAATATTTAGCAAAATAGTAATTAAAAAAATAAAACTGGATAGAAATTTTGAAAACCTGTTGAAACGTAACTGAAGAGACATAATAAAGGAACAAAACTTAGTGGCAATTTCAGTCTACCATACATGAAAATAATGAACGTATCATGTAAAAAAATACAAAATAAAAATTATTTTAAAAATAGAATAGCACAACTAAGTTGATTATTCTTTTCAGTTTTGGATTTGTAAATTTTGTTTCCACTTAATTACTATATCACATCCAGGAAATCGCCCAATACAGAATTTTACACGAATTTAAACTATTATAAATTATTATAATTAAATTTTTTTAAAAATAAAAGAATTCTTGTAAAAATTCATTATTCATCAGAAAAATGTTATTTCTTCAGGCAATAACATCCTTGATATTAGTTATTTACAAAAGCAATTAAAAGCTTTTCTAATTAAGTAATATCATAGTTTTATTGGATTCATTATTTTTCAATTCAAAGCAGATTTCAGTTAGAATAGATCAAATTTGAAAAAAAAGTAGATGATTTACAAGCTCCAAGGACTCCTACAACAAAAGCATAAGAATATTTAAAATTCAGAACAAAATTATTTTTGATGAATAATTATTTTTTTAAGACCTGTATGAAGTTTTTAAAAAATTTTAATTAGAAAATTTATTAAGTATTAACTTTTAAGTGAAAACTATATTTACTAATCAGAAATGTAAAAGCTTAATACAAGTTATGGAGCACCAATCACTTTTCTTACTTAAATACATGCTTTCTTTCACATTGTTGTTTGATATTGTACATCTTGTTAAATACATATTTTATGTGTAACAATGTCTTTGGCTTATCCTTTTCTGCGTCAACCCTGTTTCCTAATCTAAAGTTAAATTAATGTGATGAAGTCCGCCACATCATAAACATAAAAATTTTAAATTATTCTTAATAATGTGTACATGACAGTAGGCATGTTTTGGGATTAGTAAATATAGTTTTCACTTAATAACAGTGCAACAAATGTAAACAAGAAATTCAAGATTCGAAACTTTATATATTAATAAGTATTTTATGGAGACTCTATCTGTAAAACATAATTTAAGAAAATGATAGTAGTTAAATAAGCATTTTGAATATTTTGGTATTTTAACCAAAAACAAAGATGATTTTAGAATTCTTCTATAAAGGGGAAATAATCCCTTAATAAGGGCAGATAACTATAATAATAGTATTATTTTATTGCACTTAATAACAATGCAATGAATGTAAAGCAGAAATTCAAGATTTGAGACTTTATATGTTGACAAGAATTTTGAACATGCTATAAAGGATTAAAAAATTTGATAAGAAATATTTGGATTTTTCCTGTTAATATTTACAAACATTTTATGGATTAAACTTTGTTTTTAATTTTAAGTTTGGGGCCAATTTTCATAGTGTTTACATAAATTTTATCCAAAATGACTTTAAATATGTATTTTTGGAAATGTTAAAATCTATATTTGAACAGAGTAGTATCATTATCTTGTCAAAATGTTAGCAAGAATGTTTCTAGTGTGCATGTAAATTAAACACTGAATACTTTGAATATTTTAGCCCATAAAACTGACAAAAATTTTCTGGTGAGTCCTTACATGTGTACACTTATATCTGAATTGGCAAAGTTTAGATTATTTTTCTCTCTAGAATGATTCCTTTAATTGTTTATAGAGGCTACAAGATTTGCATCATCATATACCATGAAATCAGTAAATATTTAAAGATAATGATGTTATCAGTTCAAACATGAATAACATTGTAGAAAAATCACATGGTAGAGATAAACACTTAGTTGTGGAGCAAGCTAAGTGAACAATAATCCAACCTTTAGAAAGAGAGCTATTTATGTTGCCATAGAGCATCTCATTGTGCTAAAGTGGGATAGTCCATTGCTTGGGCTGTGATTGGCTGCTGGTACCTGAGTGGAGGTATTTCTATATAAATACCAGCTTGATTCATCTGTTAGTTTACAGGGTTTGTATTAAGTTACAACCTGCTTTATTTTTGTCTGCCAACTGGATGCTAGCTGGGACCTTTACACCGGTAAGTGCTGTTTATTATTGTTATTCTACAAACATATTTGAATTTAACACATATTACAAATTCCTTTAGTTTTGCTTCATAACCAAAAGGCCCTTCTAAGATAATTTACCTACTAATTTTAATATTTCTGAGATGAGGTATTATTTACACTATTTACATTATTCAGACTATTGTCCTCATCTTTGTCGACATACTAATTACAACGTTTCAGCCATTGTATGCTCCAGCCTTCTTCAGGTAAAGAATTGGTCAGTATAAGTAGTACTCTACAATGTACCAGCTACCCTGAGTACATTGCAGCAGCCTCAAAAAACTGGGATAGGTGGGTACAAGAGGAGGACAACACTCAGAAAACAGTCTGCCTGCCTTATGTGAAGGGGTTATCAGAGAAAATACGAAGGATCTGCAGTCCATATAACATCAGAACAACCTTCAAAAGCTGGACGATACTTTGTAGATATCTCTCCCAAGACACCTCCATAGAAGAGAACATGATTAAAGACTGTGTGTATGCTATCCCGTGCAGCTGCAGAAAGAAATGTAAAGAGGATACTGGCCGCCCCCTTAAGGTAAGGCTTCAAGGACACCAGAAAGCTGTAAGACAAGGGAAAGTGGAAAAATCAGGCATGGCTGACCACATATGGGGAGAGAAGGGAGATCACCACCCTCTGTGGGATCAGGTTGAGATCATAGACAAGGAACACCATTGGAAAATTCGTAAACTTAAGGAATCAGCACATATGCTAGGCCACAAAAATCTCCTGAGCCAACCAAGCATAGAAATGAATACAATATGGGAACCAGTAATAAGGAGTGCCAGAGAAAAGTGATAAAAACAACAAAAATTGCAATATGAGCTCTGGTAAAAACATGATGTGATAACAGCAAAAAATTGCAATATGAGCACTGGTAAAAAATGATTGCTGAAGACATTAGGTTTATAATAGCCAGAAATTCATATACAGATGTCAAGGGCACATACCACAGTGGACAAAGGCGTTAGTTAGATCCAGTGACAGGACCCAAAGAGTGTGAGTTCAATACCTGGTTAAGGCAGTAGAGAGTGGGAATTAACAGGAGATAACTGATAACTGATATCCATTAAAACATGGCACATGGAACTAGAACAGTCTACCCCAGTGAGCAAAATAAAGGGTTCAGTTCAATATTTCAACCACCTGAAGAAGGCCAGAGTGTACAACAGTCGAAACGTAATAAATATGGCAAGAAAAATGAGGACAATAGTCCGAATAATGTAAATAATGTAAGAAATCACTCTCTACAAAACATCTAGAAATTTGTAAAGTTGGAAATCTCATTTTTTTTTCCAGCAAAATAACATTATTTTGAACCCTCTCTTTCAACCACAAATAAAAGCTGTTGAACAGTTATTTTGAGCCTTGGGTTTTGTTCCTTTCACTCTCACTGCTGAACACATACACAAGCAACCAGCAAAATTCCTACAACATATTGTTTTGGTCTCAACTCATGAATAAGATTTTATGAAAGTAAAATTTTATGAAGTAAATACATATATAAGCATATATATATGCATGTAAAGAAATAAGCTTTAAAATAAGCATGTAAGTATATACGTGGCATCCATTGGTTTTGAGTCGTGCCTCAGTTGCTGATTGTGGCACAACATCTGTTATGGCTGTACAGTCTCACACAGGAGTGAGAGTCTTCATTGCAACGAATGCATGTGAAAACCCTTTCCCTTGATGTCGCTTTCTTTTCTTTTTCTGAAGCATGCTTCTCCCTGACAGCAAGCCTTAGTTTTTCTCTTTGTCTTCTCCAATCCTCAGTTTAAATTGTGTCTCCAGCATGAGCAAGCATTGGCTACCACTTCCCACATCTCAAAACTCATTGCCCACACGTTCCTTTTGCAGACATCCTTGAAACAGAAATCAGGTCACCCTCTTGCTAGCGTAAGATAGATTCCAGCAATAAAAAATTGTGTAGCAGGACACAATGAACCAACTTTCCCAGCAAAAGATATTTATAGGAGCAATATTATAGAAACTATCCCACTTGCTTTGCTTAATTCAGCAGTAGTAGCTATGGAAGCAATCAGTTATAACCAGAAGTCCCAGAACCCATAAAAATGCTGACATAACCCTATTCGGCCTCTTTTCCATTTTACTTTTCAAAAGCCTCTACCTTCAAGTCCAGCTCTTTTTTCTATTTTTGTTTTTCAGCATCCTCTACATTCAAGCCCAGTTTGAAAGGTACTTGACCATGGATGCAGAAGACACATGGCCCTGTTCTGGCAGCTTGACTTCCGATTTCTTGTTCGTTGTGGGAACACACAGAAAAATCTCTTTGGGATACCTTCCCAAAGGCAAAAGTACAAACAACCCTTACTGCAGAAGATTTGTACCAATCCTAGCAGTTTCACACTCTGATCTCCTGTTCCACTTGTGGGAACAAAAGGAAAAATCTCTCATTATGATACATCTACTCAAGAAATTTGTGAACTCAGAAATCACATTTTTTTCCTTGCAAAATACCACTATTTTGAACCCTCTCTTTCAACCACAAATAAAAGCTGTTAAACAGTTATTTTGAGTGTTGGGTTTTGTTCATTTCACTCTCACAGCCAAACGCATGTACACGCAATCAGGAAAATTCCTTAAATATATTGTTTTGATCTCAACATATAAATTAAGTATAAAGATTTAAAAAAATAATCTTAGTAAATACATATATAAGCTTTAATATATGCATATATGTAAAGTCAGATACATTTGTACAATAATGGAATAAAAATAACATTTCAAAATGATAAGCTTTTATTAAATTATAAAGTTTTATAATAAATCAGATGTGTTGACTTCAGTTTCTCATAAAAACAAATCAGTTAAGGTGAATTTTCCTTTAAATAATTTAAGTAATCTCCCTTTAACCCACTTATACAGATGGGACTAATTAATCAGTGATAATTCCAACTAAAACGTATTTTTTATTTCAAAATTATTACTCAATCTGATTTCACAGATTAAAGAGATGAGATTATAATTCTTTAAGATTGGTTCAGTAGCACTCAGAATGAGAAGCAAGGCTGAATGCTGTCAGCATGAGGTTTTAAAGTTCCAAGATTTTAACAATAAACTAATTTGCTTTTGAATTTGGTGACACAGTGAAGTAATGGATAGTGGCTTAGATTGAGAAATCGGAGAGCTGAGTTCAAATTCCAGTCGAATCCGTGACATTCACTTACATGCTAATAACCTTTGGAAAGGTATGAATCCTCATTTTCTCCATCCAGCTATGAGTAAATAGCAGGACAGATCAGGTTATGTAGCCTTGGATGGCAACTGGTCTACTGCAGAAAGAAATGGCAACCTACTGCGGGAAAAAATCTGCCTTGTCAGTCATGTATCGAAAGATACATGATCATCTTAGTGTGTATCATGCATGGCACATAATTGAGTAATTGTAAGTCCAATCCCTGGACTGGATAGTGTAAAGTTAGATTCAGTGGAAACATGGTGAACAGTATTAAATAAGAATGACACATCCCTAGACATGGACAGTGAAACAAGAGCAGTTTATCTCTGTAGATTAAATAAATAGTTCAGTTCAAAATTTTACCTGGCTACTTGTGTCATATAAAGTAATAAGATGTGTTATAAAATAAAATAAAACATATCTTGGCTGATTTACAGGCAAATACTCAATAGCAAGAACTGGATGTGAACGGGACAAAGCCACGTCATAAAATGACCATTATCTTTCTTTACAAATGTTCCTGACACACGTGTTCCGGTCGAAAAATAAAATAATATTTAAAGTGATCTATTTTTTGTCCAATAAAAATGCTTCCCTCCTAATTATACTCGCTTCCTTTTTCAAGCCTGTTAAGCCATAAAAAATACTATAAAAGGGGTCACACAGAAAGTTCAACAGGCAGTCAACAGGTGGCCACAAAACAGACCTGTCACGGTCAGGCCGAGCAATCAGCAGCAGGGGAGCATTAACCACCGTCAACATGTGTGAACTACTATGAGAGATCGACCTAGATCCGAAGCTGGCTTATGAACTTTACCACAAGGTAGCTGTCCCAAACTCACACGTTCCTGTTGAGATAAACCACGTAAATCTATTTCTGCTGTTGTCGTATTTCTTTCTTGCAACCATACGCTTGTCTATAACAGATGCATGTAAGGATGGAAATGTCTCTTTTTTTTTACCTTTTGGAATAGAATGCTACAAAATGTCTTTCCTTTCCAAAGAAAAAAATGTCTTTCCTTTTCCAAAGAAAAAAAATTCTTTTGATTCCTTACATATAGTGGAAAATTGTAGCCTCTCTCCAATCACAGATGAAGTATGCTTGACAGACAGAAAGCAAGAAGGTGACATCAAAGGTCTTCACATGTATTTGCTGGGATCGAGATTTTAAAAAATCTTATATAATTATTGTCTGATTTGAGACCAAAACAATATATATTTCCTGGTTTCTTGTGTGCACTCAGCACTGCTGGAGGGCCACAAGTTCCATTAATCTCTTTACCTCACCCCACACCCTCTCACCAGCTCATTTTGCATCCTATACCTTTTCATCTAGCATCTCCCATAACCCACTAAACCTATCACAAGCACTATTCTCAAATGTTTTGCTCTGTCTTTCATTAAACGTTAGCTTTCCCACCATTGATGGGGAGGGGGGCAGAAATCACCCCCACCAAGGGGGACTCTATAGCAAACATAAGAGTTTTGGTTGTCAATTATGTTTGCTATTGGGTCCCCCTTACAGGCATGCACACAAACCCCCCACATCTTAGGAATTATGTGTGTATGTATGTGTGTGTATATGTATATTGATTCCATGTAACTTGGGAAGTATGTGTATGTACATATGTGTGTATGTGTGTGTGTATACTGATTCCTTGTAATGGGATGGTATGTGCGTGTGTGTTTGTATGTGCGTGTGTATGGGTGTACAGATGTGTTCACTGATTCCTTGTAGTGAGACAGTGTGTATTTATAGAGAGGGGATATACACATATATACACACATGCTGACAAAAGCACAGGAAAATGGACATAGATCTAAGAACACACAGGGGCCATTAAAAGATAAGCATGCCGATAACTACTCCATCATTTCTCGAACCAATCTTAATTGTTCTATAACCCTTCATGCAGAACTTTTCACTGCCAGTTCAAGAAAGACATTTGGATCACTAACACAAAAAAGAGAATGTCTCATATTGAGAATATTTAACATCAAAAAACATAATGAAAAAAATTATTTATTTTTAATATGTCGAAATCTCCTATCTTTGCCTGATGATGGTCGCGAGACCAGAAACTTGTGTAGCAAAATTATGGAAAATAAAGCATAATATATATTTTTTAAGAATGCACATTACAACCAAAAACGTTTGCGGTTTCTTTCTTTTTGATTATATATAACTGTCTGGCAAGATCTAGTGAAAGGTAGGGGAAATTAAAAAAACTCTTGCCTCTATTAAATGTTTATTATTTTGCTGTTTTTGTCTGCTTTTCCCTTCTCCTTTCTTTCTCTCCTTGATGTGTGCTAACAAGAAAAAAATGATCTTCCCTTATTTTTTCATGTTTTTCTGACTTTTTCTCATTTTTTTCAATGAAATTTTTCTCTTCTTTTCGTTCCTTATTTTCTTTAAGTTCTTTACTTCTCCGCAGTCTACTTTTTTCTTTCTTATTGCCACATCATTTTTTCCTTCTTCCTTTTAATATATATATATATATATATATATATATATATATATATATAAGTTAACAGTTCACTTTTTCTTCTCCACAGGGTCTATTTTCTTGTTACAGCACCAAATGTGATTCCATTTGTGGAGTAATTGTGACAACGTTCTCCGATCATCTATCATTCAAGGCTGAGTGCATTTGCATATATACCGAAGTCACTATGTGCACAAGTTCGTCTCCTTGACTGTGTTCCCTTTCAACAAATAATACAGGAGACAAAATTCCTACGAAACTCCAATAGATGAGTGGACTTAAAATGAAAGAAATTATCTTCTAAAGATGTGTGAGAAACCATATTGTTACACACCCAAACATGGTTGGAGGTATAACATTAACGATGAAGAAGAGGCAGTGATGATGAATGGTTTTTAAATGTTATAGTTCCAGGAGCTCACCGGTGGTGATTTGGGTGTGTCCCTGGGAAATTCAATAGATCCTAACTAAATTTTTTAATAAATCATTGTGTAAAAACTGCAGAACTACATATTTCACTATTTTTTGTTGTTGTTTTTTTTTTACCATCGTCCCAAGAAATAATTTTAATCAGAACAAATCACTTAAATGGACAGAATTTTGTATTTTAATTGCAAAAACAGTATTTTATAGTTAATCAAAATTCAATTAAGAAACTAATTTTTTGAGAAATATGACAGAACAAAGATTTTACAATGACAAAACAAAATCTGTTTTCTTTTTTAAACTTAATAAATTTAAAACAAAAACACAGCTCAATTAAGAAACTTTATTTTTTGACAATTATGACAGGAAAAATAATTTTTTATAAACTGTCTGAACAAAACTTTTTAAAAAATTACATATAAAAATTCAATACAAAAACAATTAAGAAACTATATTTTCTGAGAATTATGGCAACAAAGTTTTTAATAAATAGGATGTGTTGACTTAATCAGTGATGCTCCCAACAATCTTTTCTATAACAACCTAAATAGCATTAAAATAAGTTATTGTTGTAAAGTGCTAATCTTTCCTGTATATGCACTGTTAGTTTCGTATCACTTGGTATCTCTCTCTATAGCATAAAACTGCTAGCTCAGTATGATTGACAATGAGGTGACCAGTATACATGACGAGATGTCACAGTCAGGACAGAAAACAAATAAATTTGTTAAAGCTTTGTTTTTGGACTAATAAAGTTATAGTTCTTCAATAACATCAAGTCTTTCTTTCTATGCTTATTTCAATTTTAAAATTAATTAATAAATAGACAAAGTAAGACAATGGAATGCTTTTTCAACCGGAGAAATTCAACGCTTACCCAAGTTTGTCTGAAACTACGAAACAATGGAATCACTGGTTTAAGACCTTCAACAACTTACTTTCAAGCGATAGAGAATTTCACATGTTTTTACCTCTTTTTTGCCACACAGTTGTTGCTACAATGACACGTGGATTTTAAAGAGACAGTGTAAAGTGGTGTACATCCCTTTATGATAAGGTTCCCACAAACAAAAAGGGAGGTAACCTGCACTCATTTACAATCAAATTATACCCACATTTTTAGACATTTTAATTTTCCAGAAACATAAAACATTATTTATGAAGAAAGGAGAAAAACTGCTTAAAATTTCATATTTGATCAAAAAGTGTAAGCACTTTTAAGATCAAAAAACAAAACGTTTAAATTCTTCAAAAACTTCTGCTTTTAACTAATATAATCACTCATCATTGAATTTCTAGTGTTTTCATAAAATTAGTTATGCATGGGGGCTAACAAAAGTAAAAAAAATATTTTCACTCTGACTTTCAGAAAAAATAAACATTTAAAATAATTGCAACCATTCATGAATAGTTTCTGAAATCCAACAATTTTCTTTATTTTTGTAAGATTTTCCAAATTAATGTCTCTCACTGCAATAAAATTTGCCATGTTATTTATTTAATAAAAGTCAAAAAATACTTTGGCTTTTCCTCTTAATAATAACATAAACATTTAGATGAAAAAATTTGGTTTTCATCAAGTTTAAGGTCGTTTTTATCATGCTATGCTCTCTTCTAAAGAATTTTGTGGCGATACCAATGTTAGCCTGCCAATTACATCAACTAGCACATCAGAAAAAATAGGACCCATAATTAAGAAATGCTTGTATACTACATTTTTTGTGTTATAAATAAGTAATGTTTGTTTTGAATCAGATTAATTTAATATTAAATCTGCTAATTTTCCTCAAATAATGTGTCACAAATGTATATTTTACTAGCAGGCATCACCCACTCGCTATTGCTTTGAAAATTAAGATATATTCACTGCTTTAAATATTTGAAGCAAAAATTTTAAATGAACATTCATAAACTGGCTTATTATAGTTAAGGAAAGTTTTACAAATAGATGCCAACTTGTTGAAGGCCAAGTAAAATGCAAATTTCAAACACTTTTCTGCACTATATAAGATGATATTCCTAAACAGAACTATTTTTTATATGAAAATCAAATCAATGCTTGAATAAAAGAATACTAATGAAGTACAGTTAATTAATGAAATATACTTTTTTAAAATCAATATGCAAATTAGTTAAATCTGAAGAGCGATACTGCCTAAAAGTAGATAATATATGATACAGATATTGAGCTTTTGTGTGTAAATTACTATAAGTAATTTATACACTTTATTTATCATCTCTCAGTTGCGTCTCTGTCCTTGGACAGAGTGCGCTCAGGGGCTTCTCTGTCTGAGGACAGAGGGGTAACTGAGGAAAATTATACTGAAGAGGTGCCCAGCCCTGGGGAACAGCTGCCCAAGGCCACGCCCTCCCATTGCACAAGAGGGAGTGATCGGTGCTCGCACCGAGGCCAGTGCAACCGACGGTTGTGGGGACTGAGGGGAAATTTGTGCCTGCCCGAGTGTACATGCTTGGGTCCCGACATTAATCCGACCTTGTGTCACATCTCATTCGTGGGGGAATGAGTAAACACTGACTCTGTCTTTGGGCAGAGTGCACTCAGGAGTGACTCCATCAAAGAATAAAGTCACAACTGAGGAAACTTATACTGAGAGATGCCCAGCCCTGGGGAACAGCTGCTTGAGGCTATGCCTTCTCATTACACCACCAAGAGAGATCAGTGATTGCACCGAGGCCAGTGCAACGTTGTCTCACAACTCGTCTTAGTGTACCGACAGAGTAAATACCTAGTGTGCAAATTACTATAAAGTAGATTTCACACATTTATTTATCATCTGTCAGTCGTGTCTCTCTCCTGAGAAGAGTGCGACTCAGCTGCACACCTCTGTCAGAGGACAAAGGCACAGCTGATGAAAATCACACTGTGAGATGCCCAGCCCTGGAGAGCAGATGCCCGAGGCTGCACTCTCTCATTGCACCAAAGTGAGATCGGTGCTTGCACCAAGGCCTTCGCAACTATGCAATAGGGTTACCCAAATTATACTGACCTTGTGACACAACCTGACTCTATGGGTGGTTAAGTAAATACCTGCTATCGAGCTGGGGCTTTTTAATCTCAGAATTCATGGGAGAATTAAGCTCCAATTTCACTTTTATTCATATAGATTCCATAATATAGGCTTTACTTAATTAGCTATTATGTTTCTCTAACTCTTCAAATGTTGAATATATAACGAATTCTAATTTCTATTTTCCTATCTTTACACTATATTAATTTTATCTTATAAATTTTTCTCTGTTCTGTCACCCATGAAATAAAAATAATTGCTTGTACGGAAAATAAGGATCTACGTACATCAAATCATCTTTAAGTGGCAGCAGCAGAATTATTGTTGAACTTTTAAAAGGTAATCTTAAACATTTATTCAATACTTAAATGCAGTAATCAATTTTGAGTTCTTCTGTAGTTTACTGATGCCTATCAGATATACTCCTCCTTAGCTATTGTGATGATGACCAAACCAAGAGTTCTCCACAGGGCGGCTTTTAAGCTAGTTTATGCTAAAATGTGCACTGCAATTTTGGCTACAAAAAGAAAATAAGAATTACTCCACTTGAACCATGAAAGCAACAATAATGCCTAGTATAATATATTAATATTTTTAACCTTGCATAATCTAGCAACCCTGAATCTGTGCTCAACAAAAATCATTCCCTGTGCATAACTTTTTCTAGTGCTTTTGAATGAGCTATGAATCATTGAAATTAGACCAGTGGGAGCAGAGGGGTTGCTTGGACATATACACCCTGTACTTTATATATAAGATTTTGGGAAATTTTTCAAACTGAATATAAAATTTGGTTTATGAATGTGTTAAAATGTGAGAAAATGGTCAATTGTAATTGATTTTGTGAAAGCGAGCAAATAATTGACATTCCAAACTAATTTATATCAATCTAATATAATTTCTATCTGGAATACACCAGAATATTTTGCAGAAAATTCATTTAAACCTTAGGTGTACAGAATTATTGAAGTATCTATTTTAAATAGTAAATTTAATCATTTAGCTTCCCTTTTTAAAAATCTATTTTAAACTTTAGGGATCACAAATTCAGTGGAGGGACCTACATAAAACAATATTTTATCATATATGTATAATAGAGTACTAAAGAAACATTTTAAAATCGCCTGGAAATAAATCATATTTTTCCATCTTTGAAATTTAACAAAGACATTTTAAACAATCTGTGACTTCCTTTCAAATAATACTTTTTTATCAACTACAATCAACTTTATTTAACACATTGAACAAATAGCATTTGACAATTTGAAAGGGACCATTTCAGTTCAATTTCAAAACTGTGATTTCTATTTCAAGTAGGCCACTCCATTTTACTGTTTTCACAGACAATTATCCTAGGTACCGCCACTAATTTGCAATATGTCAAGTTTTAAATTAAATTTTTATAAATGACAAAGCTTTCTTGAAACTGTTATTTTAGCTTTTATTGAAAGCTAAAGAATAAAATTTACTATTTCCAGTAAGCAAAATAATCTGGTGTATTTCAAACAGAAATTATATTGATTGGAATGATTTTCTTTCTTTTCTAAAATAATTCATTAGCATCCTTTTTAGTTTTGTTTGCCATAATGTTTACTTGTATTTTACAATATTCGTTCTGCAGAATTATTTTAAAAATGAATTCTTGGAAATGTTAAATTCTGTATTTAAAAAAAAAAATAGGATCATATGCAGGATTAATTGTTGACATATATTTTAAGATTTAAATCATGTAAAAACTTTAAATAATTAGCAGCAATGTTTCTATTCAGTGAGTAAATTAAATTCAGAATATTTTGAAAATGTTAGTGCAGAACCCTGTAAAACTTCGCTGTGGTGACTGCTTACATGTGCTCACTGAAATCTGAACTGGCAAAGTCTGGATCATTTTTTCTCTACAACATGAATGTTCATGTGCTTTCTTAAAGTTGCACCCTGTGAAAATGTTGAACCACATATTACACAAGAATATGGTTTTTCTCCAGTGTGAGTTCGAATGTGCTCTTTCAAATGAGAATTATTTGAAAATGCTGATTCACATATTTTACAAGAATATGGTTTCTCTCCAGTGTGAGTTCGAATATGTCTTTTTAAACTGGAATTATGTGAGAATGCTAATCCACATATTTCACAAGAATATGGTTTCTCTCCAGTGTGAATTCGAATGTGCCTTTTCAATTGAGAGTTATCTGAAAATGCTGATCCACATATTTCACAAAAATATGGTTTCTCTCCAGAGTGAATCCTAATGTGCACTTTCAAATGAGAATTATATGAAAATGCTGATCCGCATATTTCACAAGAATACGGTTTGTCTCCAGTGTGTGTTTGATTGTGCTTTTTCAGTTGATAGTTATCTGAAAATGCGGATCCACATATTTCACAAAAATAGGGTTTCTCTCCAGTGTGAATTCGAATGTGCACTTTCAATTGCGAGTTATCAGAAAATGCTGAACCACATATTTCACAAGAATACGGTTTTTCTCCAGTGTGAATTCGAATGTGCCTTTTCAAATGAGAATTATTTGAAAATGCTGATCCACATATTTCACAAGTGTATGGTTTCTCTCCAGTGTGAGTTTGAATATGCTTTTTTAAATCGCCATTCCTTGAAAATGCTGATCCGCATATTTTACAATCATATGGTTTCTCGCCGGTGTGAGTTCGAATGTGATCTTTTAAACTGGACTTCTGGGAGCATGTTAATCCACATATTTCACAAGAAAATGGTTTCTCTCCAGTATGAGTTCGAATATGTTTTTTTAAACCATAATTCTCTGAGTATGTTAATCCACATATTTCACAAGAATATGGTTTCTCTCCAGTGTGAGTTTGAATGTGTCTTTTTAAATTGGAATTCTGTGAGAATGCTAATCCACATATTTCACAAGAATATGTTTTCTCTTGGGTGTGAATTTGAATGTGCCTTTTCAAATTAAAATTATTTGAAAATGCTGATCCACATATTTCACAAGAATATGGTTTGTCTCCAGTGTGCAAACACATGTGCATTGTTAAAACTGAATTTAGTGCAAATGCTGCTCCATACACTTCACAAAAATAGGGTTTCTCTCCTGTGTGTTTCTTTAAGTTTGATAACCACAACAGTTTCTCACCAGTGTGTCTATGCTTGTAGACATTTAAAGTTGAAATCCATTAAAATTTAGACCTGTATATATCACAATGAGGTTTTTCTCTTGTTTGCCATTTCATGATTATTTTTTTTTTTAATGTAAACTTTGTGGAAATGCTAAGTGACAAACATTATTTTATTTTTCTTTGATTCTTATAGTCAGCATAAAGGATGATGAGTTTATAACAATCAGACCTGTAAGTAAAGAAAGGTATCATTAAAAAGCCAGATTTGTAAATAATTTCCAACAGAAAATTCTAACACTTTGTTTCAATCAAGTTTACTATATCAGATATTTCTTGGTCAGTCATGAATAAAATTGATAGACCAAACAATCAAATTATAGCTACATTTTTATACATTTTACTTTTCAGAAATATAAAACTTTATTGATGAAAAAAGAACTGCTTACAATTTAATTTTTAATCGACAACTATTAACTCTTTTAAGATCTAAAAACAAAATAAATGAAAGCTAATTGTTTTTTGATATTTTGTTACAAAGATTCAGTTATGGGTTAATTACTGTTTTGTAAAATTTTAGTCAAAATGTTTGACTTTCTTCAGATATTTATTATTGAGATTCAAGTTATTTGCTGTTCTTTAAATTTGATTTTTATATTGTGAATCAATAATTATAAATCAATCTAAATCCTTTTACTTAAACATTCTGATTAAAATTTCTACCTTAAAGATAATTATGCACTGTAACATTGTATTGTTTTATTGTCTAGTCATTTTACATTTTTTTTATTTTTATATATAATTTATTTTTGGACTTGGATTTTAATATTTAAAAAAGATTTTTAGATATTTGCTATTTCTTTATATGCAATAAATCTTTGGATTATGTTGTTTTCAGTATTAATAATTCAGCATATTGCACTGTGTCTTTTATTACAATTTATTCCACACTATAGAACAGTTAGTATTAACAAAACTATTTATATGAAGGCAAAGTCCATTTTGGCGATAGGCAGGGTGGAAGAGAAGAAATGTTCACTACAATACTAAAAAAATGGACAAAATGAAATTTCCCAAAAGTATAAAAAGAAAAAAAAAATGGAATTTACCAAAAGTGGAAATGGAATCAAGGAAAATTTGAAATTGAGAATCAGAGGCCCTACGAGTGGTTGTCAACATTTTCTTCCACGTAGTGATGCATGGTTATCATCTTTGATCACTTCACCGTCAATATGCACTTAAAGCCTTCAAAATCATCAACGGAGACCAAATCAAAGAAAAACTACTGAATAAAGGCTTTGTTGGATGTTGATATGGCCATTTTTGTTCACAAAAAAATTAACATTAATTAATGTTGCACCTCGTGTACAGTCAAGAAGAATTCAAAATGATATTAGAAATACTGTTCTAAATTTTATAAATGAGAGTATATCCATGACTGGCCAAAAATTACAGCTTCCCTGCACTGACGATTGATATTATTACATCCCTTTTGCCACTCACTCCAAGTTTAAAAAAGAATGAAAATATTATTCTGAACAGCACTCGGAATATAAAAAAATAAAAAACACTAATGGAAAAAAAAGAAAACTAGGAGAAAAACTTCACAAGCAATTTAGTCATTCAAGTTATGAAAAAATGAGTACTCTCTTGAAAGATGAAGGCGTTCTTCAGAAAAGTACTTCCAAATCTAGTATATGCTTAAAATACAAGAGAGCATCACTGAAGCCTATTGTTGGATTCTCTTTAGGAAAACACTTCAATGAAATGATATCTATGGACATAAAAATAATTAAAGGGACCAAAATTCTTCTTTTAATAAATCATTTCACCAGATACAGTGTAACTTTTATAATAAAGTCAAAAGAAAGTTCAGAAATTATTAACATTTTATTTCAGTTTTGGGTTGTATATTTTGGACCTCCTCCTAGTTTTCTATTTAACAATGAAGTTTTCAGAGACATGACTCAGAATTTAAATATTATTGCATGAACCACACCAGCATGTGGATCAATGGATTAAATGAACAGCACAATGCTATACTTAATGAAATGCTACTGAAAACTTGATAACTGACATGAAAGGGTGAATATATGAAGCAGTATTTGCAAACTTTAATATTTGTTCAAGTTAATTTGTAAAATAAATCTTTAGATACTTACAAAATGATCAAAGGTTTAGAGCCTGACAAGACGAGGTGGATCAGTGAATTACTCAAACTGTAGTATAAGCTATCAGACGTCTGAAGTAGTGTTGTTTGTTTTTTGAGACAATGGACTTTTTGTACCTTACACCTTGAAGAGCTCTGTTCAAAAAAGCAGGTCAAATCAGTACAAGGATCTCGTCATCAGTAAACTGCACCACTTTAGTAACTAAAAAATAAAAATAAGTTGAGATGGATTACTAAAGTTTAACTTATTTCATTGATTATGCTGTCGGTGGGATGCAGACTTTCTCAGAAGCAGTTATGGGACTAAGTTGATTTATGCAGTGCAGAAAATGTTTGGTTGTTGAGGTGACTCATATAAGATAGTCACAGCAATTACTAATAATTCCGGAATAAAACAATCTTAACCCAACATGTATCACAATGATTAAGCAAGGAATTTAAACAAGTGAATTTAAAGATTTCTTTATCAACAATTTATTTTGATATTTTATACATTGTATGATGAATATAAAAAGGTGGCCCTTGAAAACAAGTGTAAGTTCACATATAGACATTTAAAATGCAAAAGATAAAATACACACATTTCTTCGTTTATGTGGTATCTCCCTTCAGGACATGAGCGATCATGGCTCTTCACTTCTTCCTAGCCCTTATGGCTCTCAGTAAGTTTTGTCTTTTTGTTCTTTCTCCTGGACCTCATCTCCGAAATATAGACAGATCCTGAAGAAGGCGAGAGCATACAACAAACAAAATATTGTTAATGTGGCAATAAAGATAAGGACAACAATCTGAATGATGTAAATAGCTACAATACCTTGTCTCAGACATATAGACAGATCCTGAAGAAGGCGAGAGCATACAACAGTTGAAACGTTGTTAATATGGCAATAAAGACGAGGACAACAATCTGAATGATGTAAATAGTGTAAATAGTTACAATACCTCATCTCAGAAATATAGACAGATAATATCTATTATATCTACAGAAGTAATGTAATTTCTTCATTTCCCTACCAACCAACCGTTTCGTCATTAATGATCTAAAGATGTTGAAATGCCAGCAAAATAACCTTCCTTTACTTCATTTTTCACTTCAAATCCCTTTTTTCTGGTTCTTGTTCACCAGACTTATTTAACTTATACAGCAAGGCAAGTCTGAGAGAACAGGAAAACGTTCCAGGATTTATCACTGGTCGCCACAATCTTAACAATGTAAGATACACAGATGACACAGTGCTGGTAGCAAACACAGAAAGAAAACTACAAAACTGTTGTAATGAAATGTCCCACTCTCCCTATTGTGAACTGACTATATCAGTAGTTATTATATATAGTGTGCACAAGACATAACTTCGGGAATTACTAGCCTGCTAACCAATTCCCTGTCTTTCAGTAGTGTATTCTTTTATACAATAAATAAGTACCACCTTTGTCTGTTTGTAACCTCTTTAAGGATACAACAAAAACCTTCTAAAGAAGGTAGTGAAGAAGAGCAAGAAGAAAGGACTATGCTCATCTTTTTGCTAATGACCATGCATTCTGTTTTCTTGTAGTTTATGCACAGTCCCTTCTTCTTGCTCTCCTTCAATACCTGCTTTAGAAGGTTTTTGTTGTCTCTTTAAAGAGGTTACAAATAGAAAAAGATGGTATTCAAGTGAAAGGAACAGCAACACAGCTATTTACACTATTTACATCATTCAGATTGTTGTTCTTATCTTTATTGCCATATTAACAATGTTTCGACTGTTGTATGCTCTCGCCTTCTTCAGGATTTGTCTATATTTCTGAGATGGAGATGAGGTATTGTAGCTATTTACATCATTCAGACTATTGTCCTCATCTTTATTGCCATATTCACATTTCAGCTGTGCATCCTGGATATGACAATAAACTGCATCTGTGTCAGACAATAAACTACATCCAACAGCAAGGCCTCTGATCAGGAGGCTTTGAGGAGCGTAGACCCACCTCTTAATTGCTGGTTTTCCCAGGTCCACCCTGACCTGGGGTGGTAGCACCTGTTAGGGTTCCAGCTATGGGCAAATAGTTGACCCCACAACCTGACTCAAAACACTATGAAAGTGTAAAAATAGATTTTAATACCAGAAATACTTTTTAAAAAAATTAGTATCAGCAATAAAATATTTGAAAAAAGAAAATATAACCAGAAATAAAAATCTTGTCAGCATTAAATAATCCATTGAGGTTAATATGCCACAAAACTATACATTAAAAAAAATATATATATATATTACCAGCTATACATTTTGAGGTGAAAAAAAAAAAAGGAAATTTTGTTGGCATTAAATAACCCATTGTGGTTGTAAAACAACATTTCAGTTGTTTACATTCTGGCCTTCTTCAGGTGATATACACTAGAATTTTAAACCAAACTCTTTATTTTGTCCATGGAGTTGACTGTTCTAATTCCACATGCCATGCCTTTGAGTTACTGTTTGGATATCTTTGTATCAGTTATCTCCCTTTATTAATTCAACTCTCCAAGGTTTTGCTCACTCTGCTGTGGCCAGGTATTGAACTCTTTTAGTGAATTCACTTTTTTGAATTAATGAACCAATGCTTTTATCCACAGGGAAATTAACCAATATTGAGATATACAGAAATGGCATAGCACGTGGAGGTACCTAAATGTCCGATTCACTAAAAATTTTCAACATGAAACTAAACATAAAATGGTCAGTTGTAATCATTTTTTTTTTCAAAACGAGTAAATTAACATGTTAGAAAAACAGGACCCATGGTTAAGAAATGCTTTTTATGCTATTTGTTTCAAATATGAATATTTATATTTGTTAATTTTCCTCAAATAATGTCACAGATACATCCACTTGCTCCCTGACACTAACTTGACTTTCACGGTAAAGGTAACTCAAAGGCATGGCATGTGGAATTAGAACAGTCTTGTTTTCGCATCTATCAGCTCAAACATCTTGTCTGTGAATAGCAACCCCTTCACACGAATATAGTTTATTTTCAGAATGCATTTGCAAATGCTACCACAAATTTACCTCCAGGGTGCTATATGATATGTAAACTTCATCAGTATCGGTTTTTATGTTTGTTTTTTTTATCGATTAATCATTTTCCATTCAAAGTTTTAAAACATTTTAGTTTTGAAGTTTATCATATTCAGTAAACATTTAGCTGAGACACCTGTAAAAAATATACTTATATAGAATTCAAGATAGTAAAATTCATTTAATGAATTGCTGAAGTCCTTATATATTTCAATACACTAATGGTACAGTGGATTTTTATCTACCAATATTATTATAATACAGGCAACTATTTGCTAAGAGTAATAATTTCTCTTTCAAACCTTAAATGTTAATATTATTAAATCTCACAGAATCTCTGGATCTTAATTCTATTGATATGATTAATATGACAATAAAAGAAACTTTTGAAGACAGTATAGCAACAGTTAACTAATTCAATATATGTAAGGTTTAAAAACTCGGTGATTTAAATTCTTCAAAGAATTCTGCTTTTAAATAATATAGTTACTAAAAATCTCATTGAATTTTTCAAGTTTTCATAAATTTAAGGGGTTGAAATACAGGAAAAAATTTGTATGAATAATTTAATTCATTTGTGAATAAATCCTGAGAATTTCATTAAAACCCGACAATTATTTGAATTTTTCAAGAATTTCAAAATTTATGTGGACTGCTAAAAAGAGGCCAAAATTTGCTATGCTTAAAGGCAAGAAAAAATAACTGAAAAGTAGTTTCATCCACCCTCTTAATAACAAAGTTTTGACAACAAAACTATGTTTTCGTTCTGTTTTAGCAGGTTTTCATCATGGTATACTGACTTTTTAGCGATGTCGTGGAGGTACAAAAATTTAGTAGAGACTATCACTAATTCACAATAATTAAAGTTTAAAATAGGTACCTCCATTAATTTTATAAAAGGATTAACAAATATAATCAGCAATTCTAGCAACAAAAAAAAAAACAACATACTTAATCTATATCTAACTAAAAAAACAAGATTTTTCAATCAAAAGTTAAAACGTTCTACTAAAGACAGAAAAATTTTAAAAAATAATGAAAAATTACTTTGTTCTTTTCTCTTAATAGTAACATATATCAGTGCGTGATGAAAAACACGCACATGTCATTTGTCAATCAACACCGCAGTTCAGACCGGCTTTCTCCCATTTGAAAAAACATGTTTTCATCACAGAAAATAAGCAATCTTTGTTTCAAAATATACTAAATAAACTTTATAATTTCTAATTTTTTTAAAATTAGTTAAAAAAAAAAATCATAATTGATTTTTTAAATAAATTTTAAACGGCAACATTCACTTTTGTAAACAAAAGTTAAAAAACGGGAGATTATCGATCTTCTGTTGATTTTTCCGATTCAAAAAAATTGAAGATTTTTAACAAAAATTTTGGACGTGCTAGAAATTATTAAAAATTTTAAAAAAATATTCAAAAAATACTTTGATCATTCCTCTTGATAATAACATTAACATTTATATGATAAAAAATTATTTTAATCAAATTTAAGGCCTTTTTTATTCATGGTATGCTATTTTTTTTATCGATCTCATGAACATACCTAGAAGGATATAGAAAGAGAATAAAGATATCAATTGACATTGCATTAAATGTTTGAAATCAAAGATGTCTGGGAAACAAGAGTCTGAAAGAGAGTTCCACAAGCAAGAAGTGCAGAAGAAACGTCTGGTTACACATGTAGCCATTTCAACTGTAAAATACGTAATTATCTGATTTTTATGATAATTTCCAAATCCATGTGTTTTTTCCATACAAATTTTGAATTCATTTTTTTACATTATTCAGACTCATGTCCACATCTTTGTTGCCATATTTATTACAACGTTTCGGCCACCCAAAAAAAAAAAAAAAAAAATGCTAAATATTACGCGACTGCTGATGTAAAAAAAAATAGTCCAGAAATATTTCAAAGGTGCTGAAAAGGAATAAAAAAAAAAATTTAAATAATTAAAAAATGCTTTGTTATGTCTTCTTATTAATATAGGTATGTCCATTAGGTCACGTAAAAAATCGGCATATCACGATTAAAAATGACTCATAAATCAACGAAAACAAAGTTTTGTTTATGTTATGTTTATGTTGTTATGAAGAGGAAAGACCAAAGTATATTTTAAATATTTTTGAAATTTTTTACTCCTTTCTAGCATGTAGAAAATTTTGCTTAAAATTATGTTTTTTTTTTTTTTTTCAGTGCGACAGTACTAAAAAAGGTTTGTTTTATTTTTTGCTTTTCCCATGGAAAACACGTTAATTAGGAAATTCTTGCAAAAATCAAATAATTGTTGGATTTTAATGAAATTTTCAGGACTTATTCAGAAATGAATGAAATCTTTTTTGAAATTTTTTTTTTCAAAAAAATCTTGTTAAAAGAGATTTTTTTTTAAACATGTTTCCACCCACTTACATATTTTCAAGAAATTTCAAGAAATTAAATCATACGCCGGGATTTTTTTTATTAGTTATAAACAGGAATGTTTGTAGAAAGTAAATCACCAGTTTTTTTTTTTTGTAAAACATTTAATTCTTTTATAGAAAATCAAATTTGAATTGTAAAAAAAAAAAAAAATGTAAAAAAAAGTATGACATTTAATTAATTAGAAAAGCTTACACCTGTTTTTTTTTAGATATCGTTATATTAAGGACATTATTTTGTGAAGAAATAAAATTTTTCGATGAATAATGTATTTTTTTTCCACATTTTAAATTTTTTCATTAACGTCTTAAATACTTCAAAAATCTTTTAAAATTCTTTATTTCTTTCACCCAAATAATGCAATGGTAATGTTAATGAAAATGTAAGTTTACAAATCGAACTTTGAAAAGCACATAACAGTCGTTTACACACAAATATTTTTAAAATAATTTTAAAATAAATTTTTTATTGAAAAACGTTCATAATTTCTATGTATGGAAATGTATACGCGACATAATCCTTAAAAAGGTCACGTGATTTGTGTCGTCTGGCACCCCGGAGTTATTTCACTCCTCTGTCCAGTTCAGATACACATCGTTAACGTGTTTGCAGAAATTAATAAAAAAAAGTTTAAAGAATTATCTAAATAATAAAAAAAAAGTTTAAAGAATTATCTAAATAATAAAAAAAAAAGTTTAAAGAATTATCTAAATAATAATAAAAAAAAAGTTTAAAGAATTATCTAAATAATAATAAAAAAAAAGTTTAAAGAATTATCTAAATAATAATAAAAAAAAAGTTTAAAGAATTATCTAAATAATAATAAAAAAAAGTTTAAAGAATTATCTAAATAATTAAAAAAAAAAAAGTTTAAAGAATTATCTAAATAATAAAAAAAAAGTTTAAAGAATTATCTAATTTTATTGCCATTATTATAGAGTTTTGTCCCTTTATTCTAATGAAACTAAAAGCGTTCACTCAGATTTCTAATAATTTTCATTGGGGCCATCCGTAGTAGCTGTCGTCACTCAACACGTAGATCAAATATTGGATAAAAACACCAGTACCAATCGTTAATAATTGGTTGTACTACTTTTTTTATGCTAGAAGTAAGTAATAATTCTTTTAAATCAGATTAATTTAACATTAAATTTTCTAATTTTACTAAAATAACGTGTCAGAAACTTTGTTAAATATTTTTAAAATCGATAAATTTGTGTTTGTTTACAAATTTCTTAAAATTAAGAAAATGGCGGGATTTTTAAGAAAATTTAAAATTCCAATACTAAATTTGACATTCCAATGTATATAGTTTCTATCTGAAATACACCAGAATTATTTACTTAATGGAAATAATAAATTTAATGATTAAACTTTCAATTAAAGCTAAAATGAAATCTTAAAGCATGTTTTTTCATTTTTTAAAATTTATTTTAAAGTTAGGTATCGAAAAAAAAGTGGAGGTCCCTATATTAATAACAAACTTTTTCCCGATAAAACTTTGTTTTTATTAAGTTTGGGGCCTTTTTTTCATCTTGCTATGATGTTTTTTTGGCGAATTATCCGGGTAGCACGGCAACATAAAAAAAAAGTCGAGAGGTCGACTGATGAAGAATATTTTTGTGTTTCTATCTCAAGTTTTGTTCGCCATTACAAAACTTGTGGCTTCTTCAACATGAAATAAAACAGAAACAGTTTTCTATAAAACTTGTCAGACATAAAAACAATCATTTGAATTGATAGACAGAGAAATTCACATATGCTTACCTCTTTTTTAGCCACGCAGTTGTTCTACAATGACGCATGCGCTTAAAAGAGGCGGTGTAAAGCTGGGTACAGCCCCTTGTGATAAGATGCCCACAAACAAAAGGGAGGCAACTCGCACTAATTTTTCACAAAGATAAAACATTATTGATGAAAGGAGAAAAACTGCTTACAATTTAAATGTTTAATCAACAGCCGTTAACTCTTTTAAGATCTAAAAAACAAATGAAATAAAAGAAATGAAAAAAAAGAAAGCTAAATTTTCATGTCAACTAAATATAATGTAAAAAGGATTTCGTAAAACAAAGTGTCAGCAATCATCATACTTATTATAAAACCCAGGTTGTGTGTGTGTGTGTGTGTGTGTGTGTCCGTACGTTTATATATTGGATCGGATTTCCTACATTTTCCAACCGATTTCAACAAAACTTCATAGGACTACGTAAAATTACCTTGCGGTGGTTCTGACAGCACCAAAAATTGGAAAAACACAATTGTTTTTGTATGAAATCAATGTGAAAACACGATTAAGAGGCATCGCGAGAATGAAAGGGCGACAACTCATATCGAATTATACTGGTTATAAAACCCAGGTTGATTGTGTGTGTGTTTGTGTGTGTTCGTTTACATATAGGATCGGATTTCCATCATTTTTCAACCGATTTCAACAAAACTTCACTTATTTTTGGCAGGTAGTGTTTCTTATTGTCTTGCACACTTTTTTCTTTATTTTTACATTCAGAATGCTTTAAAAATTCCATTTACAAGACAATTGTTTATAATAAAATTCTATTCAATCGGTAGACTCATGATGATTGAAAACAATGTTTTTGTTTGAGTTTGGGTTTGACCAATTCGTAAAAAAAAAAAAACAATCTAATTAAGACATGCGTGTCCATTAACCTTAAACAATAATCTTTGTCAATTTTATTTTTCAGTCTTTATGATGGTCGATACTTGATCTATCGCTTACTGTTACATCCCCTGCCTGCTAGTCAACAATATATCCACTATAGATGTACATAGAAAAAACCACTTGTACAGATGAAAGAATCTGGTGAAATGCATTACATATTTAAAAAGGATTTAGTAAAAGAAAGAAAGTGTCAGCAATCATCAACAATATATCCACTTGTACAGATGAAAGAATCTGGTGAAATGCATTCCATATTTAAAAAGGATTTAGTAAAAGAAAGTGGCAGCAATCATCAACAATATATCCACTTGTACAGATGAAAGAATCTGGTGAAATACATTCCATAATAAAAAGTGTCATGAGAATCAACATGCTTAATTAAGAAAAATATTATTTTTATGCATAATGAATTGTATTCAGTTTTTTAAAAATTCTGATTAGAAAAATTTATTTAGTTTTTAAAAATCTGTAGAGGCATGTTAAGAGGAATGACCATTGTAGATGTTTGTTTATGGCTGCGTGAATAACACAATTTACCACAAAGCATGAAATACAAGAAGGAACAAAAGGTTTTAAAACAAACATAACATTGTATTTATTTGTGTGTTGATGCACATGCATAGAAGTTACAGAATTGATGGAGTTATGTCTCTTAGACTGCAAATATCTTTACCAGAGCTCATGAAGTTGGATTAATTATTAAACTGTAGTTTTAGAAGAATATTTCAGAGAGAAATGAGGGGACAAAGGCAAAGGTTTTTTGGAACAACAACGTCGAATTTATTAACACGTTTACATCGGTGTCGGGTCCGGTATGACTGGTTGGTCGGCGAACGTAGCTGGTTCGGTCGAATATAGTTGGTCTGGTCCGGTAGTTTAGGGTTGGTCGGCGAACGTAGCTGGTTCGGTCGAATATAGTTGATCTAGTCCGGTAGTTTAGGGTTGGTCGGCGAACGTAGCTGGTTCGGTCGAATATAGTTGGTCTGGTCCGGTAGTTTAGGGTTGGTCGGCGAACGTAGCTGGTTCGGTCGAATATAGTTGATCTGGTCCGATAGTTTAGGGTTGGTCGGCGAACGTAGCTGATTCGGTCGAATATAGTTGGTCTGGTCCGGTAGTTTAGGGTTGGTCGGCGAACGTAGCTGGTTCGGTCGAATATAGTTGATCTGGTCCGGTAGTTTAGGGTTGGTCGGCGAACGTAGCTGGTTCGGTCGAATATAGTTGGTCTGGTCCGGTAGTTTAGGGTTGGTCGGCGAACGTAGTTGGTTCGGTCGAATATAGTTGATCTAGTCCGGTAGTTTAGGGTTGGTCGGCGAACGTAGCTGGTTCGGCCGAATAGCGAAGACGGAGTCCCTAAACAGGGTCAAGGCATAACAGTGATACTACTCCACAGGGCGGATCGACCGCGGAAACGGGATCGCGCCAAAGTGTATCACAAGGCGAAGCTGGTCAGAGAGGTGATACGTCTTCCAGGGCGGATCGACCGTGGAGACGGGATCGCGCCGAAGAGTAACACTCTCGACAAAAGCACCGGAAGCTCACAAAGGCAGCGTACTACTCTTTGATCATTGCCCCCGGGCCGAGCAGCTTAGTATTTATCAATCCACCCACGAGGATAGAATGTGGCACAAGGCCGGTTTAATGTGGGTATCCCCGAGCCCGTAGGCTCGGCCAAAAATATAGCCTTTTTGAACCCGCCTTGACGGATTCAGGCCCTGTCTACCTCCCCGAACGAAACCTTGCCCTTCGGCAAAGCTTCGTCCGGGTTCCTCTCTTTCTAATGCAGAGTTCGACAGACGCCGACTCGGAAGCTCACAAAGGCAGCGTACTACACTTGGATCATTGCCCCCGGGCCGAGCAGCTTGGATTTGGGCGAAAAAAGTGTCTAAGAATATTTGGAAAGGTTTGTTCAAGTACTCCCTGTCTAGAGGGAGTAGAAGACCGTAGATAATAAATTACTATCTATGGTTGCTGATGTTTGGAATGGCTCTGCATAGTCAGATGCACACTAGGTATGGTTTGGCATCAACGATATTGGACTAGCCGTCTGGTTTCTCGCATGTTGCTTGACCTAAATCTGCGAGATCAGGAGTTGTGAAGGTCAAGGTCGGCTTTCTAAGGAGCGGCTAATCGGCGACCGCAACAAAATGCTTTCTTCTTTTCTGTTTCTTGAAATTATGATGTTTTGTCAAGAAAGAGATGGTGCCTGAATTAGTTCCCTTACAATGCAAAAAATTATGTCAATTCTGTTCTTCCATCTGATAACTTACCCTCACGTAAGCTGTCAATAGATTGATTTAAAATTTATGTCACTTCTGGTCATCCATTCAATACTTCAGTAACTGATAAACAAGTCACCATGGTTAAGAAATGCTTTCTTATCTTCTCTGTTTCTTGAATTATGATGTTTTGTCATCAGTTGGTGCCTGAATTAGTTCCTTTACAATTCAAAAAATTATATCAATTCTGTTCTTCCATCTGATAACTTAGCCTCACATAAGCTGTCAATACATCGATTTAACAGTCATTTAACACCTCAAAAACAAGTCACAGTGGCAGTGATTACTTTTCATAAAGAATGTTTGTTTCCAATATTAAGTAAACTTTAAATTTTTTAAATTTCATCAAATAACCTTTGAAAAACCTATAATTTATTTTTGCAAGCTTTTTTAACTTTTGTTTACAACTTTCTCTAAAAAGGTAGACACCATTGATTTTACTGAAAACAAAAAGACAACTTTTTTCCAATCAATATAAATTTGGTGTTATTTTGCTTACTGGTTATAGTAATTTTATTTCTTTACCTATGAATTAAAGCTTTTTTATAAATATTTTCATATTAATTGTTCTGATCTTTTAAGAATTTAAGATCAATACTAGATTGGTGGCAAGGTCTCATCATTTGACAGTTGAAATGGCGAGATGTAACCGTAAGTTCTATGCTAACAGTTTTTTTCTCATGCACGTCTCTCTTGTGAAACTCTCTTCTGGCATCATGCTTTCCCATTACATTGATTATAATAGAAAGTAAAATGGGTTCTGTCAGATGATTAAAAGAGAGTAATTATGTTCGGAGTGTTAAAATTAACAAGCTCCTATTTGTCTCATTTAACAATAGATAGTAGGTCATTTTCATTTTTGGATCATTGTCCACCTTATTGAACCAGTCAGATTTACTATTAAGACATGAGTAAATCGATCTATTTTTTTCCCACTATTCTCTCCTCTGCAAATGCGAAACATGGATCTGGCACAACAGGCACATCAAACAATTGTAAAAGTTCTATATTCACACACTTCACTTTTTCTTCCATCTGATAACTTACCCTCATGTAAGCTGTCAATACATCGATTTAACAGTCATTTGACACCTCAAAAACAAGTCACATCAACAGTTGAGAAATGCTTTTCTTATTTTCAATTACTCTTCATAAAGAATGTTTGTTTCCAGTTAGATTAAGTCAACTTTAAATTTTATAAATTTCCTCAAATAATCTTTGAAAAACCTATATTTTATTTTTGCAAGTTTTTTAAATGGAGATTTTAACTTTTGTTTACAACTTCCTCTAAACTGGCAGACATCAATGATTTTACTAAAAACAAAAAGATAACTTTATTCTTCTCAATTTTGGTGTTATTTTTCTTACTGGCTATAGTAATTTTTATTCCTTTATCTAAGAATTAAAGCTTTTCTATAAGTATTTTAATTGCTCTGATATACTCTCTGCTATTGTACCTAGATTTTTACAAATTTAAGGTCAGTACTTGATTGGCGGCAAGATCTCATCATTTGACAGTTTCTTCTCATGCATTTATCTCTCGTGGAACACTCTTCAGACTTCATGCTTTTCCATTAACTTGATAATGATGGAAGGTAAAACAGGTTCTCTCAGAAGAGAGTTGTTTCATTTTGGAAGTGTTTAAAAAGCTACCTTTAGTCCCATTTAACAACAGATTGTAGGTTATTTTACCTTATTGAACCAATCAAACTTATGGTTACATTTAAAAATTTCAACAGTAAAATTAGATCTTGTATTATGCTTACCAAATAGGAAAGCACATCAGAACAATTGTCATGAATAATAGTTAGAGAAAAAGCATGGGGAAAGTGACTGAAGCTGAAAGGCCAAGTCGGGACTGATAACATAAGAGATTCTTTTTCAGGATTTTGTCAAGAGTCTGTAGATGCATAGCAGAAGCACCAAACCAGATGTGCAACTAAATCCCATGCACAGATGAATGGTACATAAAGTCAGATATATTCATTTGGACAGTAAGTAAATATGAAAAAAAATAACTCAATATTATAAGTTTTTATTAAATTATAAAGTATTTTTTTAAATAATTCTCCATGAATCTGCTTAGACGTATAGGAATAATTAATCAGTGAAGCTCCCAAACAAAGTATTTTTATTTCAAAATTATTACTCAACTGGATTTCACAGATGAAAGAAATGAGACTTTCTATCATTCTTTAAAATGGATTCAGCAGCAGTCAGAACGAGAAGCATGGCTGAATGCTGTCCAGCACAAACTTTTAAGGCTCCAAGCTTGGGGCAATAAATGAATAAATTCAAGTGCTAGTCTGTGAATTTGGTGATATAGTAATTATGAGTCCAATCCCTGGACTGGGTAGAGCAAACAGGGTGAACAAAATCATAGCAATACTAAATGAGAAACATCACCAGATATGGACAGTGGAATAAAAACAATCTATCCCTGTAGTTTGAATAAAGAGTTCAGTTCAAAATTTTGAAGATGTGGCAGCGATGCTAAATGGTTTTCAATGTTATAATTTCTGGGCCCAGGGCTGGTGATTTGGGTGTGTCATTGGAAAATTCAATAGACAGTGTAGTGTACGTCCCTTTTCTGACAATGTAACCACAAACGAAAAGTTGCACTCATTTACAGAGAGACCAGACAATGAAATTATATTTTTATACATTTCAATTTTCATAAACATAAAACATTATTGATGAAGAAAGAAAAACTGCTTAAAACATATTTAAATTTGAATCAACAACTGTTAGCGCTTTTAAGATCTAAAAAACAAATGAATTAAAAGAAAGCTAACTTTTCAACTCATGTTAACCAAAAATCTGTTTCATTAAAATTAAAAATTTATCCAGTTTCTGTTCTTTTGTGAATTTGTCTACCAGAAAGCAAAAAATGTACCTCATTTTTTGCATGGTACTATATCATCAAAATGTTATTATTTAGAGGAAAGATCAAAATATTTTTTTGTATCAGCTGCCATGTAATATTTATGAACAAAATAAATGTTTCTTTTAATTCGCATGATTTTTTTTACGTAGAGGCACCTCCACAATTTTTTGTGAAAAAACCAGCACAGCATGATGAAAAAAGACCCCAAACAATAAGAACAGTTTTATCATGAAAAAACTCTGCTATTAGTTAGATGAAAGACCAAAGTATTTTTTAATTATTTAGAATATTTTTTATTCCTTTGTATCACATTTGAAATTTTGGCTGAAAATTTATTTTTTTTATGTCAGTCATCACATTAGTTTTTTTTTAGAAATTTTGAAAAATACATTAATTTGGAAATTCTTGCAAAATACAAATATTTGTCGGATTGTAGTGAAACATTCAGAACTTATTTACAAATAATTTAAATTATTTTACAAATGTTTGACTTTTATAAAGTCATGGTAATTTTTTAGATCTCACCCCCCCCATCACTTTTCTAAGCTTAACATTTGTCAAGTTTTATGATTCATTGATTTTTTTAACCTGATTTTACCCAAAACTGTATTTTACACAATTGAATTAAGAAAAATGTATTTTTTTTTAGAATTGACAAAACAAAAGCTGTTTCCTTTTCAAATTAAATCAATAAATTTAAAACAAAAACAGATTAGTCAGTTAGATCCAGGGACAGGACCCAAAGAGCGTGAGTTCAATACCCGGTTAAGGCAGTGGAGTACATTCAGAGTGAAATTAACAGGAGATAATTGATAACTGACATACATTAAACATGGCACGTGGAACTAGAACAGTCTACCCCAGTGAGTGAAATAAAGGGTTCAGTTCGACATTCTAACCACTTGAAGAAGGCCAAAACGTTGTAATAAATATGGTGACAAAGATGAGAACAATAGTCCGAATAATGTAAATAAAAACAGATTTCAATTAAGAAACTTTATCTTTTGACAATTATGACAAGAAAAATAATTTATGAATTCATTGAACAAAGCTTTTTAAAAAAATTACATACAAAAATTCAATAAAAGAGTTCAAACATTTTTTAGATTTTTTGAAGGTTTTTAAATTACTAAATTAAATAAAAAAAATAGTATTTACATTTAATCACATTTCTATTAAGAAATTATTTTTTGAGAATTTTTACATAATTTCTATTCAACTGATTCAATTAAAACAAAATCAGAAATTTACACTTAATCTATGTTCACTTAAAAAATATATATTTTAGAATTATGACAGGCTTTTTTTAAGCTGATGAAACAAGTTTTTAAAATTAAATATAAAATTAGTACTGAAATAATAAGTGCATTGAATAAAATATTACCATCACCTCGACAGTGTTTAGAAACCATTAGTAAGATCTTTTAGGCTTTATTCCACGTGGCATGTTTTTTAACGGATGTCACTTGTCAGTTATCTCTTGTTAATTCTCCTTTCCAAGTTCTCCACTGCCTTAACCAGGTATTGAACTCACACTCACTGGATCTAACCAACGCCTTTATCCACTGTGCCATATGTCTTTGAGACAGTGGTGTGTGTACGCATATGTATCAATAAATGAGGCTTATGTGAAAATGAAGATCCACAGACTTCACAAGAATATGGTTTCTCTCCAGTGTGTGTACGCAAATGTGTCACTAAAAGTGATTTATATGAAAATGCAGATCCACAAACTTCACAAGAATATGGTTTCTCACCAGTGTGTGCATGCATATGTGCCCCTAAATGAGACTTCTGTGAAAATGCTGATCCACAAACTTTACAAGTGTATGCCTTGTCTCCAGTGTGTGTATGCATATGCGTCACTAAACTTGACTTAACTGAAAATGTAGATCCACAAACTTCACAAGAATATGGTTTCTCTCCAGTATGTGTACGCATATGTATCACTAAATAAGACTTATGTGAAAATGAAGATCCACAAACTTCACAGGAATGTGGTTTCTCACCAGTGTGTGCATGCATATGTGCCACTAAATGAGACTTTTGCGAATATGCAGATCCGCACACTTTACAAATGTATGGCTTATATCCAGTGTGTGTACGCATATGTGTCACTAAATTTGACTTAACTGAAAATGCAGATTCACAAACTTCACAAGAATATGGTTTCTCTCCAGTGTGTGTACGCATATGTATCACTAAATGTGACTTATGTGAAAATGCAGATCCACAAACTTCACAATATTTCTCACCAGTCTGTGTCCGCATATACTTATCCATATTTGTCTTCCCTGAAAATGCAGATCCACGAACTTCACACGAATATGGTTTTTCTCCAGTGTATCTATACATATGTTTGACCAGTGCTGACATGCATGAATATGTAGATCCACAGAGTTCACAAGAATATAATTTCTTTGAAATGTGTTTCCATCTGGCCTATTATGTCCGAATTCACAACATTTTAGTAGCTGTTACACAAATATGTCCTGCCGTTCCTGCTTATTTATGCATAAAAAATGTGTTTTTGTAGAAAGTTAAACCACACATTTCAAAGTACATTATTTCTTACCAGGTGAAGATCATTATGACGATTTGACCATGTTGATCCATGATTTCACATGAACCATGTAGCATTTATTTATCTGTGTTTTCGTGGCAAATGAAATGTCCGCTCATCATAAAATTCTCAATAATAACCACTACGGTTTATGTACTGCCAAAACATCTGTGAAGGAAAAAGATATAGATGATATATTAATAGATGCAGAAGATAATATATGAAGGTATTCTATATTATGAGAGATACATGTAATTATTATTTCAATAATGCAGCATCAGCCAACATCAGTGAAGAACAAACATTTTACAGTGAATCAAGTTTGCTTCGCCATCACATCATATCTTATGAAATATATACGATTAAAATGAGAACACTGTCAATTCAGAAACAATTGAAATATGGATCTTGAAAAACATCTATTGGTTTTTTAAGGTTTTTTTTTATCTTGTCTGGTGTGAGATTATCTGCTGCCGAATAAAATAAAACATCATTTTCATCAGTGCCAAGGAAAAAGATCTTTTATTAATATTACCCACAATTTATTAAAATGATAGTTAACAATTAAAAGAAAAAACACAGGAATGATGAAATAATTTCCACAATTAATGTAGTATTTTTCATTTGATTTAATTGTGCATTATGTGGAAAAATGGTTTTATTTAAGAATAGGAAATTGTGGAAATTAAGAACATGAAAAATTGATAAAAACACTAATAGTAAGACAGGAATGAGAGAAAAGTAATCTGAAGTGAAAAGTAATGTAAATGAAGATTATTTTACTGCGATTTCAACCATTATGATTTATTAATGCTGAAACTGAAATTTGAAGAAAGTACATTATTTCTGTAGATAAAGTAGATATCTGTCTATATTTCTTAGATGAGGTATTGTGCCTATTTACACTATTTTTACCTTTCATGTTGTCCTCATTTTTATTGCCATATTCACAATATTTCAACCATTGTATGCACAGGCTTTCTTCAGGTGATATACACTGAAATTTCAAACTAAAGCTTTTATTTAGTCCACCAAAACAAAACAGAATATACAAGAAACCTAATGACTTCATTAGAAATATAGTAAAGAAAGATAATGAAAACAGAAGAAAAACGTTTGTAGATTCTAATCAAGAACAAGAACCACTTCCCAACTAAGAAAGAATTCTGCTCAGGACAATTGTGAGCTGCTAATGCTCTGTGTGCCACCATCTGTGGATATAATTGAGTCATTAATCATGGAAATAATCAAAGATGCTCCCATTCTAAGCAACTGCATGGTGAGCCTGGATGTGATGAGTTTGTTCACCAAGGTAGCCACGGAGGAGGCACTCTTGATAGTCAGGGATAGACTGGCCTCAGACTCAAGTCTAGTAGAATGGACCAATATATCAATAAACCCGATGGAGATGCTGATTTTCTGTAAACAAACAACACACTTCAGAATGGGATCTGACATCTATCAACAGGATGATGGCTTAGCAATGAGCTTGTCATTATTACCAGTAATGGCAAACATATACATGGAATACTTCAATAGAATCCATATCACTAAATCCAACCCTATGACTGAGATATGTAGATGACAATTGATGACTTTCATATTCATGCCACTCCAGGAAAAGATCCAGCTACTACAGGACCATATGATCTCAATAAGAACATAGATACAATTCACAATGGAGGATGAAAATGACAACTTACATTCCTGGAGGGACTAAAATCTCAAACAGAAGAAAAAATCTCACAAGATGAGACCTTTTTATAATAATGACATGTATAGACTTCCATAGAAGGAAAAATGGGAATGTTTAATTTAAAATAAATCAAAAAAAATCTTTGTGCAAAATAACTTATATTAAGCTTTTCAATTTTTGATTCATAAATACAGTTTCTACTTAATCACAATATCACTTAAAAGAAAGGAAATAATGCAGAATTTTAAAAGATTTTAATTATAAATTATTCTAATTAAAATTATCAAAAATGGAACAATTCTTGTAAAAATTCATCATTCATTGAAAAAGAAGTTTGTCTTTAATATATTTTATTTATAAAAGCAATTAAAAGCTATACTAATTAAATAGTGTCATTACATAAATAGTGTATTACATTCGGAGCAGATTTTCCCCAAAACAGCAGTATTTTGAAAAAAAGATTGGATAATATACATTCTCCAAGGAGTCCTACCTTTAACTAAAAACGAGAAAATTGGGGCAGAAAATTTAATTTCTTGAAATTTCATGAAATTAAGTGTGGGTATCACAATGCTTTATTAAAATCCAAAAATTATTTGATTTTTAAAACAATATTTAAATCAATGTTTTTCTGCTGAAAAAGGTGATAAAATCTAATATTATTGGAGACAGTGGCTAAAATTCTAATGTTAAATATTATGTAAAAAAATGAGATTTTAACCAAAATTTTGAACGTGTTAGAAAAGATGAAAAAATGTTTTAAAATAATTTGGTCTTTCTTCTTCATAATAACAAACAATTTGACAAGAAAACTTCTTTTTCATTAAATTTGGTGCATTTTTCATCATGGTATGCTGTTTTTTTCAGTGGGTGTACCACAGCACAATGAAAAAGGCCGTACACTTAATAAAAACAAAGTTTTCTTGCTAAAATGCTTATGTTATGAGGAACCGTTTTAATTTTTAAAAATTCATTTTAAACTATATGTATCAAAAATTTATACCAAATTACTGGAGTTGACCTAAATATAATTTAAGTAGGTATCTCTACTTTTTTGCAGGAAAAACAGTGTCGCATGATGAAAAAGGTCCTAAGCTTAATAAAAGCAAAGTTTTATTGCCAAAATACTTTTTTTTAAATATGTTTTGTGGAACCATTTTAATTTTTAAAAATTCACTTTAAACATTACTGGAGGTACCTGAATATGTTTTTTCGTGAGCAAAACAACAAAGCATGATGAAAAAAGGTACCTAAACATATTTTAAATGGGTACCTTCATTCAATTTAATTTTTTCACAAAAAACAGCAGAGCATGATGAAAAAAGCCCACAGACTCAATAAAAACAATGTTTATCATCAAAATGTTAATGTTATTATTAAGAGAAATGACCAAAGTATTTTTTTATTATTTTTTTGAAATTTTTACTTCTTTCTAGCATGTTCAAAATTTTGGTTAAAAATCACGATTTGTTTATATCATTGGCTGAACCAAAGATAAAGGTTTTTTGGCAGAGTTTTTGGCACTTTTTATGGTGAAAAAGACATTGACTTGAAAAAAAAAAATCAAATAATTGTCAGATTTTAATAAAATATTCAGAAATGAACGAAATTATTTTTGAATTTTTTAGAAAATCTTGTTCAAAGTTTTTTTTTTACCAATTTTACAATCTACTTGTTGAATTTCATAAAATTTCGGGAAATTAAATTTCTATGGTGGCCATTTTTTATTAGTTAAAAGCAAGACTTCATCAATTGTTGCTTGGAAAAAAGTTTCCACCGTTAATCTGCTGAGAATTGTTATATAATAAATACAAAAAAAAAAAGACATTATTTAATTAGATAAACTTTTAATTGCTTTGATAAATAAGATTTATTATTGTCTAAAAAAGAAAATTTAATTAAATAATTTATAATATTAAAAAAATCGTTTAAAATTCTGCATTGTCGGCAGTTTGGTTATATTGTTAAGTGAAAAATACATTTACAAATCAAAAATTGAAAAGCTCATAAAAGTCGTTTGTACAGCGTAACCCGGATATAAGAGAAACCCGGATATAAGAGAGATTTTCTCTGGTCCCAAATTAGAGCCTTACTTACCTAAACAAAATAGACCAAACCCGGATATAAGAGAAACCCGGATATAAGAGACTTCTTCTCCGGTCCCGACAACTCTCTTATATCCGGGTTACACTGTACCTAAATATTTTTTAAAAAATTAAAAAAAATTAGTGTATAAACGTTCCTAATTTCTACCTATGGGAAGCTATACATGATATAATCCTTAAAAAGATTATGTAATTTAAGTGTCGTCTTACGCAATTTTTTCATTTTCCTTATTCAGTTCTGTTTCATCATTAACGTCTTTGCAAATCATCTTTTCAAAATGTCAAAGTCAGTTTTACTTTTTTTAATTACTATCACACTAATTACTTTTTTTAGTGTATAAACGTTCCTAATTTCTACCTATGGAAAGCTATACATGATATAATCCTTAAAAAGATTATGTAATTTTAGTGTCGTCTTACGCACTGCAATTTTTTCACTTATTCAGTTCTGTTTCATTAATAACGTCTTTGCAAATCATCCTTTTAAAGTAAGTTTTACTTTCTTTTTAATTACTATTACACTAAATATTTTTATTTTATGTATTTATTTATTTTGGGTCATACTTCTATTAATATTTTGCTTAAGCTCGTAAACCTATGAACCTAGAGATACAACACAAAGCATCTTAAAACCTAACTAAAAGTCAATAAAATATTAAATAATTACTGCAAATACGTTAATTTGTAAAAATTACTAGGTAGTTAAAAACTAAACAAACAAAAAATACGTTAATTTAGATTTCGTAAATTATGTCAATTCTGGTCATCCATAAGAGCTGTCAACATCTTGGAATTTATCGATACGTCAATGAAAATCAAAGAAAATCAGGACTCTTCGTTAAGAAATGTTTTATATTACTTTTTTATGCTATAAGTAATATTTATTTCAAATCAGATTAATATTTTCTAAACAAAAAATCTAGCATTCCAATCTATATAATTTCTATTCAAAATACACCAGAATATTTTACTTACTGGAAATATTAAATTTAATCCTTCAGGTTTCAATTAAAACTAAAATGAAATCTTCAACAATGCGTTTTCATTTTTTTTTTTTTTATAAATTCACTTTTTTAACCTTTATTTTAAGTGGAGATACCTGTGGGACGGCGCGTAAACAAGAACTGGCGAAGGGGTGACTGTTGAAGAATTTTGTGTTTCTTTCGCAAGTCCTGTTCGCCATTACAAAACTCGTGGCTTCTTCAACGTGAAACTAAACAGATTTCTATAAACCTTGTCAGATATAAAAGCAGTAATCTGAACTGATATAGAGAGAATTTCACGTGTGCTTACCTCTTGTTTTCTTTCCACGCAGTTGCTGCTACAATGACGCAAAAGTGATATTTGGCCCTAAAAAGGGGAATTTGGTCATTTGTGTAATTAATTTTTTATAGTTTTTTCCCATGAAATTATCTTGATGTTACAATTCATATTGTTTACATTTAGATTTTTATTTTTTATTTGTTATGGCCTTTGTTAATTTTTGATGATTTAGACACCTGCGCTTATGATTTAGTGGTGAAGACTTTGTGCAGAACCAACCACACTTTTGGGACAGCTGAATGCAGGGACCTTTATCAAAATTTTTAATCTTTTCTTGCACATTCAAAGTTTTAGTTAAAAACCTTTGCTTTTTTTTTGCTTTTTTTTTGCTGCTGCTGCTGCTAACATAATATTTGTGTTTATTTAGTGCTTTTTTGTCAGGAAAAACACATTGATTAGTAAATTCTCACAAAAATCAAATAATTGTCAGATGAATGAAATCATTTTTGAATTTTTTTTTAAACTGCTACACATTTACTGAAAATATCTGAAATGTAAAATAACAGATGGCATTATTTTATGACATTATTTAATTAGAAAAGCTTTTACTCGCTTTTATAAATTGGATTTTAAAATAATATTTTCTTGAAAAAATGTTTTTGATGAATAATGAATTTTTACAAGAATTGTTTTCATTTGTTAAAATTATAATAATTTATAAAATTTAAGATCTTTAAAATTTCTACATTGTTTAATTTGAAAAGAAGTGAAATCAAATCAAGGATTGCAAAACTTAAAACAAATCATCATGCACCAAAATTTTTTAAATAATTTCAATTTTCTTTTTATGCAACGTAACAATTTTTGAAAATATGGTCAACCATATGCGGCATTATCAGAAAATAAGAGTGAAGTATGAGTGACCATACACAACATTATTATTTAAGTAGAAAATTTATTAAGTTTTAAATCTTTTCTGTATTAACTTCAGCCTGTTAGATGGTATTGTTATTAAGTGAAAGCTATATTTACTCATCAGAAATGGAAAAGCTTAACACAAATTATTAAACAGCAATATTTTTAAAGAATTTTGAATCTTTTGATATGTATGAGTGACCATAAGTAAGTATGGGAGACCATACATAACATTATCTGAAAATGAGAGCAATATCTATAGTAAATTTAAAGTCAAAATTTCTAAAATTTCATGAAAGATTAGATTATGGAGAATATTTTCCTTAATTTTTAAGATTAATGAGTACTTCAAAATGATATAAAAGTGTGCCTATTTCATTTTTATTCAATTATGTTCGATAGAAAAATTCTTTATAGTTCTGTCATCACAATATTAGTTGATTTGAAGTAAAATAATCTTATTTGAAACAAATATTTTTACTTTAAGTTTAAATTACAAAAGAAAGGAATTTTTAAGCAAACTGTAGCAGTGTTTTTAACTGATAGTAGCCATGTTTAGATGTTTGATGAGGAGATGACAGATTGATTGTTGTTTCACGGAGACTCTATCTGTAAAAGATAATTTAAGAAAATGACATGAGCACATTTTTATATAATCTTTAAGTACTCAGTAATCTTTTAAAAAACGATATAATTTTTGTAAAAAATTCATTATTCATTAGAAATAAAAATTTTCTTAATTAAGTATTTTGATTATTCTCATATTTCCTTAAATGACACATTTTTTTTATTATGGGATGCATTTTGTAGTGAACAAAACAAGATCTAGATTTAAAATTCAAATTTGGAATTGTGGATTTTTATAGAAAACTTGTACCAAAGTTCAACAACATAATATTACTGCTGACAGAGTGAATGCTTCTCAAACACTAATCTTATGGCATTTTGTTATTTTTTTTTTTTTAGCATTTCACCCCGAGCAATGCAGAGAGTGAAAATGAGAAAAGACTGTACATCATGATGATTGACAACACTTTCTTTCTTTTACTAAATCCTTTTTAAATATGGAATGCATTTCAACAGATCCCATCATCCGTACAAGTGGATATATTGGTGATGCTTGCTGACAATTTCTTTCTTTTACTAAATCCTTTTTAAATATGAAATGCATTTCATCAGATTCTTTCATCTGTACAAGTGGATATATTGTTAATGATTGCTGACACTTTCTTTCTTTTACTAAATTCTTTTTAAATATGGAATGCATATCCCCAGATTCTTTCATCTGTACAAGTGGATATATTGTTGATAATTACTGACAATTTCTTTCTTTTATGAAATCCTTTTTAAATATGGAATGCATTTCATCAGATTCTTTCATCTATACAAGTGGTTTTTTTCTATGTACATCTTAATTTTATTTCTTTCTTTGTTTGCATTATTAATTGAATACTAAATTTACTAATCAAAAATTGAAAAGCTTAAAACAATCTGAGTTAAGTTTAGTTTCACAACCAAAAATTCATCTTTTAAGCTTAACTGAAATTTTCACTCATGTAGTTATTCTAAATCTTTTCCCTTCAGCAAAATAAAACCTTTCTTCTTAATGATTTAAAAAAAAAACTACTCTAAATTTGAACTTAATTCACAGAAGAACAAAAACTAGTTAGATTTTTAATGAATCAGACTTTTGGTTAACATAAAGTTAACTTTCATTTGTTTTTAAATCTTAAAAGTGTTAACAGTTGTTGATTGAATATTAAATTGTAAGCAGTTTTTCTCTTTTATTTTTTCTTCATAAATAATGTTTTATCTTTGTGAAAAGTAAAATTTCTAAAAAAAAAAAAAAGAGATGTAAAATGTAGATATAATTTGATTGTATATTTTTTGTAAATGCATGCGAATTACCTCCCTTTTCTGTTTGTAGGTATCATATCACAAGGGAACGTCCACCGCCTCTTTAATGCGCATGCGTCATTGTATTGACTACTGCATGGCGAAAAAAAGGTAAGCATAATGTGAATTCTCTGTCTGTCAATTCAAATGATTGTTTTTAAACCTGACAAAGTTTATAGAAAATTGTTTATGTTTAGTTTCACGTTGAAGAAGCCGCGAATTTTGTAATGGCGAACACAACTTGCGAAACAAATACAAAATTCGGTTAATTTGCAAAAGCCGATTGTAATGAAAATGTTCCATTCTGCGGTGAAATTGCCTGATTATTTAGAAAATGACATTAAAAGTTTGCGCTTGATTACCATTTAGGATTTATCGACAATGAAATTTCGATCTCTTTCGCGTTGTTCAACTGCCATTTCTGGCATTTTCATAGGTACTAGCGTGGAATCATTAAAATCCGACAATTATTTGATTTTTTGCAAGAATTTCCAAATTAATGTGCCTTTCAACAGAAAAAAAAGCATGAAAAAAATTAGGTACCTCCATGAGATTGCTAGAAAATGAGCATAGAATGATAAAAAATTTAAAAAAATCGGCCTTGACGAAAACAAAATTTTATTGTCAAAATGTCAAACGATCAAAGTAATTTTTAATTATTTTAAAAAAAATTTTGTCTTTTTTTTTTTTTTAAGAACATTCTAACTTTTGATTGAAAAACCTTGTTTCTCTTCATCAACAGTAGTACTAGTAAATAACATAGCAAATTTTTTGTGCATTTTTTAATGACAGACATTAATCTTGCAAAAATAAAAATAATTGTCGGATTTTAATGAAACTTTCAGAAACTGCACAAATGATGAAAATTATTATAAATATGTTTATTTATTTATTTATGATCTTTTTTTTTTGTTTTAAAGTCATGGAAAAATTTTTATTTATTTATTCCCTCCCCCTCTCCAACTAATTTTATGAAAACTCTAGAAATTCAAGTGTGCATTTTTAGTGATTAATTAGTTAAAAGCACAGGGCTTTGAGGAAAGTAAATCATTTTTTTTTATAGTTGACACCCCCTCCCCACCACCTTAAAATCAGCTCTGAATTGTAACATGCAAGACTCAAAAAAAAAAAAAAAAGAAAGATATTTAATTTCAAAAGCTTTTAGTTGCTTTTATGAATATGGATAATATTGTCTGAAATCACAACTTTTTCAATGAAAAATAAATTTTTACAACAATTGTTATTTCTAAAATTGTTTTATCATTTTTCCATTAAAGTTGTTAAATATTCTGAAATTTAGTCGATGGTGTTTTTAAGTCGATATATATCTTTACAGATTATAAATTGTAAAGCTTATTAAAACCCCAGCTAGATAGAAATAAAACGGCTGCAATTCAAATTTATGGAAGACCGGAAACACAATAAAAAATAAACCATCATGTGGTTTGCATTGGCATATAAACATTGTTCACGTGAAACACGTGGAGAAATTTTGATGTTTTTGTTATACTCAAACAAAAAAATTTGAAATCTAGCCTAAAGAGACAACCCAGCAGCAGCACTATTACAAAATTTTGAAAAGTAAGTAGCATTTCGTTTTTATATTGATTTTATTGCAATTTATTTCAGTTTTCTGTATTTGTTTTCAATGAGTCTTCTTATTTCAATTAATTTATTTTTTTAAATAACAGGTAGCCATACCTGGCTTTTCATAGTGAAATTTTACAAAGTAAGTACCATTTGGTTTATTTTTTTTATACCTATTTCAAAATATTTTTTGCTTTTGTGTTTTTTTTATACCTATTTTTAAAATATTTTTTTTTAATTTTGTGTTTTTTTATTTAGATAATATTTATACTTTAATTATAACTTATTTTATTTTGTTTCCATGAAACATAACAAAATGAAATTTACATTGTTTTTAAATTCAAGTTTTAATTAATTTCTCCATTAAATATATTTTAGTTGGCAATTAACTTTCTTTTTTTTTTTCTTTGTCATTTCAGATGAACAGGAATGAAGAATGTCTAAAAAAAAAAAAAAATCTGGTGCTATACAATCTGGACAGCCAGTTCTCTGATGCCAAGTTTATGAAAATTTCAGAAAAAAAATGTCATTGAGGAACATTGTAACATGGGCACTTTCTGAAGATGCAAAAAATGATTTTATTAAGATTTCATATGACCATGCTATGAACCCAGAAAATATACCCCAGTAAGCACTGAATTTTTGGGAGTCTTCCATTTTTCAAAGTAAGTATCATTTGTTGTGTTTGTGTTGTTTCAAAATTTTCTGTGAATTTGTGTATTTGTATTTAGACATACTTCAATTATAGTTTATTTTTCTAATGTATATTCTTGTTTTTATTTTGTTTCGATGGATATTTACAGAGCTTTGCAAGTCGTACTTTGCTCCTTATTTTTTTTTTTTTTTTCAATTAAGAATCTACAATCTAGAAATGAAACACAATGTAGACATTGTTTTTTCATTCAGTTTTTTCAAGTATTAATTTTCTTTTTTTCCTTGTCATTTCCAGATGATCAGGATCAAACAATACCAGAAAAAATCTGGCACTATACAATCTGGACAGCCAGTTCTCTGCTGCCATGTTTCTGAAAATTTCAGAAAAAAATGTTATTGAGGGACATCATGACATCTTCTGAAAATGCAAATAAGGATTTTCCCAAGGTTTCATATACCCGAGCTATGAACCTTACAAGAATTTACAAAAGTTTGCATACAGGAAGAAATTTTTTTGAAATTCGAGATGTGTGAGGAAGTGGCCCATTCTGATACCTCAGCTGCCCCGATAGAGACACCAACAACCCTGAAGAACTCAATTTTAATTGAAAAAATTAAAAATGTGTCTTCAGACAGAAGAAAACTATATCTTTGTTAAAAGATAAAATGAAAAGGTTGACCATAATGTTGCAAAAAAGAAAAGTCAAGAAAACAAAGAGATCCACACACTTGGCATCTAGGAAGATACATTATGCCTGTTTGTTAAGTGGTGTAACTACTAGGAATGTGCCGGAATTTTTGCAGAAATTTATTATGGTGACACAGGAACCAAAATTTCCCATAAAATTGGAAGCTACATTTTGCCAAATTTTGATGCAACGACACAAGATGGGATACATGTCAACTGTATGACATCCACAACGCTATCATCCTCTCATCTTGTGTCAATAGAAAATCTTCCTGGTGGGACTGTGGAAGACTACAGAAGCCACATCAGTACTGCCATTGCTGAGATACACTCAGTATCATTTGGGTCAAGTGTTGATAGCTGCCAGAGATCAATAATCTCAAAAATAAAATGTTGTTTGACAGACCAAGCTCCAGTCAACCACTTGACTGTTTTTTTGTTTTTTTTTACTGGAGAAAGAGTGGGGGCACACATCTAACTGAATTAAATTGCAATGTACATCTGTTAGAAGCAGTTTCTACACAGAAAAAAAATCTTTTTTTAAAAGAAAAGGATAAAAAAGCTGACCCTAATGTTAAAAAAAAACAAACAAACAAAGATCCACACACTTGACATTCAGGAGGATGCATTACGTCTGTTTGTTGAGTGGGGTAGCTGGTAGGAATGTGCTTGAAGTTTTGGGAAAATTTATTACTCATATACAGGAACTAAAATTCCCATAAAATCAGAAACCACAATGTTTTTTTCTGATTTAAAAACTGTTGAATCTATATTAACATCAGAAAGTTGCAGTTTGCTTTTTGATGCAATGACACAAGATAGGGTCAACTGTATGATATCCAGCCAATTAAAAATAGAACGCCTTTTCCTGTGGGACTACAGAAGACTACAGAAGCCACATCAGTAGTTTACTGAGATACACTGAGCCAAAAAAAAGGGCAAAATTAAATTGTCAAAATTTCCAAAAGAGATCAGACAACTGTTCTGGTCTCATGGAAAATTATCCTGGTATTAAATTCACTAAGATTCAGTGACAAATACAGCCATGATGATAAAAAGGACTCCATAAAGCAAAAGGTTTTGAAATACAAGATTCCTGGGGAACTGATGGTTGTCAGGTCCAGGACCATGGATGCATATATAATAGGTTATTAAAGCCTGTAGGAATTGATGTGTAGCTGAAGTTTGGGGATGTAGTAAGCAGGTCTTAACCAAGTAGATTAGGTTTAACAATCTTCCATGGTTGCAAAAGAATGCCACAAGTCATGAAGCAGTAAAGGTTAAATGCCAGAAAAAAAAGGAATCGGTAGTAAAGTAATAGAGGGGCAATAGTTGTGCTCAAGGTAGTAAAGGGTATCAGAAGTAGGGGCAGATAGGAAAACCCAACTAGCTTCCAGTTGAGAAGTCATCAGGTGTTGTGTATTTCTCCATTTTCAAATGCTTAAAAAGTTTTGTGCTCAGTCTGTTCCAAAAAAACAAAATTGTCAAAATTAAAAAGATCTCAAAAAAAATCATGGGGATGATGGACTCAAAAATACAGATTTAACTTTCAGGACATCCTAGGGTATGATGGAGGAACTCAAAAAGATACTTTTGGGACATCCAGCAGCATAAACCACATCCAGATAATAATGTTTTTTGAAAAATAATATCACTAACTATACGTTTTTGAAAAAAATAGTATTACCAGCTATGCATTTTTGAGAAAAAATATTAACAGAAATAGATTTTTGACAAAGAAAAAATATTACCAGGAAAAAAAAAAAGGTTGTCAACATTAAATGACCCATTAAGGTTGATGTGCCATAAAACAAAGCAAATCAAAATTTTTTGGAAATGTTTTGCCACAGGCTGACAAAGCAAAATTAATGGTTACCCCCCAAAATGAGAAACTGTTCAAAAATATGATGACTGCCTGTGTGAAAGGTACTGTCGCAGTTTTGGAGTGGCAATACAAGAAGTCATTTGAGACCATGGAGACATCAATGTAGCCGCCACCCCAAAAAGGACTCGCTGGAACAGGGCAGTTGTCTCTCATCGGCTCCCTCGGCCTCAACTGCCAAAGCCTTCAGACACACTCATTTTATAGACCATGACGAAGCAGCCTATTGGTTGAGTGGGAGAGTTTTACATATGCGTAGGCATACTCTGGCAATTCTCCCTTCCTTCAACTGCTCTGTGACACCATGCAATGCGTGGGCGTTTTCAAGCATGATGTCGCGTATCTTGCTCACAACAATCACACTCCTGCCTGATCTGATGATCACAGAAATAGCAGCGCAATGTGTGTCGTTTTATCCTGCTACTTTGTCTCAGTGGAGCAGGCTTGGCTATTTCCTCAGTTGTACTTCCCTCTGCTGTATCGACGAGTTGATCTCATTCGAGGATGCCACTTGCACTTTCCGTTGCAGTTGTGCTTTCCTGCATCTGCCCCTCATATACCATAGAGGTTTTTTTCATCTGAGATGGTATCATGGCTGCTGGTAGTCTCCACTACATGCACTGGACGAACATCTTTTATATGGCGTGGTACTCCGTCTACAAGGATTGAATGAGGGCCATAGACTTTTGTCACATTCCCCTTTTCAAACCTTGTTGTACACCACCCATGTGGTCTCTTCACCCAAACAACATCTCCTGTAGTGTATGTTCCAGAATCTACGACATCAGGTGGTGGTGTGGTATCACTGCCCTTCACGCAAGTGCAGTAGGTATGAATTAAGTTGGCTGGCGCTGTTGAAGCAGTAGTGTCATCCTGTGGTGTCACATTATACCAGTATACTGCCTTCATAAAAGAGCATTGTGTTCTCACGGTGATGCGCTTATCGTGCAGTGGGATCTTTCTACTATCCCATTCCCCAATGGTACGTGGGTGCATCGGTATCTTATCCGGATGTCACATTCCTTCGCAAGTCTTGTGAATCTTTCCCCACAAAACACTGCAGCATTGTCGGCAAGCAGTTTAATCAGCGGTCCTCTTTCAAAAAAGATTGTCTGCAACTGCCAAATGGTATTGGTGGAGTCTTGGCACTGCAATGGCCTCCAAATGGCAAACCAGCTAGGATCACAGTCTATCAGCATTAGGTAGTGCTGGCCCCACTCTGCTCCAGTTGTCACGTACAGAAAGCCTGCCTGGCTTCCAGTGCACCGGGGCAGGATCTATGGATTGACAGTCCCAACAATCTCTGACTAACACCCGAACAGCCGCTCTGGAAACTTCAGGCATGATGTCACGTATCTTGCTCACGACAATCACAATCAACAGAATCAGTGCTATCATCTGTAAGGCAACATACCATGGAGGTTGGAAGTGTGATAGGAGAATACTGTGGGAGGAAGAAGGTATGTCCAAATGCTTATGCCTCCAGAATAAGCAACATCACCAAAGCTAAAAGGAATAAGGTATGGAACTACATAAATGGCCTGGAAGACAGTGCACTTCAACACTACTTGGATTTTGCCATGCAGTATAGCACAAAAAAATAAGTTAAGGTCTATGAAAAAGGAAATTTTAGAGGTTGAGATCGTTAAAAGGAGTGCAGAAAAGCAGAGGCAGCATCAAAAAAAGGAAAGGTGTCAGCTACAGAAAAGATTGAAGGATATTCAACACACCAATTCTGCCATCAAGGCAAAATTCCCAGACTTTTCCCAAGATTTTGTAGATGACATTTTCAAAATCTTAAGTGGTCATAGTATAAAATACATTTGGACAGTTGATTCTGTTGATAAAGTATTTGTAAGATAGGTCACTGAATCATCTGACCCAGATTGCAACCCATCCTGGGTAAGACGATAAACTACATCCAACAGCAAGGCCTCTGATCAGGAGTCTTTGATGAGCATGGAACCACCTCTTAATTCCTGGTGTTCCCAGGTCCACTCTGACCTGGGGTGGTAGCACCTGTTAGGGTTCCAGCTATGGGCAAATAGTTAACACCCAGACTACATCCGTGTCCTGGGTATGATGATAAAATACATTCAACAGCAAGGCTTCTCATAATACGTTTTTGAAAAATTAATGTTGCCAGCTGTACGCTTTTGAAAAATATTACCAGCTATACATTTTTGTTTTGTTCGGTTTTTTTTTTTTTTGGTTTTTTTTTTTCAAAGAATAGTGTTGCCAGCTCTACATTTTTTGAAAAAATATTACTAGCTATACGTCTTTGAAGAAATAATATTACCAAAATATAAATATTAGAAAGAATTATCATCTGCTATACGTTTTTGAAGAAATATTATCATCAGCTATACATTTTTGAGGAAAAAAATATTAAATAGATTTTTGACAAAACAAAGGTATTACCAGGGTGGGGAAAAAAGTTGTCGGCATTAAATGACCCATTGAGGTTGATGTGCTGTGAAACAAAACAAACCTAACCAGATTACATCATTTTCTATGAACAAGAAAATGAAGACTATCAACTGGACAAATGTGAAATAGCCACCAACTATATCATGCACAATCTTATCAATGGCTGACCCCCATCCTCTTACATCTGGTAGCAAGGACTCCGATCATTAGGTTGGTGTTTGTGAGGAACGTGGAACCACCTTAGAATTGCTGTTGTTCCTAGGTCCACTCTGACCCGGAGTGGTAGGACCTGTTAGGGTCCCAGCTATGGGCAAAATAGCAAGAAAAATAAAAAGGCCCTTTTCAGAGCCACAAATTTTTCACGAATGTCTAATACAAGTTGCATTGTATTTCTCGGCCTCTGTTCTTACTTGGCTATGAATAAATAAAATATATGGAAGACCAGAAGCATCATGAAATAGAAAAAAATTGTATAATATTTCAAATGAAAAAGGTACCTACATAGTATGTACCTATCTTATGAAATTTATATAGTCTTATTTTTATATTATCTCTGTTAGTTATGACATATTTCCATAAATTAAATATCAAAATTAAAAAAATGAGTGGAAATACAAATAATACCGTAAAATGTAATAAATGTATATTAAATTATATTTTATGTACACTTAACCTTTCATAAAAAACCTAATTAATTTTATGTAACTTTCTCATGAAATTTTATCTCACTCTCAACAGGCTTAGTTTAAAAATTTTCATAAAGCATCGTAACGTAAAGGTGGAAAGCTAAGTACTAAGAAACAATAAAAAAAATTAGTGCACTTAAAAATAATGAGGTAAATAAGTTGGTTCAATAAAAAGCTTATGTCACTTTCGTCCTTCCATACAATAACTTTGCGTAAGCTGTCAATATATGCTGAAAGCATCAATCATCACATAGTCACACGTCACTGCTGTTAAAACCTGCTGTCTCTTGTTTTAAACTATGTTTTTTTCATACATTAAGTAATGTTTGTTTGAAAATATATTAAATATACTTTAAAATTTTTAATTTTGTTTAAATTAATTTGAAAAAGTATAATTGATTTTTTACAGAATTTTAAATGGAACAATTAACTTTTATTATAATTTTTAAACTGAAAAAAATGGCTGATGCTTGATTTTTATGTCAATTTTCTGGACTAAAAAAACGATTTTAAATGCCAATTTTAAATGTGCTAGGAATGATTAAAAAAAATAAAAAACACTTTCTTTCCTCTTTATAATAACAAACATTTAGACAAAAAGTTATTTTCAAGTTTAATGCCATTTTTATCATCCTGTGTTCATTTTTCCAGCAATCTCATGCCAATATCTATTTAAATACATTTGCCTCGAGTAGCAATGCATAAAAGCTTAGTTAGTTAACAGCTTTTTTCTGCTTTTCCTATATTCTTACTCATCTTGATTTATGCGCAATTTTTGTGGCCTTTTTTTTTTATTGAAGCTGTAAACGCTTTTATTTAATCGGTAAAAATTCCTTTTTTCCAATTAAAAGTATTGTTTTTTTGTAGAAGTGAAGCTTTATTAAATAATGAATTTTTTTTTTTTTTATTGGTTTAAATTTGTTACAGGAACAATTGAAAGCTTTAAAAAAAAAAAAAAAAGGCTAATTCGCAATGTAAGGCCTGGGCTCAGTTTCTATTAAGAATTTCCCAAATTGTTAAATTTACGTGTAAATGTACATGCTTAATTCACAAGTAATAACAATAATTTGATAAAATCTATCGTTTTGGACTTATAACAGTAAAAGTTCAAACTCATTTGCATGACAGTAGCCATTAGTGGCATTGTTTGCTTACCTTTTCTCCCAAATAGGCATTCACTTGTCTTGATTATTGCGCATAGTAATTCAGACAAGATCTGTAAAAAGGCCATTAATCTTTTATGCAGATCTATTCAGCAGCGAATGTATGCAAACAACACCAGTAATGGCTGCCGTTCCATAGCTGCCAGCAATGCAAAGGAGTCCAAGATGGTAGATTTTATAAAATTTTCATTGTTATTTTCAAATTAACCATGTAACAATTTGAGAAATTTTAAATAGAAACAGAATGCAGGTTCTACACTTCAAATTAGCCAATAAACATTGTTGAAAAAAAAGAAAACAATTTTTTTCTTACCTTTCAGGCATGTAAGTTCTATTTTATCTTAATTGTCAGATTTTAAGGAAACTTTCACAACACAATTTAAAAAATACATTGTTGAAAAAAAAAAAGATATTTGGAATCGCACATTTATTTTAAACTTCACACCTTGCGCAGTGAACAAGACAAGTGAAGCTTTCTCGCCGCATCACTACTCGAGGCAAACAAAGCCAGTAATGGCAACTGTTCTGTTGACTTTATGCAAAACAAGTCAAATTTACATTGTCTATAACTCATAAACAGTACTAGTGAAAACTTTTAATGTCATTTTCAAAATTATCAGGCAGTTTCACCATAATGGAACATTCGCATTACCATGGACTTTTGGTTCTTATGCTGCAAATTAACCCAAAATTCTTCAATAGTTGACCTCTCAGCAGTACCTGATTTTTTTTTTTTTTTTTTTTTTTTTTGCATTGTGCTACCCGTGTATGTGTGTGCATATAAGCAGCATATTTTAATACAAGCAGGTTTGGTTAATTTAGATGTATTATATCTATTTTAGTTTAAACCTTTGAAGTCCACAAATTAATTTCTTGGTGGCTTTAGAAAATTGATCAAGAAAAATACCAAAATTCTTTCATATATAATTTTTAAAAATATGATTCCTTCGCTACATAAGAGTTCTCAAGTTTCAAAAACAGGAGCTGAAAACTTCAGTATAATTATCAGAATTAAATTGAATTAAAGCATCAACTTCTGTTTCATCGACAAGCAGAATTTTTGTAATAACTAATCTTGAAATTTACGTGTCTTTATAAGCATGTTCATTCGTAAAATTAATTACTATGGAAATGGCTAGAGCATTTATTTAAATAAGGATGTAACAATTTGTATCAACATATCAGTTACAGCATAAAATTTAAGCAGATGATGACCTTAAACTCATACCGTCTAGTCTGGTTCAGCTTTAACGATGTAGCAATAATGCCATTTATTCTTTAGCTAAATGGCATTATTGCTACATCGTTAAGTGTCTATGGAGATTATTTTTTCTAAAAATGTCATATTGAACAATAATTTTTTTTTTTTTTTTTTTTTGCAACTTCATAAAGGCTTTTTTTTTAATCTTATGATTGGGTTGAGCAATAAACGTTTTATTTAGATCATGGAATTTTAATTTTTATTTACAAAAATTGTGAAAAGTTCCAGATCTATCAATTTCTTCTCTGTGGATTAAATATCCCGAATGTGTACTTGAGTAACATCTGGTACTGACCAGTAACATAGTTGACCATACCATCAGAAATGTTTGAACAATTGATGGTCTAAACCAAGAATATGTTGGCTTTATCAGTAGTTTTGTAAATCCATTTCATGAGATTTACTATCTCAGTTGTGATAAAGTTGACAAAGACTGTTAATTGGATAAATATAATGTTGGAGCTATATTAATTATTTTTACGTCCATAGATATCATTTCATTGAAGTGTTTTCCTAAAGAGAATCCAACAATAGGCTTCAGTGATGCTCTCTTGTATTTTAAGCATATACTAGATTTGGAAGTACTTTCCTGAAGAGCTGCTTCATCTTTCAAGAGAGTACTCATTATCTCATAACCTGGATGACTAAATCATTAAATTTTCATCTCAAATTTTTTTGTATTAGTTAAAGCAGGACTCCTTTGAGAATGTAAATCATCAGTGTTTTTTGGGGTTTTTTTTTTTTTCAAACTACTAATCATTTTCCAAAACTCTGCTCTGAATTGTAAAATAAAAATACAATAAAACTAAGACATTTTTTAATTACTTTTATGAATAAGACATTGTCTGAAGCAAAAAAGTTTTCAATGAATAATGAATTTTTAAAAGAATTGATTCCATTTTTTTAAAAATTTTAATGATAATAATTTATATGTAAATCATTTAAAATTCCACAGTATTTTCATCAGGTTAGGTAATATTCTTATTAAGTAAAAACTACACTTGCTAATCAAAAATTGAAAAGCTTAATAAAATCATTTTGAACCAAGATTTCTAAAAATAATTTTTTTATGTATATAAAATGTTATGCAACATGCTGATTTTTGAAAATGTGGTCAATCATACATGACATTATCAGAAAATATGAGTGATGACTCTAGTAAAATTAAATGACAGAGAATATTCTCCAACATTTTTAAAATTAGAGAGTACTTAAAAATTGTATAAAAAGTGCTAATCCATAAAAAAGTAGCAGTGATGGTGAGGGTGGAAGTTTTGTCATTTTGTTTTTTTCCTTTAGTTTTCCTATCACATGACAGTTTATTTCTGAAAGCCAAATTTTAGGAATAAAACTTTTTTCAAAAATTATTTCAATAAAGTGACCAAACAATAATGTAACATTTTGTCTCCAGATGACTTTGTGGTGCTACTTTTCTAGAAGTCTTGTTACTTTCAATTAATTCTTGTTAAAGATTGTAGCATTCTTTGCAAGGGTTGTCCCCAGAAACTAATGAAGTTAGATTAAGGGCTGAAGTATGAGGTACGAAAGCCTATCAAGCTGGAGCCACTTATCCAATGGGTGGATCTTCCAGCAAGTAAAATGTTTCACTTCTCTTTTATCTTCTTATTTTAACAACATATACTGTATACACTTTCTCACTAAGTATTATAATGACGGCAAAACAGAAATCCACACTGAAAATGAAAAACAAAAACAGAATTCCCTAAGACTTGAAACAGTATAAATGAAATGTGAAAATGGAAAATTGGTCCACTATTTACATTATTCGGACTATTGAGATAAGGACAATAGTCCGAATAATGTAAATAGTGTACATGATACCTCATCTCAGAAATATAGACAGATACTGAAAATTGGTCCATCTGAAATTGTCAGATGCTAATAGTTCATTGTATAAAATATACTTGAATTGTAGTCAATGAAAAGGTAAAACTATTGTTTTTGGTTAAATGAAAGTTCCAAATCATTTTGGATCCATGGTATTGCATTCAGTTTTGGGGTTTGACATTGTACAGTGTAAACATTTTTTCATGTTTTTTGCTTGTATTAATGTATGGAAATTTATTAAACATTTTGAAGTTGAAATAAATCTTCTCATCAAATTTTTCATACACTTATTCATAATTTCTTCAGTTTAAATGAAATAATTTTTCCATATAATTAATTGTGAAAGTTATTTTATTTTTACTACGTGTTTTATATTCCAATTGTTAACTATTAGTTTCAGAAATGCTTCAGTTCCTTTGCCAGATTAATTTTCATCACTCTGGTTTGTCCTGTTGCTGATTGTCTCATGTAGGGAGACTTAATGAAAAATCTTCTATTCTTCTAGGCTCTGAGGGAAATAATGTTTTGCTTTTTATCAAGTATAGATGCCAGCAGCATATAATCTTGCCATCTATGGACTTGGTCATGTTGCCATTGACGTTTGTCCAAGACGATGTCTACAAAAAATTAAAAATCAAGATTTATTTTTCAAGATCCATATTTGAATTGTTTCTGAATTGACAATCTTCTCATTTTAATCGCATAGATTTTTTATACACTTGACCAAACTATAATGTAGGTTTTTTTAGCATTCTTTGTACGAGTTGTCCCAGAAACTCATCAAGTTAGGGGCTGAAGTATAAGGTATGAAAACCTATGAAGCTTGAGCAATTTATACAATGGGTGAATATTCCGGCAAATAAATCTTTTCATTTTCCTTTTATTTTCTTATTTTTATAACATACATTGTTAAACTTTCTCACTAAGTATTGTAATTAAGCAAAAACAGAAATCAATAAAACTATCATTTTGATTCTGCAGAAAATGATGGTTTGTTTTTATTGGGTTGATCAACTATCAGTTCTCGTTTTCGTGATGTTGCTGACAGGTCCAAGAACAGAGTCTTAGCAAAATAATTGTTTTGTTTTTAATTAGCAGAGATGCCAGCAACAGATAATCCCACAGCAGATGGTGTCTTCTCTGAACTTGATCATTGGCACAGGTCCATTTTTGAACCATAGTATTGCACTCAATTTGAATTAGGGTTTGACATTTTACAATGTAAATATTTTTCATGTTATTTTTTATTCTATTCTTGTATCAATATATGTAAAGTTATTAAACATTTTCAAGTTGAAATAAATCTTTTCATCAAATTTTTCATACACTGATTTATAATTTCCTCAGTTGAAATAAATCATTTTCCCTGTAATATGTAATTAATTCGAGCAGACATTTATGAAAATTATTTCATTTTTACTTCAGGTTAAAGTTATAATGTGATGGTGAAGCAATCTTGTTTCACTGCAAAATGTTTGATCTTCACTGGCAGCTGCTGCTGCATTGTTGAAATAATAATTACATGCATCTCTCATAGATTGCGTTCATATATTATTCTTTGCCCCTATTAAAATATTCTCCGTAATCTAATGTTTCTTAATTTTTAGAAATTTTTCATTAAATTTGCTATAGTTATCACTCTTATTTCCTGATTATGCCATTTATGCTCACTCATATTTAGAAAAAATCATCACATTTATACACATATCAAATAATTCAAAATTCTTTTTAAAATATTGGTGCTCCATAATTTGTATTAAGCTTTTCCATTTCTGAATAATATAACTCTTTCGCCCCAGCCCCTTAACCTCTGGTTTCTTACTCTTGGGGTTGGGGTGTCTACTCGGTCCTAACTGAACTTAAAGGAGTGGCCATAGGTCCCCTGAGCATCTGTAGATTATTTGACCAGTCCGTTGGTTTAATCCTGCTTCCTGCCCACGTAATTTGTTTGATCCAGAAAGCAGAAGTGATGTCCATCCATTCACGGTTGACTGAAGATGTAGACATGGCTGTGGAGTCTGTGCTAAGAAATTTAGAATGCAGTAAAAAAAAAAAATTAACATCTGCAGAAAGCTGGATAAACATCGATTCAATGGTTGAATTGGTAATGTCTTTTATATAGAAGAAAAGAATAGTAGAGAAGAGAAACTGGTTACAAAAAAGAAAAGTAAAAAAAAAAAAACCTCATACAGTGGATTCTAGACAGAGAGTTTATGTGATTATCTTGTTGAATCGTCTCAGAACAATATATGACTCTTGCAATGGAGGGATAAAGATTTCTGTACAGCGCTTAAAGTTTATAGTGGCGTTCCTCCTGCCAACGCTCACCCGGGCCAATTCTCTCTTCAAGAATTTTCTCTCGTCTATCTTTTTCAGCATAACTACGCACTTAGATTTTTTTAAATGACAGTTTTTATTATAATGGGATGTATTTGAACACATTCTTTTATTTGTACATGTTCTGATTTCAATCGCATACATTACATGATATATGATGTGATGGTGAAGCAATCTTGTTTCACTGCAAAATGTTTGATCTTCACTGGCAGCTGCTGCTGCATTATTGAAATAAGAATTACATGTATCTCTCATAATCTCTCATATATTTCACTGCCCTTATTAATACATCCTATTTTAAGACTCCTCAGCAGTGCGCATCCACTACCAAGAATTGAACCTGGACAGTTATGTTACAATGCTAGTGTCATAGCATTGGATCATTGGTTTCTTCAGTTTCCTCTTCATCACTGAGGGCTGATGTTCTATTGAAATATATTTAATTGAAACTAAAAAAATCATGAATTGAGGTATGACTAACAATTTATTCACACCTTTTCATCAAATTTTTCATACACTTGTTTATAATTTCCTCAGTTTATATGAAAAGATTTTTCCCATAATATATAATTAATTTGTGCAGACAATTATGAAAATTATTTCATTTTTACTATGGGTTTTATATTCCAGTTGTTAACTATTAGTTTAGTAATTACTTCAATTGTTTTCCCAGATCAAATTTTATCTTTCATGTTTGTGCAGTTGCTGACATTCCGTTTTTGGAGACTTAGGAAAGGATCTCCCAGTATCAAAATGCAGCTTAGGTTTTACCAGGCAAAGATGCCTGCAGCAGATAAACTTGCACCAGGTGGTACCGGCTATAGACTTGGTAAGTGACGTTAGTCCAAGGTGATGTCTAAAGAAACTTAAAAAATCTACAAATGTTTTTCAAGGTCCATATTTGAATTTTTTTTTGAATTGACAATGTTCTGATTAAAATCACATATACATTGTAAGATATAACATAATGGTGAAGCAATCTTGTTTTACTGTAAAATGTTTGATCTTGACTTGTGGTGACTGCTGCTGATGAATTATTGAAATAATGATTCCATGTATCTCTCATAATATAGACTGCCTTCATATATTATGCACTGACCCTATTAACATATCATTTATGCTTTTTTTCTTTACAGATGTTTTGGCTGTACAGTGATTATTATTGAGAAATTCAATGAAGAAAAAGACATTTCACTTTCCATGAAAACACAGACAAATATATGCTACATGGTTCATGTGAAAGTCATGGATCTACATTGTCAAAAGCACATCAATGAACTTTACCTGGCAAGAAAGAATGTACATTGAAATGTGTGGTTTTTCTTTATACAAAAACACATTTAGGTTACATATGAATAAACAGGAAAGATAGACTATATTCATGTGACATCTGTTAAACTGTTGACATAAGAGGCTAGATGGAAATACCGATTAAAGAAAAAACATATTCTTGTAAAGTTTGTGAATCTGCATTTGCACAGAAGTCAGAATTGATCAGTCATATGTATACACACACTGTAGAGAAACCATATGCTTGTGAAGTTTCTGGATCTGTAGTTTCACTGAAGCCAGATTTTGGTCAAGCATATGCATACACACTCTGGAGAAAAACCATATTCTTGTGAAGTGTGTGGATCTACATTTTCACGGAAGTATGATTTAGTGACACATATGCGTACACACACTGGAGAGAAACCATATTCTTGTGAAGTTTGTGGTTTTGCATTTTCACGAAAGCCTGATTTGGTCACTCATATGCGTACCCACACTGGGGAGAAACCATATTCTTGTGAAGTTTGTGGATCTTCATTTTCATGGAAGTCAAATTTAGTGACACATATGCGTACACACACTGGAGAGAAAAGAGATTCTTGTGAAGTTTGTGGATCTGTATTTTCACAGAAATCTCATTTAGTGACACATGCGTACACACACTGGAGAGAAACCATATTCTTGTGATGTTCGTGGATCTGCATTTTCACAGAAGTCTTATTTGGTGTCACATATGCGCACCTTCACACTGGAGAAACCATATTCTTGTGAAGTTTGTGGTTTGCATTTTCACGAAAAGCCTGATTTGGTCACTCATATAATGCATCCACACTGGGGAGAAACCATATTCTTGTTGTGAAGTTTGTGGAAACATCTGCATTTTCATGGAAGTTAAATTTATATATGACACATATGCATACACACACTGGAGAGAAAAATATATTTATGGAAGTTTGTGGATCTGTATTTTCACAGAAGTCTCATTTAGTGACACATATGCTTGTAGTACACTGTGTTTGAAACCATTTTCTTGTGATGTTTCAGGATCTGAATCATTTTTCACAGAAGTCTCATTTGGTGTCACACATGAGTTTGATTTCAACTGAGAGAAACCCTATTCTTTATTGAAGTTTGTGGTTTTGCATTTTTCTAAAAATGATTTTTCATTCATGGATTGATATAACACTTCAAAAACCACATGATTGGGGAGAAAGGATCTGTATTTTTTGAAGTCTCAGAGTGAGACATATCATTGCACACATAGAGAAAACCATATTCTTGTGAAGTTTGTGGTTTGCAATTTTTTGTCTAATGATTTGGTTTTCATATGCATACACACACTGGAGAGAAACCATATTTTTGTGAAGTTTGTGAATATTAATTAAAAGCCAAATTTGGTGAAACATATCAGCTTACACACTGAGAGATATACCTATTCTTATATAAATTTGTGGATCTGCATTTTCACGAAGTCAAATTTTTAATTACACATTTGCATACACACACTAGGGAGAAACCAGAATTTTTCTTTAAGTTTGTGGATCTGTATTTTCACAGAAGTCTCATTTAGTGAGAAATATGATATTGTAAACACACTGGAGAGAAACCATATTCTTGTGAAGTTTGTGGATCTGCATTTCTTGTAATCAAATATGGTCCATCATATGCAAAAACACTGGAGAGAAACCATATTTATTGGAAGTTTGTGGATCTGCATTTTCACAGAAGTCTCATTTAGTGAAAAAAAAACTATTGTTGACACACAGAGAACAGAGAAAATTTATTCTTATTGAAGTTTTGTTTAATCTCTTATTTTCTTAGAAACCAAATTTAGTCAACCATATGCATTTTTTTTACACATGCTGGATAGAAAAGATTTGTCAAGATTGTGGATCTGTATTTTTATTTTTGTAAGTTTGTGGAAAAAAAATTCAATCATATGCATACACACTGGAAAGAGATCTTTGTGGATCTGCATTTTCAGTCAATACAGTGTCCGTAAAAACTACATTTTTTTCTAAAACGTCATGTTACATTGCTAAATAAATTTTTGATGTTTCAATTTCTCCTTTTTTCAAAAATTTAAAAATCCCCAAACCTATTTTGTGAAGTTTGTTCTTTTTTATCTTTTGCTGCAGAGAGAGAGAGAGATCATATGAGCCTATAAAATTTTCTTTTTGTCCATAGTTAAATCCTTTTTTACAGACATTAGAACAGAGGTTCCCAACAGATTTTGAGCCATGCTCCACTTTGGAATTTCTAAAATTCTGGTTCCCTCCTGTAATACTTAATTCTTACATATTCAAAATTTTACAAAATTTATTCCTTTTTAGGATACTTAAAATGCCATTAACTTGGTATCTAAATAATTCTTAAAGACCATTCATTTTCATGAAAAGAAAAATTTTGTCAAAACCCAAATGACAGTTAAATATAAATAATTTTTTTAAACATTGTATTTTTGTAGAACTGAAAGGCAGAAATATAAAATATTTGAATGAAAGCTTATTCTGTATTTTACCTTGATCATTTTAATCATGAAAAATAATGTTGCATTACAAATTTGAGCTTGGTTCATTTTTAACAATTCATTTATTGATAACTCATTCTAGAATTGCCCGACAATTTTATTGTTTTAAAAATGGAGATGGACAGTAAAACCAAAATATTACCCTGCCCGCCATCTAAAACATTGGTAATCATTGACATTGGTAATATTCTTATTAAGAACATATTTTCAATCAATATAGAATCAGTAAAAACATAAATTTTGTCTAAAACTTCCTTTCAAAATAGAAATTTATGATGTTTGAATATCATCAGGGCAAAAAATTATTCTCCATTTCTTCTTCCAAAGAAAGCTTTGATTATTGCCACAAGTGTCAATTTCACAAAATTTTCAGATGAAAACTCCATGTACCATGACATTTGCACTAAATAGAGCAGAAACATCTATGCTTAAATTTACCAAATGCATCAATTCTTTTCCCCTTTAAGACATTAGAACCTGTCTCAATTTTCATTCTAAACAAATTTAACAAAGGTATTAAATATTTGAACAGGTTTTGCAAGATAAATTAGCATTGGTGTCAGTGTTAAAAACAGTTCACTAGATTTTTCCTCAGAGAAACCTCCTGTCAAAATTTGAGTTTTTACACAGCTTTCACAGCCTTGCTCAATCCTTGGAGAGTTAACCAACGTGAGCAGCACATGTCTTTTTCTTTTTCTATACAATCAAAATAGAATAAGGAATTATTTAAAAGGTATTAGCAGTTAGTTGACAAAATTTCTATCTTACCTTCTTTTTTTTGTAGCGAAATCCCCATCTTACAAATATTTCATTAATAATTATTCAGCAGATGATGTTATTTATCATAACTGGATTTGTGGTAATTATCTTACTTGGTTTCCACTGTTTGATATTGTGCATCTGGAAAATGGTGTATTTCATGTGGTTGCCATATTCTAGGCCTTTTCACTAAGGTCAAAGTGTAGTATCTGTTCTTATCAGCTTAATCTGATTCTCTCTCTCCACATTTATCTTTCCTTCTTAAATCATCTTCTAGGCCTTTTCAGTAAGATCAAAGTGAGAGTATCTGTTCTTATCAGCTTAATCTGATTCTCCACTTTGCCATCTTTCCTTATTTTTTTTATCATTAGAACAAATTGACTTTTTTTTATTCCAAATGATCAAAGTGTAGTATCTGTTCTGGTCAGCTTAATCTGATTCTCTCTCTCCACTTCTATCTTTTATTTTCTGCTGATGTCAAGTATGAACATCCATATCTTCAAAAATTGGCACATTTATGCACATGAAAATAAAATTAATTTTAAAATATTGGTGTTTGATAAGCTTTTTCATTTTATGATTAAACATAGCTTTTATTTAGTAACAATATTGCCTAAAAGGAACAAAGTAATGCAGAAATTTAAAAGATTCAAAACTTTATGAATTATTTCAGTTAAATTATTTTAAAAATGAAAACAATTCTTGTCAAAATAATTCAGTAATATAACGTGACCACTATTTTTATGTAATTTTTAGGTGCTCAGTAATATTAAAAAATGTGGGAAAATATTCTTTGTAATCTAATGTTTTATTAAATTTTAGATTCTTTCTAGCTTTGAATTCCCTACATCGTCACTTTTTTCTGTTTATGTCATTTGTGAACATCCATATCTTCAAAAATTATTTTTAAAATCATGGTGTTTGATTTTATTTTTACAAATCTTTTTCATTTATGATGGATAAATATAACTTTTATTTAATAACAATATCACCTAACAGGGACAAATTAGTATCTGTCTATATTTCTGAGATGAGTTATTATGTACATTATTTACATTATTCGGACTATGGTCCTCAACTTTGTCGCCATGTTTATTACAACGTTTTGGCCGTTGTACACTCCGGCCTTCTTCAGGTGGTTGGAATGTTGAACTTAACCCTTTATTTCGTTCACTGGGGTAGACTGTTCTAGTTCCATGTGCCATGTTTAATGGATGTCAGTTATCAGTTATCACCTGTTAATTTCCCTCTGAAAGTTCTACACTGCCTTAACCAAGTATTGAACTCACACTCTTTGGGTCCTGTCAGTGATATCTAACTAATGCCTTTATCCACTGTGCCATGTGTCCTTGAGGTTAGTTAGATCCAGTGACAGGACCCAAAGAGAGTGAGTTCAATACCCGGTTATGGCAGGAGAGAATATTTATATAGAGGAGAATTAAGTGGAGATAACTGATAACTGACATCCATTAAACATGGCATGTGGATGTATTGATTAAATAATGTCTTAATTATATTGCATTTTTTGTTTTACAATTCAAAACAGATTTTTGGTAAATGGTGTTTCTGTTTTACAGAAAAAATGGATGATTCTCCAAATTTTTCTTTTAGTGAATATAAACATTAATTGGTACAAAATTTATTTTCTCAAAATATTTCTTAAAATTAAATAATTGGTGGGTAACAGATCTAAAAAGAACATATTTACCAAGATTTTCTAAAATAATTTCATTCATTTGTGAATAAGTCCTGAAAGTTTCATTATAATCTGACAATTACTTGATTTTTGTCTATATCTCTGAGATGAGTTATGATTATATTCATTATTTACATTATTTGGACTGTTATGTTGCCCAGTGGATAAAGACGCTTAGATCAAAGAGTTGTCAGTTCAATACCAGGCTACAACAGTTATGAACCAAATAAAAAGTTGAGTTAAAGGGAAATAACTGAGACATTCAGAAGAGGCATGTCATGTGGAACTAGGACAATCTACCCCAGTGGACGAACTAAATGGTTAAGTTCAAAATTCTAATCACCTGAAGAAGGCCAGAGCATACAACAGGTGAAATGTTGTGAATGTGGCAATGAAGTTGAGGATAACAGTATGAATAATGTAAATATTTTATATTTGTAAAGATTTCCAAATAAATGTTTTTTCCTTGCAAAAAAGACGCTAACATTTCACATACTATTCATTCTTTTGGTCCCTAGTTTAACACCAAATAAAAAAAATTTAACCAAAATTTCAATGTTCTAAAAGATATATATATATATATATATATATATATATATATATATATATATATATATATATATATATATATATAATAAATTAATTGATTTTTTGCTTTTTTTTACAATTTTAACCATGTTTCAAAAATGGAGGCTGAAAGTCCGAATTTAATTTTAAAAAATCCAGACGACATGCATTTAACGGATGTCAGATTTCATTGAAAAATACATCCCTACCCCTACCAAAACATAACTAATAACTGATACATCAAAATACAGACATAATGAATATGCAAACACCCCTCGTCTGGTTGAATTGGATTTTTCTGTATCCTTGGAAACGTGAATTATTATTTTTGCTGTGTCTTTAAAACCCAGTAATTTTAAAAGTTACTCCAAAATTCACTTGAGGATGAAATGGAACTAACGTCTTTAATTTAATTACAAAATTAGATTCGGAGCTTTCAGCTTCCATTTTTGAACATGGTTAGAACTGTGTAGCGAAAAAAAAAAACATATTTTAAATCAATTAATTTATAATATTAATGCTCTGTAAATTTACATTAAGCACTATTTTGTAAAAATAAAAATATCTATAAGAACACCGGATTATATATCTTACTGTTCTTTTTTTTTATATATATATATATATATATATATATATATATATATATATATATATATATATATATATATATATAATGCAAGTCAATTGTAAATGTTTATATGTGTCTTGTTTGTAATTATTGGTCACCATGGAAATGGCAGGGGGTTTAGAGGAGTAAAAATGAGTGCATTCAACCATTTGATTAAGGGGTGAGTTTGATTCCAGTCTGTATTGAAATGATTGCAAAATACTTTTGTCTCCCCCTAGGTCACTTATGTGTCATGCATGGTATATGCTTAGGCAATCATGCATCTTTCAATACATGGCTGACGAGGCAGATTTTTTTCCCACAGTAGGTTGCCATTTCTTTCTGTGGTAGACCAGTTGCCATCCAAGGCTATAGAACCTGGTCTGTTCTGCTATTTACCCATAGCTGGGAGAAGAAGAAGAGGATTCATACCTTTCCCAAGGGTATTAACATGTAAGTGAATGTAATGGATTTGACTGGAATTTGAACTCAGCTCTCCAATTCCTCAATTTGAGCCGTTATCCATTACTTCACTGTGCTTGTAGGTAGAAGCACATAAATGCATACTAGGATTTTTTTCTAGCCAATAAAGTAGGCTGGTTCTCGCTTTCATTTGACTCGGTCATAATCTGTCTTGTTTTATCCAGATTTCATCTTGTGTCAGCCCCAATTTTTAGTTTGGGAACTTTTTTGTAATCAAATTATTAATTTAATTGAAAAAAAACAAAGTTCTTTTAATTTAAGTGATTTGGCCTGATTAAGATTAAATTACATCCCAAATCCCCAACTCTGCCTGTTGTCTTCTTTTGTTCCCCTTTTCATCGTGGCAACTTTACAGGTTAATATATATAGTGGGTCAGCCAATTTGGTATAAATAGAAATAAAAACTGACCCTTTACAATATCAAATATAACAAAGACAACAAGAGAAATAATCAAGTAGAAGAAATTATGAATTTGTTCAACAATAAATATTTTTTATAAACACAACAAACACATAATATATAGTGCAAAAGTTGATAAACACAATAGAGTTCTTTGGTGTGTGTTACTGAAAGAATTTGAGTTACTGTACTGTACATGTGAAAATGAGAAGGTTTAGTTAGCTATATTTGTTGTTATAGGAAAATTAAATAATTGTTTTTGTATTAAATAGAAAAAAGTATTGTTCTTGACTCACTGATTATTATAGAGTTATTGCTCTTTAACCAGAGATTCTTCTTGTGGAATAGAATATTTTGTGGGAGTGAGCGTTAAGCCAGGAAATGGTTGACAAGGTTTGTTGTTGTGTTGAAGATTTAGTTCGTCTCCTTTGCTGTGTTGATTTCCAATGAAGTCAAGTGAATTGGTTCAATATTTTAAGTGCCCACTGACCAAGTTGCGTCGAAGTTTCGTTTTTATTAGTTCTGTTCGTCACGTGGGGAGGCGCCTTAACATGTTTACATAATATGGCATCGACTAGAGGTCAAAATTTGGGTCGGTACCTTCGGATGTAGTTGACGACACCTAATTAATATTTTACAATCAATCAAAATGCATCAGTTGTTATATTTGGTTGGGAGCCTCTATGTGTTTACTGTTTAACTTGCACAAAATTTAAGATTAAAAAAATGTAGGAATCTGATTCTACATATAACATCATCTCAACACACTATGGGCAACCACCAACTCAGTGGCCCAAAATCTCCTGTTAACACCCAGCCTTCACCCATTAATGGGGTAGTCCATGTCTATTATTGATTTTATGAGTGACGTTTAGTTTAGACCTAGCCAACAAGCAAACAACAGAAAACAAATCACAGCTGATATTTAACCCTCATAAAGTAATTCAACAATCATCACCCCTTCATACAAGTTGTAGTGATAGGGGTACCATTGTTGTTTATTTCCGACGGTATCATCAAATATGTAGCTGTTGTATTATCATCATTGTAGTGATTGACTTACCAATATTTAACTTGGGCTAGGAAAGATGAGATTAAGGACAATGTGTGAAAGCAATGCAATTTATACTTGACGTAAATAGCACATAGAATAAAATACAAAACTTAACTGAATGATTCCAAAACATAGATTTATTAATGTTTGATGTACATGAATGCGAACTGAAAAGGTAGGACAGAGTCGTGTCCCTTTGATTTAGTAATATTTGTACCGGAGTTCATATTAAGAAGTAGTAATATTGAATTTGTAATTAGGAAGAATAAAGTTTGGAATTGTGAGTTCTAAAGTTGATAAAAGTTCAGGAATGATTTCAGAGTTCGGGAATGTTGGTAATTGTCTTTAACGTCTGGTCAGCAATGGCTAAGACGGGAGTTGGTGAAGGTTACATCTTGAGACGTGCGGGAGAGATGAATGAAAAGAAAGCTACTACTCCTCTAAAAAGTTCACATGTGTTCGGTTTATATAATAGTCAAGTGGCTCCTAGCATATGAGCAGGAAAACAGATTGGTTGTGTGCAGGCGGTTTGATTGGTTGGAACTGACCAATCAGCTAGCTAGATTGGAGGTGAATGACCAATGAATACTTGTGATATTGTATGAAGGTAGAATTTTACTTACCAGATAGGAAGAGTGCATTTCCTAAAAAGAGATAGGGCTGGTTGTGTTGTGGAAGATTCTACAAAGTGACGAAAAGAGGGAAAAAATAACTACTGCTTTTTAAAACACCTAAAAATAAGTTCATACTTCACCACACAACCAATACAATTCAAAAACAGAATTTTAAAACATTCAAAACCCTATAAATTCAAGTAAAATTTCTCCAAGACGTTTTGTTTCTTTAAGGTTATCAAACACTTCAGTCAGCTTCCAAAATCTGACCCTAATTTTCCAAAAATAACATTTTGGTCGTTCCTCTCTATAATAGCAAGAACCTTGGCGACAAAAAATTTTCTTTTTAATACTTCTGGTATCAGCTTCTCTTATCCAGCCTGTCCCACCCGACCTTCCTTCTCTCACTGCCTCTAGTAATTACTGCATTTTCTGGCTTACATGACCAACTTTTTTCCCTAAAAATACCCTGAAAAATATATGTGTGTCTTCCAACACGAATGTAAGGCAACGCCCAGGTTCAGGTAAACTTGGACAGTCACCTAATTGGCTTGACTGATAGGGACATGGATTTGTATGTTGAGTCAGTACACTATAATATTAGCTATCTGTTATAGTGGAACACATCTATCCTATAGTTAATAGACTCTCCCACCTATAATAAGTAGGAGTAGTAAGAGTAACAAGTCAGGTCGCTCAGTGGGTCAGTCAGTCAATGCCGGACAACCGTTAGTCGGATACTAAAGTATCAGCAACCGCAATTAGATTACTCTGCGTCATTACCTATTATATCAAGTTCCTAACATTTTGTACGTCGAACCTATTTTAGGACCGACTTAGTAAAAATACAAGCCTCCACTGTGAAACCACTCCATAACACTATCTAATTCAGCTTTTTACATGATATAACCTCAATATTTAGCTGTTACAAGTATTTCCATGACTATAAACCTTCCTGGAGCTGAGCCACAAGCTTAAACATGCTGTGTTTACTTAGCAGCGACAGGATCCTTTCTGCTCTTGACTAGTATGTCATTGCCATACAAACAAAATCGGCCGAGTGATTAATATAAACAATACATGGCACCAGTATGTGAGAGACGCATGGTGAATGTGTTGTTGTATTAGAATGACTTTTTTTTTCTTTCCAATATTAGTATGCATCTTCCAAGGCACAGCGTCTTGTAAGCTGAAAATATGGTTCTACTGGAACTGGCTTTCTTCACAGGGGGCGTTTTCTTTCCCCTGACACCACCCTACTACTTCTTTCTTTGTCAAATTTCACCCCGTTGTATGGAGCCTTTCCTACCTCCTCTATTTCCTTTATTGTTTTGTTGGCCTGATTGGCCAACATAATAGGCACTATCTCTGCCACTTCCACTATCATCTCACACAAGGCCTCTTCCTCGAGTCTGTACTTTTCTATCGAGGTTAGTTAAAGAATACCTTCTCCAACTTCTCCCTTCACTCCCACTCTACCTCTTCTTGACACTGCTGTCCTTTTCTTAAATCACTCTTTTTTTTATTATGGGATGCAATTTCACCAGATTCTTTCATCTGTACAAGTGGATATATTGTTCATGGTCGCCGACATTTTCTTTTAACTAAAAATCTTTTTCTTAGTACCTCTTTAAATCTTATGGTATTTAGTTGATTGCATCAGTATTTTCCTAAAAAAATTAGTTTCTTTAAATGAAATTTTCTCTTTCTTTGATGCTCTAAACATTTTCTCTTAAACAAAATAAAACGTTTCCTCTGTATACTTTAAAAAAGGCTGTTGTAAATTTTATTTTAATTAAAAAAAAAATGGATAGATTTTTATTTTTAATGAATCAGACTTAATATAAGATGAAAAGTTAGCTTTTTTGTATTTCATTTGTTTTTAGATCTTAATAGTTATTGATTAAATATTAAATCGTAAGGAGTTCTGTTTCTGAAAAGTAAAAATATCTAAAAATGTAGATATAATTTGATTGTGAGATCACAGTAAATGAGTGAGAGTTACCTCCCTTTATGTTCGTGGGTACATTATTACAAGGGGACAAAGACCGCCCCATTAATGCGCATGCGTCATTATAATAACAACAACTTGGCTAAAAAGAGGTATGTAAAATTGTCTCTCTGTCAATTGAAAAGATTGTTTTTATGTCTGACAAGGTTTATAGAAAACTGTTTATGTTTTAGTTTCACGTTGAAGAAGCCACGAGTTTTGTAATGGCGAACTCGACTTGAGAAAGAAACAAAATTCTTCAACAGTCGACCTCTCGCCGTTTTTGGTGCCGTGCTACCAGGGAATTTTCGATACCTTAGGTTTAAAATTAATTTTTAAAAATGAAAAAAAAAGATTTAATTTTAGCTTTAATTGAAAGCTAAACGATTAAGTTTACTATTTCCAATAGACTTGTTCAAATTTTCGCTAAAACCCCGTATAACATGAAGAAATAAAAGCCCCAAACAATAAAAAAAAAAGTTTTTATAAATAAGAGGAAAGAAAGACCAAGGTATTTTTTAATTATTTTTAAAAAAATTTTTTATTCCTTTCCAGCATGTTTTAAATTTAGTTTTTTTTTGTTTTTGTTTTTAGATTAGCAGTCGCGTAATTTAGCAGAGGTAACTAAATCGCTACAAATGAGCATGATGAAAAAGACGCCAAACTTGACGTAAAGAAAATTTTATCGTCTAAATGTTTGTGTTATTATGAAGAGGAAAGAGCAAAGTATTTTTGGGGTTTTTTTTAACTTTTTAATCGTCCTTTTTACTTCCGAAATTTTCGTTAAAAATCTTGATTGAGTCAGCAAATTGACAGATAATCGATTATGTCATCGATTTTTTTTCATTTTATAAAAGATGAAAATCTCACTTTGAAATTCTTTTAAAAATCAATTATCATTTTTTCAAAACTTATTTTAAGAAAATCAGAAATTATAATGTTTATTTAAAATATTTTGAACCAAGGTTGACTTTTGTAGGTACCTCCACGAGATCGCTAAAAAAAGAGCATAGCATGATGAAAAAGACGCCAAACTTGACGAAAACAAAATTTTATCGTCTAAATGTTTGTTATTCATTAAGAGGAAAGGTCAAAGTATTTTTGGGGTATTTTTTCCATTTTTTAATCGTTCCTAGCACGTCCGAAATTTTCGTTAAAAATCTAGTTTTTTTTGAGTCAGCAAAATTGACCATTTTTTTCCATTTTAAAAAAAACTGGAAATCTGACTTTGAAATTTTTTTAAATATCAATTATCATTTTTCAAAACTTATTTTAAGAAAATCAGAAATTATAATGTTTATTTAAAATATTTTGAACCAAACTTAACTTAGCTTTTGTGCCAAAAAGATGTAATTTGAAAATAAAACAAAGCAGGTCATAAACTTTTCGCGTCTCTTGACATGTGATGAATGATATATTTACGAATTTCATGAGGCTAATTTGTTCTACGGATGGAGAAAAGTGAAATAATTTACATTTACGTGAACAAATTATTTACCCGTTATTTTTAACGAAAACTTTCAGCGGTCTAATTTTTTTTTTTTTTTATACTTAGCTTTCACCTTTACGTTTATGATGCTTTATGGGAAATATATTCTAAAGAAATTAAAAAAAAACTGTTAAGAGTGACATTAAATTTCATATTTCTTAAGAAAGGTATCTAATTAATTTATAGGTACCTTTCTTATGAAATTTTATCAGAATTGTACATAAAATACTATAATTTTATGTACATTTATTACATTCTACTGTTATTTGTATTTGCATTCATTTTATTATTAATTTTGATATTTCATTTATGGAAAAATGTCGTAACTGAGATTAATATAAAAAAAAGATCATATAAATTTCATAAGATGATACTGATACTTGTAGGTAACCTTCTCAGTTGAAATTGAAAAATCAAATTAACTTCTCCACACGTGTTTCGCAAAAAGTAAAAGGCCTTAACAGCGAGAACAATGTATCAAATAACGCAACAATTATATTCTGGTTGGTCTTCCGTATTTTATAATTACAGCTCGATTATAAGCACAAAATTACATTTCTTAATTACTGGGGATCTTCTGATTAGTCAAAATGATACAATTTACAACGCTAAAAAAAAGATCTATCTCATAAGGACACTTATGAAAGCCTGTCTGACTTTTAACTAATTTTATAATATTTTAACAACTTAAATGTAAAATCTATTATAATTAATGAAATAACAAATAATTGTATTAAAAATTCATTTTTCATCGAAAAAATTTTTTGCTTTCAGAAAATATTGTCCATATTCATAAAAAAACTAAAAAACAAATAAAAGCATTTGAAATTAAATAATATCTTTGTTTTATTGAGTTTTGTATTTTACAATTCAGAGCTGATTTTTCAGGTACTGCGTATCAATTAAAAACAAAAAAAACATGATTTGCATTCCTCAAAGCCCTGTGCTTTTAATTATTGTAATCACTAAAACCGATGCGATCAATTTCTAAACGTTTTTCATAAAATTAGTTGGGGGGTAATAAATATTTTTAAAAATATTTCTACCATGACTTTCAAAAAAAACATATTTATAATAATTTCGATCATCTGTGAATAGTTCCTGAAAGTTTCATTAACATCCATAATTATTTCTATTTTTTGAGGACTTTTTCAAATTAAAAATAGTCATAGTTCAAAAAAAAGACGCCAAACTGTCTATGAAAACAAAATTTTATCGTCTAAATGCTTATGTTTTTTTAATCAAAATTTAGAAAAGACTAAAAGTTTTTTAAAAATAATTTTAAAAACTTTTCCTTTCCTTAGAACATTCTAAATTTTGACAAAAAACCTTGTTTTTTAGAAACCAAGGTTGGCATGGGCTTTTAAATCAACATAGATAATTTTAGCATTTTTTTTTGTAGGACCTATTTAATTTGAAAATCTTGCAAAATAAAAAATAATTGTCCGATGTTAATGAAACTTTCAGAAACTATTCACAGATGATCAAATTATTATAAATTTTTTTTTATCAAAGTCATGGCAGAAATATTTTTTTTATTTATTAACACCCCCATAACTAATTTTTATGAAAAACTCTAGAAATTCGAGCTAAAACCTTCGCGTGATTATAATAGTTAAAAAGCACAAGGCTTTGAAGAATGCAAATCATGTTTTTTTTTTTTTTCATTGGAGCTTCAGTATCTGAAAATCAGCTCTGAATTGTAACATACAAAACTCAATAAAACAAATATATTATTTAATTTCAAGTGCTTTTATTTGTTTTTAGTTGTTTTTATGTATATGGACAATGTTTTCTGAAAGCAAAAACTTTTTTCAATGAAAATTGAATTTTTAATACAATTATTTGTTATTTCTTTAATTATAATAGATTTTTACATTGTTTTTTAAAAATATTATAGCATTAGTTAAAAGCAATGTCAACCTTTCAAAGTGTCCTTATGAGATTGTCATTGTCTAGCACTTTGAAAATTGTATCATTTGGACCAATCAGAAGATCCACAGTAATTAAGAAATGTAGTTTTTGTGTTTATAATCGGGTGGTAATTATAAAGTATGGAAGACCAACCAGAATACAATTTAGTTGGATTATTTGAATTCAGCATTGTTTTCTGCTGTTACGGCCTTTACTTTTGCAAAATTTTATCAGAAGTGTACATAAAATACTATAATTTTATATACATTTATTACATTTTACTGTGTTATTTGTATTTCCATTCACTTTATTATGGAAAAATGTCATAACTGAGGTTAATATAAAAATAGGATCATATAAATTAAAGTTAATTTTGATATTTATGGAAAAATGTCGTAACTGAGATTAATATAATATAAGATCATATAAATTTCATAAGATGATACTGATACTTGTAGGTACCCTTTTTCATTTGAAATTGAAAAATCAAATTAACTTCTCCACACGTGTTTCTTATGCAAAAAGTAAAGGCCTTAACAGCCAGAGAGAACAATGCTTAACTCAAATAACGTAAAACTTAATTATATTCTGGTTGGTCTTCCGTATTTTATAATTACAGCCCTTTTTTTTTTATATGGCTGTCAGGGGTTAAAAAATTGACACCCAGCCAGAGAAATCTTTTAGTAAAAGGTGAAAGATTTATCCACAATTCCTGACCACTGGAAACCAGTAGGTTCATATTTTTTTTATTTTTTTTTTCAAAGAAATAGCAGCGATAAGGAAAATTAAGCCAAATTGACATATCTGGGTCAAAGGCCAGCCAGCCAGCAATAAACATTTAGAACAAGCTGTCAACAGCTTGTAATAAATCCCACCACTTACAAGTTAAAAAAAAGTGTGTGTGTATGTAACAATATTGTTACTTTCTGTCTTATGAAATTTGAATTGTAAATGTATTTTTCATAGTTTAAATGTTATTTTTATTCTAAATTTTTTTTTGTTACTCTTTTTTGTCTTATAAAATTGGAATTATAAGTGTATTTTTGCAAAATCTATTATTTTTACTCTAGAATGCATCCTCAAAGGTAAGGTAAAAAAAAAAAAGAAAAAAATTCTGAAAGTGTTTTTATATATATATATATATACTAACCAGGTTCACTTAAAACTATCACAAATTATGTCACTTCTGCCCTACCATCTGATAAATTCCCCTGACATAAGTCGTCAATAGATTGATGTACGTCAGTTAACACCTTTCAAACACGCCTAAAACTAAGCACCATGGTTGGAAATGTCTCTCTTAAAATTTTCTGATAAAATAGTAAGTAATGTTTTTTCAACTTACATTAAGTATACTTTTAATTTTTCTAATTTTCCTAAAATAACTTTAGAATAAGGTGTAAATTGAATTTTTACATGTTTTTCAAAACTGCTAGTTTTGATTTTTCTCTACACAAAGTCAGAAAAATGCCCAATATGATCGATTTTTATGAAAATTCAATTGACTCAAAAAAAGATAAAAATTTTAACATTATAGGAAGGGATTAAAAAATCTGAAAATATATTCAAAAAATACTTTAGTCTTTCATCTTAATAGTAACATAAGCATTTAGATGTTAAAAAAATTGTATTATCAAGTTTGGGGCTTTTTTCTTCATGCTATGCTGATTTTATGGCAAAGTGTTGGACAGGGCTAATTTCCAGTAAGTAAAATAAAATTACAGATTGGAATTTCAACTTTTTGGCTGATTTAAGAAAATTTTCTTAATTTTATGAAATTTGTAAACAAGATAAAATTTATCAATTTTTAAAATCTTCCAAAAATAAAAAATATATTTGTGACACATTATTTGAGTAAAATTAGAAAATTTGAAGTTAAATGAATCTGATTTAAAACAAATATTATTTATAGCATAAAAAGTCTAGTATACAAACATTTCTTTACAATGGCTCCTCTTTTAATCATGTCTTTATTGACATTATCGTCACTGATGAGTCACGAGGTGATGGCAGCTGGTATAGATGACCAGAACTGACATAAATTTATGAAATTTAATTGAACGCATTGTTTTAATTTTTAACTACCTAGTAATTTTTACAAATTAACATAATATTTTCAGTAATTATCTAATATTTTATTGACGTTTATTTATGTTTGAAGATACTTTACGAAAAAAGAATAAAATCTAAAATAATATAAAATCATGTGACCTTTTGAAGGATTATGTCATATATAAGTTCCCATTGATAGAAATATTTTAAAAATATTGGGTTGCAAGCAACTGTAATAAGCTTTTCAATTTCTGAGTCACTTAACAATATCAACAAACCACTGGCTTGAAGCAGTACAGAATTTTAAATGATTTTTTTAATATTATAAACTATTGAAATAAAATTTTAAAAAAGGAAAACAATTCTTGTCAAAATGAATTATACATAAAAAAAATTTCTTCTGAAGACAATAGTGTCCTTAATAAATCTTATTTATCAAAGTATGTAAAAGCTCTTTTTATTAAATGATGCCATAGTTTTATTGCATTTATTATTTTACAATTTAGAGCAGATTTTTGGTGAATGGGTTAAATATTCTACAAAAAAAAAATGATTTACTACCTCTAAGGAGTCTTGCTTATAACTAATAAAAAAAAAAGATCCCTGCCCTTAAAATTTAATTTCTCTAAATTTTATTAAATTAAGTAAGTGGATAGTAGCATATGTATATAAAAAAAAATTTTTGCCAAGATTTTGTACAAATTTCAAAAAAATATCATTCATTTCTGAATATGTCCAGAAAGTTTCATTAAAATCTCACAATTATTTGATTTTTGAAAGAATTTCTAAATCTTCAATAATTCATTGAAAAAACAACATATGATGAAAAAAAGGCTCCAAACTTAATAAAAACATAGTTTTATTGTTTTTAGACCAATAGGATCTTTCAAAAAAGTGATTTAAAAATAAAATAGTTATCTTCTCTACTTCACAAAAAATAGCATACCCTGGAAAAAAGGATACAAACTTGATAAACATTTTTTTATCGTCAAAAATGTTTGTTATTATTAAGAGAAAAGACCAAAGTATTTTTTTAATATATTTTTAAGTTTTTATAATTCTTTCTCTAGCACGTCCGAAATTTTAGTTAAAAATTCTTTTTTTTTTTTTTTTTTTTCGTCAGCAAAATTGACATAAAATCGATCATGTCATCCATTTTTTGACAACTTTGTAAACGAAAATGAAATTCTCCGTTTAAAAGTCTTGTAAAATTCAATTATACCTTTTTGAAAAGTTAATTTAGGAAAATTTTAAGTTTACTTAATGTAATTAGAAACAAACATTACTTAATTTTTTAGCAGAAAAAAAAAAAACAGTTGAAAATAAGAGAAGCATGTCTAACCGTGATGACCAAATTTTGTTCTGATTTGACCTGTTTTTTTTTGTTTTTTTTTTGAACGGAGCTCTTCAAAGCGCGAGGTACGAAAGTCTATTGCCTAAAAACACCCTAAAAACAAGTGATACAGCTTCAAACGTCTGATAGATTGTATTTTTTCTGAGGCAAGTCACAGATCCGCCTCGTTTGATTTTTTCATCTTTAATTATTTTGTAAGTATCAAAGATTTTATTTTAAATTAACTTGAACAGATATAAACAAACTTTTCAAGACCGCTTTATATTCGATAAAATTGGAGGCACCTCTCACGAAATCGCTAAAATCAGCATACCATGATGAAAAACCTGCTGCAAAACGTAGTGAAAACATAGTTTTATCGTCAAAATCTGTATTATTAAGAGAAGGATCAAAGTATTTTTTGAATATTTAATTAAATTTTTTACTCCTTTTTAAAACATTTTGATTAAAAAACTTGCCTCAGCAGTTGTACTAACTTTTAATTGCCGCCTCTTTTTTGCGGTGACAGACACATTAATTTGGAAATTCTTGCAAAAATCAAATAATTTTCAGGACTTATTCACAAATGAATTAAATTATTTCTGAATTTTTTATCAGAAAATCTTGATAAAAATATTTTTACTTCAATTTTTTAGCTATCACGAAATTTCTTTTTGCAAAATCAGACCCAGTCTTAGTGAAAATCTGTTCTGAATCGAAAAATAAAAAATAATAACATGAAAATTTAGACGATAAAATTGTTTTCGTCAAGCATCTTTTTCATCATGCTGTTCTCTTTTTTAGTGATCTCATGGAGGTACCTAGCATAACGTTATAAGAAAAACAGGACCTGTCATTAAGAAATGTTTGTATACTCTTTTTTTTATGTTATAAGTAATATTTGTTTCAAATCAGATTAATTTAACTTCAAATTTGCTAATTTTACTCAAATATATATTTTATTTTTGGAAGATTTTTAAAATTGATTTATAAATTTTATTTTAAAACTTAGATTTTTTTAAATCCATCAAATATTTGACATTCCGATCGATATTTTTGAAATACACATTTAAAGCTAAAAAGAAATCTTCAAGAATGCATTTTCATTTTTAAAAATTCATTTTAGACCTTAGGTATCGAAGATTTATACCGAATTAGTGGAAGTATCTTGTCAAAAATCAAAATGCTTATGTTATTATTAAGAGGAAAGAATAAAGGTATTTAAAAACATTTTTTACTCCTGTTTTCTGGTGAATTAATTTGAAAAGTCTTGCAAAAATCAAATAATTGTCAGATTTTAATGAAACTTTCAGGACTTATCACAAATGAATGAATTTATTTTAAGAAAATCTTAGTAAAAACCTTTTTTTTTTATTACCTCTGTTAATGCTCACTTTTTTAACGTCATGAAGTTTCTAGAAATTAAAATCGTTAACAAAAGGTTTTTCTATTAGTTAAGCAGGACTCATCAGAGAATGTAAATCATCAGTTTTTTTTTAACTTTATTTAAATTCCTAAAGATTTGCTCCAATTAGTAAAATAATGACTGCAATGAATCTAATTATTTCATTAATTTAATTTTAATTGTCTTTATAAACAATATATATTAATGACATTATGGGTGCCTCGAGGTGGTGTAATGGTTAGCAAGCTTGTCTCGCTAGAACAATTACAACTGCATAGAGAGTTCGATCCTCACTGGGTGCCCCTTACTTTCGGCCTTGTGCTACATCCAAGCTATGCTTGGAAAATCGCTATATTAATGATATTATAGTCTGTAGAAAAAAATTTTTCAATGGAATAATGAATTTTTACAAAAATTGTTTGCATTTTTTTGTAATTATAGTAATTTTTAAAGTTTCAAAATGTTTTAAAATTCTTTTTCAAATATTAGGTTATTAATTTATTAAGTGAAGACTATATTTACTTAGTGAAAATTGGAAAGCTTAATATAAAACATCATACCAAAGATTTTTAAAATAATTAAAAAAAATTTTTTTTTCCATGTCTAAATATTCTTTTAAGTATGGTGTTTCATGACATTATCATTAAAAGGACATGTATTTCCAGGGTTGTCCCTCCTTTTCGGCTGTGAGCAACTCTTTCATTTTCTTTCTGATGACATTGAAGAGGCAACCAAAGAGAAAAACGACCCTTTTTAGGGCCACAAAATATTCTGAAAAGTTTTATAACTGTTATGCATGGTAGCAATTTTTTTTTTCATATAATATTGTTTGAAGTACTTAAAATTTAAAATTAAAAAAAAATTAATAAATAAGAAAGCTTAGACATTTCATAAACATCAAGACATAATGATAAAAAAATAAAATGAAAAAATAAGGTCTTAAAAAATATAAATCAATAATAAATACCATAAAATTTCAAATTCTTGAGTTACCTATATCATTACATTTTATTATTATCATTATCTCAGTTATCAAGTTAAAAATTGAAAAAGGAGAGAAGCGGCCATTTTTGTTTACAAAAATCACGAAAAGTTCCAGATCTATCAATTTTTTCTCTGTGGATTAAATATCCCAAGTATGTAAATGAGTAACATCTGGTACTGACTAGTTACATAGTTGACCATACCATCAGACATGTTTGGACAATTGATGGTCTAAACCAAGAATATGTTGGCTTTATCAGCAGTTTTGTAAATCCATTTCATGAGATTTACTATCTCAGTTGTGATAAAGTTGACAAAGACTGTTAATTAGACAAATATGAAGTTGGTGCTATATTATGTGGGACTTATTTCTTGAAGTAGCCCAGAATTGAGGACGATTGAAGAGGCAACTGAAGAGAAAAACATCCCTTTTCAGGGTCACAAAATATTATGAAACATTACTGTTATGCTAGGTAGCAATATTTTTTTTTTTTTTTTTACATATTGTTTGAGGTATTGAATTATTCTTAAATCAAATAACTATAAAATTGCCTAATAACTAAGATAATATAATAATTAATAAATTTATTATTTCAGTTATCAAGTTTTGAGTACCATTTCATTAAGTGTAGCATTGTACTGCTTAATTATTCCATTGATCCATGGACTTGGAGCTTGTGTAGTTCATAAGATAATATTTAAATTCTGAGCCATGTTTCTAAAAGATTCATATCAAATTCTTGCCCATTATCAGTTACAAAACTAGGAGGCGGGGGGTCCAAAATATACAGCCCCAAACTGAAAAACAATAATTTCTGAACTTCCTTTTGACGTTATTATGAAAGTTAGACTGTATCTGGTGAAATGATTTATTAAATGAAGAATTTTGGTCCCCTTAATTTCTTTGATGTCTATAGATATCACATCATTAAAGTGTTTTTCTAAAGAGAAACCAACAATGGCTTGGGTGGGTTTCTCTTGTATTTTAATCATATGTCCCAGTTGGAGGTAATTTCCTGAAGCTGCTTTATAAATTCAACATCAAGAACTCATCCATCTTTGAGGAGAGAACTTATTTTCTCATAACTTGGATTGCAAACGTCCTTGTGAAATTTTTCTGCTAGTTTTCTTTTTTCTCCAACAGACTTATTATTAATATATCTGCTGATCAGAAGAATATTTTCATTCTTTTTGAAACCTGGAGTGGAAAAGAGGGGGTGTGATGTTTGGAATTCATGTAGAAAAGCTTTAACTTTTGACCAATCAATACAATAAATAATCATTGATTTCACTATTGGATTTGAACCAACATGCTTTCTTCTGTCCCTCTTGCCTTCAATATTGTTCTGTAAGTGTCAAAATTTCCAAGTCTTCTTTCCTCATTGTGCGACCTAAAAATTTAAAGTTTCCCTTTCTGATGCAATGTATAAATTTTCATTGTTGCTCACGTTTTTCATTTTAATCCATGGTCAGTTTGTCATTAAAATAACTTGGTGCTAAATGGAGAAGAGCATTTTGATGCTCGTGAATTATCTCCCTTGAACTTCACTCTTCAGAAGAAGAAAAGTAAACTGTTTGCCGGTGAGTCGAACAAGGATGTAAGTAAAACCTGGGAGTGTGGTCCCTTTTAATATTGCTTGAACATTTGTCCAAAATGAAAGTAAAAACCATGCTAATACTTTTTAAAAAGAAGTAATATCAAAAACCAGGAAATCATCCGATTTAAATGAAATCTTCACTTATTAATGAAAGAATAGTATACTAAATAGGTTATTTTATTGGAAAATCTTATAGAGATTTGTGGGGAGTAGTTATTTTGATACATCATCTATGTTCACAGTTAACGATACCCAATGTTTAAAATGAATTTTAAAAATGAAAAATCATTTTTTAAACTTTCTTTTTAGCCTTAATTCAAAGGTAAAGGAATAAATTTACTGTAGCCAGTAAGCAAAATACTTTGGTTTATTTAAAATTGGATTTATGTTGATTGGAATAAAGTTGGGTTTTTTTTCTGTAAATCTACAATGTCTACCATTTTAGAGAAATTTGTAAACCAAAATTAAGTTCTCCATTTTGCAAAAATGAAATATAGGTTTTTCAAAGGTTATTTGAGGAATTTAAATTTATTATATATATTTTAAATTTTACTTAATCTAATTGGAAACAAACAGAAGCAGAAAAAAAAAACATAGAAATAAGAATGCACAAAAGTGACATAAATTTAAGGAATTATATGTGAACTTATTTAACTACCCAGTAATTTTTACAAATTAAATATTTTAAGCAATCTAATATTTTGTTGTGTTTTTTATATGTACTTAGTTACATAGCCTCATGTTTGAAGATGCTTTCTAGAAAAATAAAAACTATTGTAACAAATAAATTTTAAATTTTGTGAATAAGAGAGGTACCTATAATTTTAACATACATCTCTTATGAAATTTTATGATATTTTATTTGTTGTTAAATTTTATATTATCTCAGTTATAAAATTTTAACTCTTGAAGTACCTGACATTTTAATGATAATATCATGTATGAACATCCATATGTGAAAAAGGGTATGTTTATACATGTAAAGAAACAATTTAAAAAATTTTTAAATACCTGGAGTTTGCAGATTGTAGATTTATTATCAGTAAAAATAATTTTACTTTATAACAGTATTTCCAAAAAGTTACATCATTGAAACTGAATTTTAAATATTTAACTTGTTTGTAAAATATTGTAATTAAAATTGTGAAATAAAAGAAAACAATTCGAGTAAAAATTCATTTTTTGTTGGAAAAATTTTTTGCTTCAGACAATATTGTCCTTGATATATATTATTCATAAAAGCAATTAAAGCTTTTTCTAATTAAATAATTTTTTGTTTTATTGGATTTTTCATTTTTCAATTAAGAGCTGATTTTTGGTAACTGGTCATTTGATTTTATACAAAAATTGATTTAAATTCTTCAAAAAATTCTGCTTTTAATGTTTGGTCTATAACTCTTCCCCTTTTTCCCAACTTGACCGAAATTTTCCAGACTGAGAAAATATTGTTCCTTTAGCAACACGTGCATCTTCCACCCTTATTTTCTCTTCTTTTCGACATGTCCTTCAATCTATTCTTCTTCATCTTTGTGTTCATTTTCGATTTTAATTTTTCCAGAAAACACCTTCAACAAATGTAAGGTTAAAGCTAAAATATAAAATATTAGCTCATTTTTTTTTGCTAATTATTAAAAATTACAAGGTAAACAAGTTGGTTCATTAAAAGTATAAAAAAAAATTACATCACTTCTGTTCTTCCATATAATAACTTCCCCCTCATGTTAGCTGTCAATACATCAATAAAACAATCACTCATCATAGACCTATAACTTTTATATACGTTTCTTAGGAAAATTAATGGTATTTTTTATTAAGTTTTATATTATCTCAGTTAGGAAATTTTAAACCAATCTTAAAACACATGACTCTTTAATGATAATTTCATGTATGAATAAAAAAGGGCCTGTTTAAATGCATCCAGAAACAATTTAAAATTTTTTTTTTTTTAAATACTTGTCATTTACAGAGTGTAATAAGCTCTTAGATTTATGGTTAGTAAAAAAAATTATATGTTACAACCGTGAAACTGAATTTTAAAATGTTTAACATCTTATATTGTAATTAAAATTGGAAAAACCTTTTTGCTTCAGGCAATATTTCCTTAACATACATTATTCATGAAAGCAATTAAAATCTTTTCTAATTAAGTCTTGTTTAAGTTTTATTGGGTTTTACATTTTACATTTCAGAGGTGATATTCATTAACAATGTAAAATGTATGAAAATATAATTTTGAAATTCTGAAATTTTCATAAAATTAAGTAGTGGGGAAAACTGATATAAAAAGAATTTATTTTTATCAAGACTGTAAAAACAAAAAAAATATTCATTCACTTTTTAACCTGACAGTAGCTGTGAGGATATGATAACACATCTAAAGTTTTATATATATATATATATAATCTTTTATGTGTATATAAATAAAAAGAAAGAACAGTAAGATATATAATCCAGTGTTTAGCTTCCATTTTTGAAACATGGTTATTACTGTGTAGCAAAAAAAAAATCATATTTTCTATAAGTTAATTTATAATATATAATTTTTTATTACTTAGTAATTTTAAAAATTCATGAAAGTTTATTATAATTAAATTTAAAAAATTTTAGCTTTAACTTTACTATAGTTAGTGCTCTTATTTTCTGATAATCTCGTGTGTACAGTCAAAAATAATTCTTTAAGAACAAATTATAATTTTGCATAAATAACTACTAAGTTTTGATCTTAATTTACATTCAAAAACTTATGAAAAACATTGTAAAAATCTTTTTGTTTGAGACAATATTTTCTTTGACATATATTATTCATAAGAGCATTTAAAATCTTTTCTAATTAAATCATGTCTAAATTGGGTTTTGCATTTTACAATTCAAATAATGCACAAATTTGATTCTTTAATGATATCTTTCTTTATTTACAGGTCGGATTGTCATAAACTCATGATTTAAGCTATGAGAATCAAGGAAAAAGGAAATAATATTTTTCAACTAGCATTTCCACAACATTTACATTAAAAAGACAATGATGCAACCACAAACACAAAAAATCCTCATAGTGTGTGCAGATCTGCAATTTCATGCATTTCAACTTTAAAAATACACATGCAAAAACACACTAGTGAGAAAACGTATACTTGTGAAGTATGTGAATCAGTATTTTTGAAGTTATCAAATTTACAAAATCACATGCTAATACACATAGGGGAGAAACCTTATTCTTGTGGAGTGTGTGGACTAGCATTTACACTAAATACAGATTTAACAAAGCACATATGTATGCACACTGGAGACAAACCATATTCTTGTGAAATATGCGGATCAGCATTTTCATATAATTGTCATTTGAAAGTGCACAGTCGTATTCACACTCAAGAGAAACCATATTCTTGTGAAATATGTGGATTAGCATTCTCACAGAATTCTAATTTAAAAAGACATATTCGAAGTCACACTGGAGAGAAACCATATTCTTGTGAAATATGTGGATTAACATGCTCAGTGAAGTCAAATTTAAAAAAGCACATTCGAACACACACTGGAGAGAAACCATATGCTTGTAAAATATGTCAGTCAGCATTTTCAAGTAATGAGGATTTAAAAAAACACATTCGAACTCACACTGGAGAGAAACCATATTCTTGTGAAATATGTAGATCAGCATTTACAAATAATTCTGATTTGAAAAGGCACATTCGAACTCACACCGGAGAGAAACCATATTCTTGTCAAATATGTGGATCAGCATTTTCAGAAAATTCTGATTTGAAAGTGCACATTCGAATTCACACTGGAGAAAAACCATATTCTTGTCAAATATGTGGATCAGCATTTTCAAATAACTCTCAATTGAAAAGGCACATTCGAATTCACACTGGAGAGAAACCATATTCTTGTAAAATATGTGGAGCAGCATTTTCAGATATCTCTCAAATAAAAATGCATAATAAATTTCACAGTGGAGAGAAAACATATTCATGTAAAATATGTGGGTCTGCGTTTTCATTGAATGATGATTTGAAACAACACATTCGAACTCACACTAGAGAGAGACCATTTTCTTGTGAAATATGCGGATCAGCATTTTCAAATAATTCTCATTTGAAAGTGCACATTCGAATTCACACTGGAGAGAAACCATATTCTTGTGAAGAATGTGGATTAGCATTCTCACAGATTTCCAGTTTAAAAAGACACATTCGAACTCACACTGGAGAGAAACCATATTCTTGTAAAACATGCAAGTCAGCATTTTCAATGAATTCTCATTTAAAAGAGCACCTTCGAATTCACACTGGAGAGAAACCATATTCTTGTGAAATATGTGGATCAACATTTTCAAATCATTCAACTTTAGAAAAGCACATGCACATTAATGCTGGAGAGAAAAAAAATGATCCAAACTTTGCCAGTTCAGATATAAGTGTTCATATGTAGGCACTCAGCACAGAGAATTTTACGGGGTTATGGGCTAAAATTTTCAAAGTATCTAGAGTTTAATTTACACAATGGAGAGAAACATTCTTGCTAAGTACGTCAATTGAAATTTTTACAGCATTTAAATTATAATCATGTATATGAAACCCCCATTTTTTACAAATATAAAATTTTATATGTCCAAGAATTCGTAGCAGAAAAAATTTAGAAAAATCATAATGGTGAAAAAAAATACAAATAATAAAATTTTAGAGGAATGTTCTTCAATAGGATTGTAATGAAGGAGGAATAATGATATATGTGTTAGGTAATAACAGATTAAGCAAGATCAATAATATTCTAGATCAGTTTGAATCTACTCCTGTGACGACATTTGGAAACTAACTCATTTCTTTAATTTAGTAGTATGCTTTGATCATCGAATTTAATTATTCTAATCTTCTTTTTTATTATTAGTAATTTATTATTAGTAATATTATTATTACTTTTTCTTTATTTTTGTTCTTATTTTATTTATTATATGGTTTATTTAACATTTTATTTATATTTTATTTAATTTATATTCAATAAATATTTATTATTTCTTTTTAATTAGTATTAATTTATTTTAAATTTATATTTAATATTTATTTTTTAATTCATATTTAATACTTATTTATAGTTAATAAATTATATTTTTATTTTGTTTGATAATTTTATTTGATTTTCTTCAATAATTATTTTATTTATCATATTAAATGTATTATTATTTGAATACTACATATTGTTTTAATGTAACTTTTAATTTTAGATGTTACCTTTTTACTTACACTATTTAAAAGAAAATCTCAAATTTTTAAATGTTTTTCTTTATAAACTAGATGTTAATATTTTAATATAGGTCAAGGTTATTTTAGACCAGACACTCCCACCTCTGCTATGATGATTTTGGGAGTTCATTTAGATTCTCTCCCTTTTTATTTTTCTTCCTTTCTTTCCATTCTTTCTCTCTCCTCTTCCTCCTCCTCCTTTTATTCTTTAAATGTTTAAATATTTTATTTTATTTTTTCATATCTCGGAATTGACAAGACCTACAAGTAAAAATCTTGTGGGTCGAAATAGCTATTTTCAAATGAGGTAACTTTGAATTTTTAATATATATATATATATAGCATAATGAGAAGCCACGTATAATAATGTTTTTTATGAAAGTATTTATTTTATATATATATATATATATATTTGATATTTCAGATTGCCCTCAATCTTTCATCAGAAATAACTGTTTGTTACAAATAAACTAAAATTACTGTTTGTTAGCAAGTAGTGTCCGTCACGAGACGTGGACGTCACGTGATATGGAACGTCACTGTTCGGATATTCCTAACTTAGATCTAACTGTAATAAATATTTTAGATGTTGTTTAAAAAAAATAAAAAATTTTTTTAACTATATCTAAAAAAAAAAAAATATATATAAATTTTAGATATAGTTAAAAAAAAAATTTATTTGCAACTTTATATATATATATATATATACGCATATATCTCTCCTCTCTCTCTCTCTATATATATATATATATATATATACACACACACACACACACACACACACACACACACACACATATATATATATATATATATATATATATATATATATATATATATAAAATAAAAAAGTTTTTTTTAAACCCTTTTTAAGTGTACCTTCATATATAATATATATATAATCAATATATGTTAGGTCAATTAACATAAGTAAAAGTAATACGGCAAAAAGTTCACAAACTAAGAATTGGGTTTGACACACACGAGCAAATTTGGATAAGCAAACATAGTGTTCTATGTCATGAAACTTAGAACTGGCCTAATTTATTATCTAGGAAGAAATCCCAGCATGCATTCCTGTGCTTCTGCACATAATTTGGGAAGGAGAAAGTATTCACACTGGGTTTTCATTCAGCCGATTCAATTATTCTTAAATGGATTGTTTTTCTTTCTTGGAGTGGCCCATTTTTTAAGTCAGTTGTAACCTAGGAAGAGACGCCGTCCCCAAATCCATGTGTTTGGAATTCAAATAGGCCACATCCTATGCCTCAGCAAGCTACTTCCAAGAACACGGTGATGAATGATAAGTCTAGTAAGGTTCCAAATGGTTCTGGTGAATGGAGGGAGGTGGTGGTGAAATTGGGGTCAAAGGTTGTTCAAAGACTAGCCTCAACAGCTGACAGAGGAGTTGCTGCAGTTAAACCTCTACATGGTGGTGGAGGAGATGACACTAGCTTGGTCCTCCTCATTGAAAAGGATGAGGGATGAGGATGAGGAGAAGGTCACCAAAAAGGAAAAGAAGTCTGATTGAAGCATGTCGGAAAAAGCTGTGGACAAAACCAAGACACAGTATGCACCTGCTTCACCAGGTAAAACCAATGTACAAGATGTCAAAGGTAAGGAGCATCTCCCTCTTCCTCTTCCTCCCTAGACCATCACAAAAAAAAAGAAATCATTCTCCAAGGGCGAGAAGATTTGTGCTATAGACAGGCAGACCTGAAAGAGAGAGTGAGACCCGCCTGCACAAAGAAAGTTCTTTTTGAAACCCTTTTTTAAATGTACCTCCATCAATGGGAAGTCAACAGAGGACCCTAGGAACTTTCCTCAAGCCCCACTAATCCATAACAGGAGGCAATTTAAAAGTATGGGACCACTTGGCAAACACTAATGACACTTTTCAAAACATTAAAATGGCCTAAATAGGGTCTCCTGAACTTAAAATGTATCTCATTTGTGTGCTAGGTAGGTCCCCATTTGGCTCCAACCTTCTGTATATAGGGCACTTAACGTTCCCAATGGACATCTTAGATGGACTGATTACTTTGGTGGTGGGTAAGGGGAGACTAGGACAATCATTTGTGGTCCCTTATCCCACAGATTTCGCAGTAGTTTTTGTTTAAGGGATTCATGCTTACATTATGTCTATCAAACTAGTCAGCTTCAATGTGAGGCGCCCGAGAGATCGGTGTAAGGCTGCTTGTCTGTTTTGTGATCTCGTCCTTTGGTGTGGGTTTGGCTGTGATCCGAGAGATGCACATTGTTTGCAATGTTGATGCTCATGTCCTGGCTAGCAACTTTGTTGTCTATTCGGTATATGCTGAATCGGCAGCACATAAACCTCAATGAAACTCTGACCAGTTTAAGAAAAAGGAAAAAAAAATATTGAATATTTATCTATATTATATGTCACGGGGTGTTTTTTTTATAGGTCCTCTGTGAATATGTCATACTGTGATATATATAGGATTGAGAGATGATGAATATGTTCTTGTGGTGATTGCATATATTATAATAAATGAATCGGTGATCATTGTGATTAACTAGGATTGGGATAGTGAAGACCAGCTTTATGCTATTTCCCCTTGGCCTTGTGCCACACTTTTGTTGTAAAATACTAAATAAATAGATATTAACCAGTGTATTGAGTCATTCTTACACAAGATTTGAATAATCCTTTTTTTTTTTTTTTTCCCCCCGTCCTGGGTATGATGATAAACTACGTCCAACAGCAAGGCCTCTGATCAGAAGGCTTTGAGGAGCATGAAACCATGTCTTAATTGCTGGTGTTCCCAGGTCCACCCTGACTTGGGGTGGTAGCACCTGTTAGGGTCCCAGGTATGGGCAAATAGTTAACCCAGAAACTGAGGTAAAAAGCATTATGAAAGTGTAAAAATACCAGAAATACTTTGTAAAAAAAATTATTACCAGAAATAAATTTTCAAAAGAAAAAAAACTATTACCAGCAATATGTTTTTGAAAATAATATTACCAGCGATACAATTTTGAGGGAAAAAAAAATTACCAGAAAAAGATTTTTGACAAAACGAAATATTACTAGGAAAAAAATATTGCCAGCATTAAATGACGCATTGAGGTTGATATGCCGTAAAACAAAACAAGCCAAACCATTTTTTTTTCAGTTTTATTGAAAACTTAGAAGTGTTCAATTTTTTCCAACATTTGTCTCTGTTTTGTAAAACGGTTTTCATCTTTGTTTCAAACTTTTTATGAATGTTGTGGTGTGACCCCAACCACTGGTGGAGTCACCCAGCCACTGAGTTTACAGTTGGAGTCACCTTCACCCCCCCAATAGGCCGAAAAAAGGTGCATTTTATTTTGACAGGATTTGAAAGGAGTATAAGGACTTTCACAAAGGAAAAGAGCAAAGGTCTTGTTACAGTCGCAACCAGAACCATTTCTCTGCTGAAAATGGACACGAAAACCTGTAATTGATTGACGACAGCAAAGAAGATCCCACTGCGGGTTCTTGGCAAAAATGTGGCCTGACCAGAGCCAGACGCCACAAATGAGTACATCTAAAAATACAGTGGGGGAGGACATGATCAGCAAGGCCCACAATGAATGGAAGGTGGTGGGAGGAGGGAATTTAAGGTGGATACCCTTCTCTCTGTGCAGCAGAATGTCCTGCAACAACAACAAGAGGAGCAGCTGAAGTGGAAACAGGAGCAGCAAGTTACAGCTGATGGAGCAACAATTGAATTATCTTAAGGAGGTGGAGGTTATTCTCGGTCCTCTTTAAAAAGGAGTGGGTGAATGAAAAATAACATGAGAATAATGTAAAAAAAAAAGAAAAAAAACAAAAACATGAGTTTAAGCGAAGCAGTCCAATCCACCTCTGCTTTGCCAAAACAGAAAGGATAACATGCCTACTTTCTCATTGCCATATTTATTACAACATTTCAGGTGGTTGGAATGTCAAACTGAACCCTTTATTTTACTCACTGGGGTAGACTATCTCCTATTAATATCCCTAAGTTCTCTGCCTTAACCAGGTATTGAACTCACACTCTTTAGGCCCTGTCACTGGATCTAACCAATGCCTTTATCCACTGTGCCATGTGTCCTTGAGGACATCTGGGTATGAATTTCTGGGTATTATAAACCTAATGTCTCAGCAACCATTTTTACCAGCGCTCATATTGCAACTTTTGTTGATATTATAACTTTTCTCTGGCACTCCTTATTACTGGTTCCCATATTGCATTCATTTCTATGCTTGGTCGGCTCAGGAGATTTTTGTGGCCTAGCATATGTGCTGATTCCTTAAATTTATGAATTTTCCAATGGTGTTCCCTGTCTATGATCTCAACCTGATCCCAAAGAGGATGGTGATCTCCTTTCTTTCTCCATATGTGGTCAGCCATGCCTGATTTTTCCACTTCCCATCGTGTTACAGCTTTCTGGTGTTCTTGACGTCTTACCTTAAGGGGACAGCCTATCTCCCCTTTATATTTCTTTCTGCAGCTGCATGGGATAGTGTACACACACACTTTAGTCATGTTCTCCTCTATGGGTGGGGGTCTTACTCGGGAGAGATATCTGCAAAGTGTCATCAGGCTTTTGAAGGTCATCCTGATGTTATATGGACCGCAGATCCTTCGTATTTTCTCTGATAACCCCTTCACATAAGGCAAGCAGACTGTTTTCTGAGTGTTGTTGTCCTGCTCTTGTACCCGCCTATCCCAGTTTTTTGGGGCTTCTGCCATGTACCCAGGGTAGTTGTTACATTGTAAATATGGCAACAAAGATGAGGACAATAGTCCGAATAATGTAAATAATGTACACAATACCTCATCTCAGAAATATAGGCAGATAGAAAAACTGTGATATTAAGATTAAAAAATATGGAAAAAATTAACACATTAAAAATATGTATAAATATGAAAAGAGTACCTACAATGATTAGGTGTCTATCTTACAAAATTTATATCATTTTTGTATTATTTTAGTTATGACATTTTTTTTCCTAAATGAGATAATATAAATAAAAAATTATAACTCCCTCTCAGCAGTTATGAAATGTAAAGTTAAAGCTAAAATACCTAAAAAATAAAATATTAGACTGCTGAAGTATTTGCTAATTATTAAAAATTATGAAATAAATAAGTTGGTTTATGAAATATATAAAAAATTACATCACTTCTGCTCTTCCATATGATAAATTTCCCTCACATTAGCTGTCAAAATGATCACTTATGGCTTGATTTGATTTGAAATTCCAATCCCCTGAAGAAGGTAGAAATTTACCCTAACCCTCTACCTCAGTCCACTTCATGAAAAAGGGGGAGGGTGGATGAATATGAACAGAAGTAGAATGTGAAAAAATAAAAGGTTTGGACAAAGCATGGCAGAACAGGACATGGAACAAGCCAAGCGCCAACCAGAAAGCTTTCTGAAGGCTTTCACTATGGATCCCAGTCTGAGAGCAGCTCAGTTCAATAACTATTTGGCTGTTTGCGAGGGTTGCATAATGGAGGAGGAAATCTGGGAAGCACTGAAGGCCTAGAAGAAAAAGTGTACTTGAGGCTAGGAAGGAATTTTGCTTCATATGGCCTTGGATGATGAGGCATCACTTACCTGGCTGATGATTCAGAAATGATTCTAGAAATTTCAAGTTTCCCTTTTTCATCTCAAAATTTGTTTTATTAGTTAAAAGCAGGAGTCCTTGGAGAATGTAAATCATCAGTTTTTGTTTTAAACTGCACCAAACCATAAATAAAAAAATGCAAAATTATTTAACTTTTCCAACCTACATTACAAACATACAGAATATTTCAAAACATGCAACAAGAACTTTTCTCTTTGAAATATTCTAAAGTTAGTTTATTCAGCATTTCTCAGCTTTATAATTAATTCTACTTTCCTGAGTTTAGATAAAAATATTCAGTCTAGGAGTCAACTCCAACAGATCCTTTAACTTCTATGCATGTACATCAACACACAAATAAATACAAATATTATGTTTTTAAAACCATTTTTGTTCCTTCTAGTATTTTTTTTATTTTGTGGTATTTTACATCAAGTATAAATTGTGTGTTCATGTTATTCAGGCAGCCGTAAACAGACATCTACAATTGTCCATTCATATCAACTAGACCACTACAATACCACTTTACTCTCTGCTCAGCAGGATTTCCAATAAGACCAAAATGCACCGCAGGAGCAACTAAAGCAAGAACTGCAGCAGCAACAGTTGCAGCTAAATGAGCAATTATCGGTGTGACACTATTTAGCTATGGTAATTGGCTAATTAATCATAGAAATTAAAAACAGAAAATACTTAAGGCTAGAAAGAGCTATATCAAAAGATAGACTGAGCGACATTAAAAAGAATTTATTTTATTTACAAAAGAAAGATACTTTTCGCAAAAGACAGAAAATCCATAAGAAAAATTCTTATCACATAACAATATCATCTAAAAGGCTAAAGTTAATACAGAATTTTAAAAGATTTAAAACTTAATAGATTCTTTAAATTAAAATAAAAAAAATGAAAAACAACTCATGTAAAAAATCGTTATTCATCCAAAATAAAATTTTTCTTAATTAAATATTTTAATTATTCTCATATTTTCTTAAATAACACTTTACTTTTATTATGGGATGCATTTCACCAGATTGTTTCCTTACTACAAATGGCTGACACTACCTTTCTTTTACTAAATCCTTTTTATATTATATGTGGTTAAGATGAAAAGTTAGCTTTCATTTCTTTTCATATCCTAAAAAAATTAACAGTTGATGATTAAATAATAGAAGCAGTTTTTCTCCTTTTTTCAACATTAATGTTTCATGTTTGTGAAAAGTAAAATGTGTGAATGTTGATATAATTTTATTATTTGGTCTGTCAATGAGTGCAAGTTACATAGAGTCCAAAATCAGGCACCAATAGTTTGTCCTAGGAGAGTACTGTGGAATCTTCTACCCCTTTCAGAGAGATGTATTCTTCCCTAAAAATAAAAGCCTTAACCAATCGTTTACTTCCTTTCAGTAAATTCAATCTTCTATTGGTTAAGAAAAACTAAACTGTAGCAAAGGCAAAACAGATCCTTTTTCCTGCTGAGCTCCCTGGAGCCGAATTTTAGACACCAAAATTTATATAAACAACTGCATGACTCAATTCAAGTCAGTCAGTCATCAAGTTTCGTGAGATGCTACCAAACTCCATGCGTGTCAATTCACTGGCTCAACATCACTTCAAAATTCTCAACAAACTCAACACAGCACTCAATCGACCATTGTCAGTATGGTAATCAAATTACAATTGACTTAAAAAAAGAATGTTTTCATTACACAAACAGTAATTGTGCAATTCATCAATTTAGCCAAACAACTCTTCACAACTTAAATTCTAACAAGTAACACATGCATACACATTTGAGATTTTTCCTTGCAGAAATCAAATTATTTTAATTTCACTAACATAAAAACCATTAACTTTTATTGACCAAATTTCTGTATGAACATTCTTCATAACCTTGTCTCAATTGCCACAATCAACAATCATTGTTATTCTTGCATATATATCTAAAAAATCTCTTTATTGTTGGATCTCTAACCACTGTGTTTTTAGTAATTTCTTGCAATACAAATTGTCCTTATATCTTTATTTGTAGTGGGATAATGCATAATAAGCATGTATAATCTTTGCCTGACATAAATTACCTTCTGTTACATTTTCACTCAGCTACAACCTGCAACAGTACTATCCCCAAAGTTATCATGAGTAGAATATTGGCTTCAATATATCAAGATGGTTTACCATGAAGTGTATATGTACACCCACCCCCACTTATTAATTTCATTAAATTTTGAGAAATTAAATTTTTTTTGCAAAATTTGTTTTATTAGTTAAAAGCAGGACTCCTTGGAGAATGTAAATCATCAATTTTCTTTTTTCAAACTGCTACTCATTTCCAGAAAATCTGCTCAAAATCATGAAACAAAAAATTACATTGCAGTAAAAGGTAACTAAAAAAGGGGAAGATAGGCTAAATACTGGATTCCCTAATTGACTTTGTTGGAAAGATATTACCTCAGCAGCTGTGTGGCAAGGCTGTGCCGACAGTTGATTGAGGACGTTGCCTAAAAGTGCCAGTTATGAAAACGCCAACTGAGAGATAAAAATTGGTAATTTTAAAGACAAGGAAAAATTAAAAAAATATGATTTATTTTACCAATCAAAAAGTGGAAATTGTAAATAAGTCAAGGAATTACTATGTGTTAAAAGCCATTCAATATCATGCAAAAACATAGTACAATGTAGGCAGCTTTGTCCAAACCCACTCAATGATGGGTATTTCTGCTAATTTTGTAAATATGGCCAAGCAGAATTGGTTGCCCACTTTCAATTATTCTGTACTTGTCCAAACACAATGTAGTTCAGTTCATCTAGAAATATTAAAGTAAAAATAAATAATAGTATTAAAGAAATAAATTATTAATTGTTGAAATAGAATTGAGAATGGGGATTATTAATAATTAAGAAGACTTGAATAAATTTAATGAAGAAACAATTTGCATTGGACTTCATTTCTAGGATATGAATTTTTTATTGAAATTACAGAAAATAATGACTCACATTGAAATATTCTTAATTGAAACTACAAATTTTAGCCCAGAACCCTATAAAGATTTTCTGTGGTGAGTGCTTACATGTGAATACTGATACCTGAACTGGTAAAGTTTAGATCATTTTTTCTCTTCAATATGACTGTTCATGTGCATTTTTAAAGTTGAACTCTGTGCAAATGTTGATCAACATATTTCACAAGAATATGGTTTCTTTCCAGTGTGAATTCAAATGTGCTCTTTTAAATTAGAATTAAATGAAATTTTCATATTTTACAAGAAAATGGTTTCTCTCTAGTGTGAGTTTTAATATGTTTTTTTAAACTGAAATTATGTGAGAATGCTGATCCACATATTTTACAAGAATATGGTTTCTCTCCAGTGTGAATTCGAATGTGCCTTTTCAGTCGAGAACAAAGTGAAAATGCTGATCCACATATTTCACAAGAATATGGTTTCTCTCCAGAGTGAATTCGAATGTGCACTTGCAGTTGAGAGTTATCTGAAAATGCTGATCCACATATTTTGCAAGAATATGGTTTTTCTCCAGTGTGAATTCGAATGTGCCTTTTCAGATGAGACGTATATGAAAATGCTGATCCACATATTTCACAAGAATATGGTTTCTCCCCGGTATGAATTCGAATGTGCTTTTTCAGATAAGAGTTATCTGAAAATGCTGATCCACATATCTCACAAGAATATGGTTTTTCTCCAGTGTGAATTCGAATGTGCACTTTCAGTTGAGAGTTATTTGAAAATGCTAATCCACACACTTCACAAGAATATGGTTTCTCTCCAGTGTGATTTTGAATGTGTTTTTTTAAATGGGAATGCTGTGAAAATGTTGATCCACATATTTTACAAGAATATGGTTTTTCTCCAGTGTGAGTTCGAATATGTCTTTTTAAACAGGAATTATATGAGAATTCTGATCCACATATTTTACAAGAATATGGTTTCTCTCTAGTGTGAATTCGAATGTGACTTTTCAGTTCAGAGCTACTTGAAAATGCTGATCCACATATTCCACAAGAATATGGTTTTTCTCCAGTGTGTGTACGCATATGTCTTGCGACATGAGACTTTCTTGAAAATGACAGTCCACAAACTTCACAAGAATAAGGTTTCTCTCCAGTGTGTATACGCATATGTCCGACTAAATGTAACTTCTGTGAAAATGATGATCCACAAACTTCACAAGAATATGGCTTCTCTCCTGTGTGTGTGCGCATATGTGTCACTAAATTAGGCTTCTGTGAAAATGACAATCCACAAACTTCACAGGAAAATGGTTTCTCTGCAGTGTGTGTACGCACATGAGTGATCAAATCTGACTTCAGTAAAAATGCAGATACACAAACCTCACAAGAATACAGTTTTTTTGTTACATGTGTTTCCATTTGGTCTATTATGTTCGACTTCACAACAGTCTAGCAGATGTGACATGAATATAGGCTTTCTTTCCTGTTTAATTATCTAGGTGAAGTTCATTGTCATGCTTTTGACAATGTAGATCCATCACTTTCACAAGAAACATGTAGCATATATTTGTCTGTGTTTTCATGGAAAGTGAAATGTCTTTTCCCTCACTGAAATTCTCAGTAATAACCAATGTGGTTTTTGCACAGCCAAAACATCTGTAAAAAAAAAAAAAAAAAAGGCATGATATATTAATAGGAGCAGTGAATAATATATGAAGGCAGTCTATATTATGAGATATACATGGAATTATTACTTCAATAATGGTGCAGCAGCTGCCGACAGTTAAGATCAATCATTTTGCAGTGATGCAAGATTGCTTCATCACACTATATCTTCTCAAATGTATGCAATTGAAATCAGAACATTGTCAATTTTGAACCAATTCAAATATGGGTCGTGAAAAATATTTGCCGATTTTTAAGTTATTTTAAATGTCATCTTGGACTAACTTCACTGACCAAGTCCATAGCCAGTACTACTCTGTGCAAGATTAACCGATACATGATAGAAATCAAAGCAGCATTTTCCTCAGAGTATAGGAAAAAATACTTTGCTTTGTCTCCCAAAAAGAGAATGTCAACAACAGCATGAGAGATGAGACTGATCTGGGAAAGCAACTGAAGTAATTACTAAACTAATAGTTAACAAATGGAATATGAAATCCACAGTAAAAATGAAATAATTTTCATAATTGTCCACACAAATTATATATTATGGGAAAAAAGTTTTTATACAAACTGAGGAAATCATACTTATTATAAAACCCAGGTTGTGTGTGTGTGTGTGTCTGTACATTTATATATTGGATCGGATTTCCTACATTTTTCAACCGATTTCAACAAAACTTCACAGGACTACGTAAAATTACCTTGCAGTGGTCCTGACAGTGCCAAAAATTGGAAAAACACGTGTTTTTGCATGAAATCAATTTGAAAACACAATTAAGAGGTATCACAAGAATGAAAGGGGGACAATTCATATCGAGTTATACTTATTATAAAACCCAGGTTGTTTGTGTGTGTTCGTTTATATATGGGATTAGATTTCCTACATTTTTCAACCGATTTCAACAAAACCTCACTTTTTTTTTCTTACACTCAGAATGCTTTAAAAATTCCATTTACAGGGCAATTGTTTATAATAAAATTCTATTCAATTGGTAGACTCAACGATTGAAAACAATGTTTTTTGACCAATTCGTAAAAGAAAAAAAAAACTAATTAAGACATGCATGTCCATCAAACCTTAAACAATAATCTTTGTCAATTTTATTTTTCAGTCTTTATGATGGTTGATACTTGATCTATGTCTTACTGTTACATTCCCAGGCAACGCTGGGCTCTACTGCTAGTTATAAATAAGTGTATGAAAATTTTGATGAGAAGATTTGAATTAACTGTTAGTCATACCTCAATTCATTATTTTTCATTTTCAATTAAGAATATTTCAATGTATTTTGCCAGTGTCCAATTTTTATATTTTAAATTGTATTATTTTTTCAGAAAGCATCTTCAAAAATAAAGCTATCACACTATAGTAACTAAAAGTCAATAAAATATTAGATAATTGCTGAAAATACTATGTTAATATGTAAAAATTAATAGTTAAACCTTAGGTATCAAAAACTCAGTGAAGGCACCTACATAAAATTATATTTTATCAGTTTATATATACAATCGCTAAAGCGTGAAACCCAGGGTCAGAAACTCACATCTATCCAACCAAATATGTTAGCTCTATCTCTGATATTGAGCGCTTTCTAATAAGTAACGTGCATATAATATATAAATAATTATACATACTTATATTTATTTATATTTATATACACTTTTCACACACACACACATATATATATATATATATATTAAAAATAAATAAATACTACGTTACTTTAAAACCGAAAAGAGAAAATATACAAGCAAAATAAATTAACATAAATTCATCCAAACAAACAAACCAATCCCGATAAAGTTACCGTTAGAAAAAACAAATAAAGATAATCAACCCAAATAAACACAAATTAAAAACTGTTCCTGCCAAAATAATAGGTAGAATAAACTACACCTACCAATCCCAAAACCGAACAAATAGCAATAATTAAATTCTCAAACCAAAGCAAAACTATTAAATAAGTGGTATAAACAAATTTTTACTATGTTAATAAAAAAAAAAAATAATAAATAAATAAATAAATAAAAAAATAAAAATAGATAAAAACAAGCAAAATAATTTAACCCAAATAAATAAATAAACGACTTCTGGTAAAATAACTGTCATAATAAACTACCCACAATGCACCACTGATCCCTATATATATAAATAGCTGAGAAAAATAACAGCACACGTGGCCTGATGATTGCATGTAGCATGAAACAGACTGTCGCCTCTAAGTGTTGACTTCTATGTCTTTTTCTAGCCTTTTTTTTTTTTTTTTTTTCAAAAGAAAATTAGTGACACCGTCTCTTTTTCTTTTTATGGGTTTTTTCTCCTCTACCCCTTCAATATCAATATATAACTTCCGTTAAGTTAACCGTTTAAATGTGTCAATGTCTGAACCACAAGTAATTTTAAGTATAAGTGAATAGAAATTTTAAATTACATCTAACTCACTTATGTCTTCTCTCTCCCCCCTCACTTCGTTAATTTACACATGCATAATACGGCCCGTCAAAAATGTGTAAATTTCATTTCATTTTTTGTTTCAACATTTGGAAGTAAAGTCTGATGATCCGCAGTCCTTTAAAAGGGCTGTGGTGAAATAATTTATTACATGGAATGTTAAAGTTGCCTGTTTTTATTTAAATTATTTGCTCTGGATTTACATTGAGCTCTCTGGATTTTATACTCCTTGGGTTTACCCATACAGATTACCTAGTTTTTCATAAACTATATATATATATATATATATATATATATATATATATATATATATATATTATAATAACAATAAAACAGTTAATGCTCAGAGCTGGATTAGACCAAGAAACAGTAGTATTAAAAAGTGCTCAATGCACAAATAAAAAGATCAAAATTTAACATGGAGATTTTAGGCATAGAAAATGAAAATCATCTTTTAAGCTAAATTGGATTGGGTAAAATAAGCCAAGAAATACTCAAAAAATATGGAAGGATACAAATCAGTGCATTTCTTGATTACACAAAATTACAAAGAAAAAAAAATATGCATTCAGTTAGACCAGGGGTGCCAGAAATTTCAAAACTAACGTGCGGCAAAACATTGCTAACAGTGATATATGCAACTGTAAAAATAAAAGTAGATGTCCATAAGATGGAGTTTGCAAAACTGAAGCAGTAATTTACAAAGCAGAAAAACATAGCAAGGCTTCACTTAGACAAATTCTAAGCTTGCCTCGAGTATGAAGGTTCAATGAGTGCATGTGCTAATTTAAGATGGAAAAATGTGGATTCTTAACTGATGTTGCAACTAGGTATTCTACTGTATTATAAATTGAAAGCCCAAAGAAATGGTACTTAGCAAACTCCATACAAATCCTAAATTGTAAAGCTCAATATATATCATTTTACTCCAATATTTTTTAAATAATTTTTTTTTTACTTTAACCATTCCCATTCTTCATCTATGGTAGCCTATAGGTGACATTATTATAAAAAGATCCTCTATTTTCAGAGAAATTTGATTGTCTGCAATTAGTTATTCATTGAATGTTTACATCTCAAGTTTAAAATTAAATAAAAAGACATTAAAATATATAAATTAATAATGAATAAAATACCACAATATTTTATAAATTGTTACCGCTATCATGGTATTTCATCTAAGTTATTAAATTCTTAAATTAATCTAAGAATATTTTATTATTTTTTCAGAAAGCATTTTCAAACATAACTAAAGATCAATAACATTAATTACTGAAAATTTGTAAAAATTACTACATTGTTAAAAACAAAAAAATACGTTCATTAAAATTCGTAAATTTGTGTCAAATCTGGTCATCTATACTAGCTGTCATCACAACATATTTTATTGGTGATGTCGATAACGTCAATAAAGACAGGATAAAAATAGGACCCATTGTTAAGAAATGCTTGTATACTATATTTTTTATGCTATAAGTAATATTTGTTTCAAATCAGATTAACTTTAAATTTGCCAATTTGACTTAAATAATGTGTTACAAATATATTTTTTTATTTTTAGATTTTTAAAACAGATAAGTTTATTTTGTTTACAAATTTCATAAATTACAAAAATATCCACTTTTAAGTAAATCTTCTGAAATCGGTCAAAAAAGTTGAGATTTCAATCTATATAATTTATATTTGAAATACACCAGAATATTTCATTTTGCAGTAATAGTAGGTACCTTCATGGGATTGCTAAAAACAGAACATAGCATGATGACAAAGATGCCAAACTTGACATTTGGTGTCTTTTTCATCATGCTATGCTCTTTTTTTAGCGATCTCTTGGAGGTACATATGTAAACTATATTTTTATGCTATAAGTAAGTAATATTTGCTCCAAATCAGATTAACTTGAAATTTGCTAATTTTACAAATTTAATAAAATTATGAAAATATCTGCTTTTAAGAAAACCTTCTGAAATTGGTAAAAAAAAGATGAGATCCAATCTATATAATTTCTATTTGAAATACACAAGAATATTTAATTTACAGTAATAGTAAATTTAACCCTTTAGCTAAAAAGTAGGTATGTCCAGAAATTAACTAAAAAATTAATATACCCTGATGAAAAACAAGACCAAAACTTGATTAAAAAAATTTTTATCACCTAAATATTTATGTCATTATTAAGAGGAAAGACCAAAGTATTTTTTGAGTATTTTTAAAAAAATTTTAATTCTTTCTAGCACATATGAAATTTTAGCTAAAAATCTTGTTTTTTTGAGTCATCAAATTTGATGTAATACATCAATTTATGTCAGCCATTATTGATACTTTTATAAAGTAAAAAGTTTCCCATTTAAAAATCTTGTAAAATTCAATTATAATTTTTTCAAAAGTTATTTTAGGAAAATTAGAAAATTTAAAGTATACTTAATGTAATTTGAAAGAAACATTACTTACTTTTTCATCACAAAATTTTTTTAAAAAGGCATTTCCAACCATGGTGCTTGATTTTGGGGGCCTGATTGAGGGGTGTTAACTGATGTACGTCACTCTGTCAACAACTTACATCAGGGAAATTTATCGGACGGTAGGGTAAAAGTGATATAAATCGTTCTAGCTTTAAATGAACCAGATTATTATACATTTAATTTACTGGAAATAGTATATTTAATCCTTTAGCTTTCAACTAAAGCTAAAAAGTAATCTCCAAGAATGCATTTTCATTTTTAAAAAATCATTTTAAACCTTAGGTATCAAAAGTTTACCGAATTAAAGGAAGTTCCTAACAAAGTTTTCTGTAAGCTTTGTCAGACATAAAAAAGAATAATTTGAATTGATAGAAAGAGAATTTCACATGTCATTACCTATTTTTCACCATAAAGTTGTTGCTACAATGACGCATGTGCTATAAAGAGGTGGTGTAAAACTTTGTACGTCCCCTTGTGCTAAAGTGCCCACAAACAAAAATGATGTAACCCGCACTCATTTACAGATAGACTAAGAGAAAGAACTATCTTTTCGATTCCTTTTATCAGCAATCCATTTTTACAGCAACAACAGGTTGTTTGAAGCGGGAGGGACGTTCTACAGGGATTACTTGTTCTGCTGTGGATCTAGGAAGGCTGCGTGAATATTTAAAGTTGCACTGCAAATAAAACATTCACAAACATAAATTATAAAAAAGGGTCAAATGGTAACGATATTCAATTATGACAAAAAGAACAGGTTTGGAACAAATTAATTTTTATTTACACAATTTTACAATTTTTGTTTTGTAAAGATGTGTGCGAGAGTAAGAGAAAAAGTTCTTTACTGTTTCGGAAATGTTCAATGCTGATAGTAAGTAAAAGTTATTTGCCTTTTACTATAAAGGTTAAATTTAAATCAGACAAAAGTTTTTCTATAAAAGATATTGAATGGAAAAGTTTGTTGTATAAATTTATAGTGGTTTATCAGTTATAGTGAAGTGTATGAGTGTTAAAACAGATTAGTTTCATTTGACCTTGTTAGATAGCCCACCATAAGAGGGGTATAAAAAAAGAAAATCATATTGTAAAGTGAAACAACAAATTTACATACATATAAATCAATTAAGATCTTTACAAATAAAATGAATGTATTTTGGTTGATGCAAGGTCGTCAAAATGTTCGTAGTAGTCCTTGCATGAATGTACATGTGTATGTATGTGTGAGCGTTATCGAAGAGTAGGAATGTCTTTGAAGTAATTGCTCAGTCTTAAAATGTTCCGTTCATTTATCAAGTATAAAAGAAGGAAGGGAGAAAGGTAGAGATAATAATAATGACTGCAGAATAGTAGAGAGAATAAAAAATAATGCATGAAGCAAATGTTCGCTGGCAGAACAACCCTTTAAAGAAACAAAGTACAAACTAACCATAGAAAATGGCTTAATATGCAATGGGGATATAATTGTAGCTCCACAAATACTGAGAAGGGGCATATTAAAAGGAGTACATGGTGATGTGCATTGTGGCATAATAGCAATACAAAAAAGACTAAAGTTACAAGCCTGGTGGCCAGGGTAGTCAAAAGATATAGAGGAATACATTAAGAGATGCCCAAAATGTGTGGAAATAAAAAACTTCAAGCAAACAAAAATTCACAGATGGCCCAAGGAAGCAGAGCCATGGGTTAGGGTCCACATGGATCACACATACACCAAAGATAGGGGATTCTTCTTAGTATTAGTGGACTTGTCAAGGCCACCATGTCACCAATTGTAAAGGTGGGCTTGCAGATGGACCAATACTATTTATATTAACGATATTTCCAACATACAGGATTCAAGTAAATAACTCCAAATTGTTAATCAACAAATATATATTGAAATAACATACAAGAACAAACATGCAATAAAATCATGTCAAATGTATAGATTAAGGGAAAGAAGTTGTTCCTATTTAACTGTGGGCAGCTTGTCTTGCCGACTTACACTCTTTCTGGCCTTGGGTGTCAGTGTCAAGCGGCCTTGAGGGTTGTTCCCCGGTCAAGTAACCTTTCACAGCATAGGAAGGTCTTGTATCATGAATTAGTGGAAGAGGTTGAGAAGGATCCAATCTAAATTCGGCTCGGTTTGTCAGCAGCCAAGTTGCATTCTTTTTGGTCTTAGTAACTAGCGGTGAATTACCTCAGTAACCCAGAGTTTTTGTTTACCTGGTGATTTATTTGGTATGTGTAATCTCTCAATGACATGGCCTTCAGATAGGGTGGGACCGACTTTTACAATTGTCATCAGTGTGACCTTGATTTAGAAGAAACAGTTTCGCATGCCTTCTACCAATGACCTCAAGTGCACCTTTTCTGGGACTATGCTGGCGAGTTGATGGCCCATATTGCTCCCAATAATCTTGTGCTCATCAATATCACATACGCGTGTGATAATGTGTTGCCCCGGTATTCTGGGGGCGGGGTGAAAATGAATGGTGTTTCTAACACTGCTAGCTGTGGCAAGTGTAAAGGCCACCATGTCACCAATTGTAAAGGTGAGATTGTAGCTGGACCAATACAATTTATATTAATGATATTTCAAACGAACAGGATTCAAGTAAACAACAATAACTCCAAATTGTTAATCAACAAATATATATTGAAATAACATACAAGAACAAACATGCAATAAAATTGTTTTCAATGTAGAGATTAAGGGGAAGAAGTTATTCCCCTTTAACTGTAGATTGATTTGTAATTGATTGTTTGAAGAAAGTTCTCTTGAGAGAAAAATGTCCAGAAATCAATATTAGAGCAAAGTTTGCATGTTAAGAATAAATAACACAAGAATACAATTAATTAAAAATCTGTTGTGTTATAGAATGGTTTGAATCAACAGAGTTCTAGTTGATTAAACATAGCAAAGTCACAGAGGGAAATGTAAGTTTATATTACAAAATTCTGTGTGCATTTGAAATGTGACGAGTAAGATCGTGGATTTGTGCTGATGGCTGGGATCTTACTGGCGACTTGTGAAAAGTCGCCCCTTTTAAGAAAAAACAGTAGGCTCCCACAGAAACGCAGGAAAACTTAATCTTGCACTAAAATATGATTAGTTAAAAATTAACCAATCATTACATTCTTATTAACAGAACAAGCAAGCTCAAAACTGAAGGATTCAAAGAAACGACTGTGATGGCTAAATTGTCCTATATAAAACTAGTAGTGATTTATTAGCCAATCACAGGCAAATAAAATGTGGGCATGGAAAAACATAGCAATCACTACACAAGGATGGTGATCTAGACAACGTGAATGAAGGTAATCTTGTGATACGAATACTGTTCTCATCAGGCTCGGGTCTGATCTGTTTCAGCATCATCTGAAGGTGAAAATCAGAACTGATAGAAAGCGTTTGGTGTTGACAGATTTCAGTGAAAGTCGGGTGAATGTAGCGTTCTTGGTTTGTATGAAAGGGGGCCCATCTAAATTTGCAACATCAGTATTTAAGCCAAATGGATACACATCTGATCCAACTACAGATCAACAAAGATTTCTGCATATACTCCTGCTGGATCCCCAACCTTGTGTAGTGAAAAGACCACAATTTCTTTTATAACAAGACCAAACAATCATCAGACATCTTTTTTTCCATTTTGAAAAGGAAAGTGATTTTTTTTTCCGTTTAAAATTCTGTCAAAAATCAATGATACTGTTTTTTAAATTTATTTTTAAAAAATTAGAAATTATAAAGTTTAATATATTTTAAAACAAACATTACTTCCTGCACCAAAAAATGTAGTTTAAAATAAGAGAAAGCAGGTCTTAACAGCGGTGACAATTGATATGTGCTTTAAGTGAACCAACTTATTTACCTCATTATTTTTAAGGAAAAGTTTTGGGGTTTTTGGTCCTTAGCTTTTCACCTTTATGAAAAAATATAATATTATAAAAAAATTTTAAAATAAGACTGTTGAGAGTGAGATAAAATTTCATAAGAAAGGTACCTAATTATGTACTTTTCTTATGAAATTTTATGATATGTGTACATAATATATTAAAATTTTATGTACATTTATTACATTTTAGAGTATTATTTGTATTTCCACTCATTTTATTAATTTTGATATTTAATTGATGAAAAAATGTCATAACTGAGATAATATAAAAATAAGATCATATAAGTTTTACAAGATAGGTATTTTGTAGGTACCCTTATCAGTTGAAATATTACACATTTTTTTCTCTTTTGTTAATTTTTTCAAATTTTAAGTTATATGACAGTATTGAAAACTACAGGGAACAATATTTATATGCCAACGCAAATCACATGACAGTTTGTTTTCATTGTGCGTCCAGTCTTCTGTAGATTTGAACTACAGCTGTTTTATGGTCACATAAAACCATATCATATTAGATTTTGGGGCTTTACAATTTATAATCTGTATAAATCTACTTAATAACACCACCGACTAAACTGTACACCATTTTCATTAATTTTAGAATAAACATTAATGTAAAAATAATTTAAGAAATAACAAATAATTGTTTTAAAAATTCATTTTTCATCAAAAAAGTTTTTTCCTTTCAGACAATATTATCCATATTCATAAAAGATTTTGAAATTAAATAATATCTTTGTTTTATTGAGTTTTGTATGTTACTATTCAGAGCTGATTTTAAGGTAGAGGGGGTTTAAAAAAACAAAAAACAAATCAAACATAAGAAAAACTAAGCAGGACCAGTCATTAAGATAGGTAACTCCACAAAATCGCTAAAAAAAATTGCATGATGAAAAAGATGCCAAACTTGACGAAAACAAAATTTTATCATCTAAATGTTAATAAAGTTCCTAAAGAGGAAAGACCAAAGTTTTTTTAAATTATTTTAAAAAATTTTTTTCTTTTTAGAACATTCTAAATTTTGATTAAAAAAAACCTTGTTTCTCTTTGTATCACCGGAACTAGTAAAATAACAGACAATTTTTAGCACGTTTTTTTTGTTTGACACACATTAATTTGGAAAATCTTGCAAAAATAAAAATAATTATCAGATGTTAATGAAACTTTCAGAAACTATTCACAGATGATCAAAACTATTATAAATAAGATTTTTTTTTATTAAAGTCATGGCAGAAATATATTTTTATATTTATTAACCACCCCATAACTAATTTTATAAAAATGCTAGAAATTCGATTGAGTCTAGTTTAATGATTACAAGGCTTTGAGGAATGCAAATCATGTTTTTTTGTTTTTAATTGGAACCCCGACCTGAAAATCAGCTTTGAATTGTAACATACAAAACTCAATAAAACAAAGATATTATTTAATTTCAAATGCTTTTAGTTATTTTTATGAAAATGTACAATATTTTCTGAAAGCAAAAAATTTTTTCAATGAAAAATGAATTTTTAATACAATTATTTGTTATTTCTTTAATTATAATAGATTTTTACATTTAATTTTTTAAAATATTATAAAGTTTCCTAAGTGTCCTTATGAGATAGATCTTTTTTTAGCGCATTATAAATTGTATCGTTTTGACTAATCAGAAGATCCGCAGTAATTAAGAAATGTAATTTTGTGTTCATAAAAATCATTAAAATGGCTGTAAGTAAGAAGCATGGAAGGTCACAAGCAATAAAACGTCACGTGGCTTGAGTGTAAGTGTTCTCCGCTGAACATTGATATTATTATTGCAAATTCTTTGTGCGAAACACATGCTGAGCATTTTGAATTAGCGTTTTTTACTCAATAAAAAAATTTGAACATCATCCGAAGCCATTTTCACCATCAACATTACTCCATTTTTAAAAGTACCATTTATTTCATTTACATATTTCATTGCAATTTCAATTTTTTGAAGTTGTTTTACAGTTTTCAGTGAGTCGTCTTTATTTCAATTTTATGTGAATTTCTTATTTCAAACAAACTGTTTTCATTTCTATCCTTAAGTGCTGTTGTCATCACCCTGCTCAAAAGGTGTTAAAAAACAAAAATACATCAAGCCATTGTTCAAACAGATTTAAAAAAAAAAAAAAAAAAAAAAAAAAAAAAAAGGATTTTTTACAAGGTGATGACAGCTTGGTATCGTCAGCTGGCTGGCTGGCTGGCCTTTGACCCAGCAATGTCAAAGTCAATTTTGGCTTAATTTCAACACTGTTTTCCTTACCGCTGACTTAAAAAGCATAAAAAAAAATCCTGGTTTCCATTGTTTAGGAATAGCAATTTTAACTACTTTTTCATATTTTATAACCATATAAAAATTTTATAATCATTTACACCAACCAATTTCACTTAGAAATGAAAGAGCATTCTTTGCTCTCAGGAAATACCTACTTTCATGGGGTGCAGATCAAAAGTTTCCTTGATATTTTGTTCAGATGATAACGAAAGTCATTTTTGAATTTTTTTTTTTCTCAGTTTTTGCTCAGTGCAATAAAATAACTTTTGATATGTTTGTGATGATTTTTACTTGGGATAGAAATGTTTTATCATAGCAGATCTGTATTGATTTTAGGGGGCTATAGTTGCCCTCAAAAAGCTGTACAGCACTTGTATTTTAATTTATTTATAGTATTTATAATTTCTACAGATATTATCAACAAACTTATGGTGTAAGCTACAGTAATAAAAAAAAACTAAGAAAAAAAATTCAGCATTCCAATTTTTCTTTAATAATCACGATATCCTACATAAGCTTGTTCATGTAAAAAAAATGTTATGTCAATTATGTCACTCCGTATGATAACTCGAATCTCACGCTAGCTGTCGATATGTGATGATAGCAATCATTTATCACTTGTCAATAGCCAACGAAGTTAAGATCGCCTCCTTTTTATTTTAAACTTTTTTCTTCAAAGAAAGTAAGCAAAAGTCTTTTTCAAAATATATTAAATGATCTTTAAATTTGCTCATTTTCATCAAATAAATTTTGAAAAATGTATAATTGATTTTTGGACGAATTTTAAACTATGATTTTAACTTAGTTTACAAAATTTTTAAAAAATGGCTGATATCGATTTTTTTTGTTAGTAATTTCGCTGACAAAAAAAAAAAAAGATTTTTAACTAAAATTTTGGACATGCTAAGAATGAGTAAAAAAATTTTAAAAATAATCAAAAAATACTTTGGTATTTCTTCTTAACAATGATATATATACTTAAGCAGATAATATTTTTTCATCAAATTTAAGGCTGTTCTTGTCATGCTTTGCTCTTTTTATTGATTTTCATTAGGTACCTCCATTTTTTCACAGAAAAACAGCATAGCATAATGAAAAAGGCCACACACTTAATGAAAATAAAGTTTTATCGTCAAAATGTTTATGTTATTATTAAGATGAAAGACCAAAGTATTTTTTAATTATTTTTTGAAAGTTTTTAATCCTTTCTAACACATTTGAAATTTTGGTTAAAACCTTTTTTTTTTTTTTTGTCATCGTGGGTTTTTTTTGCACTTTTTTCTGTTGAAAACATATTGATTTTGAAATTCTTGTAAAAATAAAGTAATTGTCCAATTTTAATGAAATTTTCAGGACTTATTTACAAATGAATGAAATTATTTTTGAATACTTTTTTTTTTTTTTTTTTTTTAGAAGATTTTGGTAAAAAATATTTTTTTTTAAATATGTTACCCACCACTTACTTAATTTCATGAAATTTCACACAAAACCTTTCTATTTCCTGAAATTTGTTTTTGGTTAAAAGTAGAGTCTTTGGAGATTGTAAATCACCTACTTTTTTTTTCAAATTTGAGCTAACTGAAAATCTGCTCTGAATTGAAAAATAATGAATCCAATAAAACTATGACATTAGTTAATTAGAAAAGCTTTTAACTAATATTAAGGACATTATTGTCTGAAGAAATGAAATTTTTCTGATGAATAATGAATTTTTACAAGAATTTTTTCATTTTTTTTTAATTTTAATTATAATAATTCATAATAGTTTAAAATCGTGTAACATTCTGTATTGGGCTATTTCCTGGATGGGATATAGTAATTAAGTGGAAACGAAATTTACGAATCCAAAATGGCAAAGATTAATGAACGTAGTTGTGCTATTTTATTTTTAAAATAATTTTTTATTTTGTATTTTTTTTTACTTAATACGTTCCTTATTTCCATATAAGAGTATTGTCCTTTTATTCTAATAAAGGGACATAACAATAAAACTAAAAAAAAAAAAAAAATGCATTCACTCAGATTTCTAATAATTTTCATTTATGGTCATCCGTAGTAGCTGTCATCACTTCGTCAATCAACACTCCATCAAATGTTTGATCAAATAAACAGAACCAATCATTAATAATTGGTTGTATATTACTTTTTTATGCTATAAGTAATATTTCTTTTAAATCAGATTAATTTAACTTTAAATTTTCAAATTTTACTAAAATAACGTGTCAGAAATTTTTAAAAATATTTTTAAAATCGATAAATTTTTGTTTGTTTACAAATTTCTTAAAATTAAGAAAATGGCCGTTTTTAAGAAAATTTAAGAAATTAAAATTAAATTTGACATTCCAATGTATATAGTTTCTTTTTCATGAAGTTACCTACGTTAAGAAATGATTGTACTATTTTTTTATGCTGCAAATAATATTTGTTACAAATCTGAATCAATTTAACTTTAAATTTGCTAATTTTCCTCAAATAACACGTCACAAATATATATTTTATTTTTGGAAGATTTTTAAAATCGATAATTTTATTTACAAATTTCTGAAAAGTTAAGAAAATGGCCGATTTTAAGAAAATTTTCTGAAATCGGCCAAAAAGTCGAGATTTCAATCTGTTAGGTATGTCCATTAGGTCACGTAAAAAAGCGGCATATCACTATGAAAAAAGACTCATAAATCAATGAAAAAACAAAGTTTTGTTTAAATTATGTTTATGTTGTTATGAAGAGGAAAGACCAAAGTATTTTTTAAATATTTTTTGAAATTTTTTACTCCTTTCTAGCACGTAGAAAATTTTGGCTAAAAATTGTTTTTTTTTCTAGGACAGCATGCATAAACTAAAAAAAAGTTTGTTTTATTTTGCGCTTTTCCTGAGGAAAACACACGTTAATTAGGAAATTCTTGCAAAAATCAAATAATTGTTGGATTTTAATGAAACTTTCAGGACTTATTCAGAAATGAATGAAATTTTTTTTGAAATTTTTTTTTTTCAGAAAATCTTGTTAAAAAGAGATTTTTTTTAACATATTTCCACCCACTTACATATTTTCATTAAATTTCGAGAAATTAAATCTGAGCGCGGGATTTTTTTATTAATTATAAACAGGACTCTTTGTAGAAAGTAAATCACCAGTTTTTTTTTTTTTTTGTAAAACATTTACTGATTTATAGAAAATCTGCTTTGAATTGTAAAAAAAAAAAAAAAAAAAAAAAAAAAAAAGTATGACATTAATTAATTAGAAAAGCCTCCACCTGTTTTTGTAGATACGTTATACTAAGGACATTATTTTGTGAAGAAATAAAAAATTTGATGAATAATGTATTTTTTGCAAATTTTTTTCATTAACATCTTAATACTTCAAAAATTGTTTAAAATTCTTTATTTCTTTCACGCAGGTAATGCAATGATAACGTTAATGAAAATGTAAATTTACGAATCGAACTTTGAAAAGCATATAACAGTCGTTTGAACGGAAATATTTTTAAAATAATTTTAAAAAGAAATTTTTATTGAAAAAAACGTTCATAATTTCTATCTATGGAAATGTTTTCCCAGGTAACGCTAAAAAAGTAGTATGCCCTGGAGAAAAAAAAGGTCCCCAAATTGATAAAAAAAATTGTAACGTGTAAATGTTTATGTTAAAATTAAAGAGGGAAGACCAAGGTATTTTTTAATCATTTTTAAAAAATTTTTCATTTGCAGCATTTTTTAAATTTAGGTTGAAAATCTTGTTTTTTTTTTAGGTCAAAAATTAGGTAATATTAACATTACTTGTTTTTCCCTGTTTTCAGTTGAAAAAAACACATTGATTTGGAAAATCTTGCAAAAATCAAGTACTTGTTGGATTTTAATGAAACTTTCAGAACTTATTCACAAATGAATGAAATTATTTTAGAAATGTTTGTCTTTTTGAAAGTCATGGTATAAAAATATATTTTTTTTTTTATCTGTTACACCACGCGAACTTAATTTTATGAAAACTTCAAAAATTTATTTTCAAAGCCTGAATTTGTTTTTTCAATTAAATGCACACAACTCTGAAGATACTAAATCATCAATTTTTTTGGTAAAAAAATGTGCAAAATTGTCCAAACTTTTACCTCAATTGTAGAAATACAAAACCCAATTAAACTAAGACAATATTTAATTTAAATAACATTTTATGACTTTTCTGAATAACATACTAAGGTAATTCTTATCTGAAAAAAAAAAAAAAAAAATTTTGATGAAAAATGAATTTTTACAATAATTTTCTTTTCTATTTTAAATACACAATATGACAAAATGTTGTTATATATTGTAAAATTAAGTTTCTTTATAAAGCCTTATGGAAATGACATATTATGTTCTCTACTTCTTATAGATCATAAATTTGAAAGCTTATTAAAATCTGACAACCATTAATATTTTTAAAATAATTTTTTAATATTCCAAAATTGTATTTAAAATCGTCTCCAACGAAAGTATGGATGCACAGCTTTGAAATAACGTCACGTGAGGTAGAGTTGTTTCCCTAGATAGAAGCAAGTTTTTTTTACTTCAGAAATTACTTTGTATTCATTTAGTTAAACAACAAAGCAAAATTTGAAATCGATTGCATAGCATTTCAATATTAATTTTATTAATAAATAAAATATGTATAACTCAATTTAAAAAAATGTTGTTACTGTTTCATTTTTACTTGTAAAATTTTATTTTTTTTCACAATTTAAATGTTATTTTCAGTGCAGAAATTTTTGTTCAAACGTAAGGTTAAAAAAAAAAAAATTGAAAGTTATCTTTTTTTTAAATTTACTAACCAGGTTCACTTAAAATTAGAACGAATTCGATCACTTCTGCGCTACCGTACGATAAATTCCCTTGACGTAAGTTGTCAATATATTGGCGCCCATAAATCTCTATTAAAAAATGTTCTGCTAAAAAAATAAGTAATGTTTTTTTCAAATTACATTATTAAGTATACTTTAATCATTCTAAGTTTCCTAAAATAACAAAAAAAAAAGGTGTAACTGAATTTTAATTGATTTTTGAACTAATTTTTGATTTTTTGTTTACAAATTCGGCCAGAAATGGCCAATAAATCGAATTTACTAGGTTTTTTTTATTCAAGAAAAACGAGATTTTTAAATAAAATTTTTAAAATTTATAGGAAGGACTGAAAAATCTGAAAAAAATATTCAAAAAATACTTTGGTCTTCCCTGTTTAATTTTAACATAAACATTTACACGTTAAAAAATTTTTTTTATCAATTTGGGGACCTTTTTTCTCCAGGGTATACCACTTTTTTTAGCGTTACCTGGGACAAGCCTAAAGCCTTTAAAGTATTTTTTTATTTTGGATAATATTTCATTGAAATAATTAATAAAATGAAATGATTAATAAAAAAGTTTAAAGAATTATCTGATTAATAAAAAAAAGTTTAAAGAATTATCTAAATAATAAAAAAATTTTTAAAGAATTATCTATTTAAAAAATTATATAATTAAAAAAAATAAAGAATTAGTATCTAATAAAAACTTTAAACAATTATCTAAAAAAAGTTTTAAAAATTATCTATTGAAAAAGTTTGAATAAGAAAAGTTTATATACAATTATGTAATTAATAAGAAAATTTTAAACAATTATGTAATGATTTAAAAAAATTTTTAAATTGTCTAATTAAGAAACTATGAAATAAAAAAATATGTAGTACATAATTGCTGAATAAAAATGTTAATATTTAAAAAGTACTAGTTAAAAACGAAAAACCGAGTTCGCCAACTTTTAAAAATTTGTCAATTTTGATCATCCATAGCTGTATTGTCATCACCTCGTCATTTGCGAACGCGATGAAAGACATGCACAACATTCAGACACATCGTTAAGAAATGTTTGGATACAAATTTTTTAAGCTATAAGTAAGCACTGTTTGTTTCATATCAGATTATTTTAACTTTAAATTTTGTAATTTTACTCAAATAACGTGTCAAAAATATATAAATTTATTTTAGGAAGAAGTTTAAATTCAAAATTTTGTTTGCTTGCAAATTTCTTAAAATTTAAGAAAATGGCCGCTTTTAAAAAAATTAAACAAAAATCGAGCATATATTTGACATTCCAATCTATATAATTTCTATCTGAAAGACTCCAGAATATGTTACTTACCTCCACTATTTCGGCATATCACGATGAAAAAAAAGACTCATAAATCAACGAAAACAAAGTTTTGTTTAAATATGTTGTTGAAAGCTAAAGCATTAAATTTATTATTTACAGTAAACCTTGTCATAAATAAAAGCAATAATTTTTTTTTTGAATTGATAGAAATTGAATTTCACATATGCTTACCTCTTTTTCTCCACGCAGTTATTGCTACAATGACACATACATTTTAAAGAGGCGGTGTACGTCCCCTATTAATATAATTCCCATAAACATAAAGGGAGGTAACTTGCAAGAATTTACAGATGAACTCAGAGAAAAAAGTCTCTCTTCTTAACGATTCCTTTCGTAAGCGATCCATTTTTACGGCAGCGACTTGGTTCTACAGAGATTACTTTTTCCATTAGTAAATAAATAGTAAGCTTAATATAGCCTAGTGCCCCAAAGTGTTACTTTCTGCGCATATCTGTGAAGTGGACAGCTCATTAATTAAGGTTGGTGATTCTGGCCGTAGCTATCAATTTTCATTTACTACACCAGGCAATTACTGCAATCTCTTGTCAAACTAACTTATATTCTAACATAAACTACCACACCCGACAGGAGGGGGTCACGTATTAAGGATTGTGAGTGCAGTAAAACTCACTAAATTAACAACATCAGTATTTTAGCCAAGTCGATACACTTGTGGAATCTTCCACGTCAGACAGTTACACCCCTGCGTGGATAAATAAACTATTCCTTGTAAGTGAATATATGACAAGCATTCATTGGTTAATCACTTTCAAACTAGCTCTCCGATTGGTCAATTCCGACCTATCAGATATCCTGCACGCGACAAATCTGTTTTCCCGCGTTTTCCATCTGAGCCTGTCACGTGGTACAACGAAATTATAAAAACAAAACACGTGTAATCTCTCTCTCTCTCTCTCATTCCTACAATTCCTTGCTGCCAAGATGTAATCTTCAAGAACTCCCGTCTTAACTAAGCAGTCAGACGTTAAAGACCATTACCAACATTCACGCAAATACGAACTTTGAAATCTCTTCTTGTCTTTTACCAACTTGTACAATACACAATTCCAAACATGCTAAAGAAACTTTATTCTTTTAAACTACAGTTTAATAATTACTTTCACTTTATGAACTTAGGTACAGATATTACCTAATCTAAGAGACACAACTCTGTCTAACCTTATACATACAGTATTCATGCATGTATATCAAATACTTAATAAATTCAATTGTTACGTTTTGAAACGAGACGTTTATGAATCTTTATTCTCTATCTTGTATTAATTGTTGTGGATGGAAGATTATTGAACACACACAATTTTAAGCCTTCTGATAATTCAAACCTTCTATTCCTCTCCAACATACATCCGCAACACACTCCTGCTCCAACTACAGAATAACAAAGCTTTCTGCATATACTCCTGTTGGACCACCCACCTTGTGCCGTGGAAAGACCACATTTTCTTTTTTAACAAGACCAAACAATCAAATCATATATATGTTTAGACATTTTACATTTCAGAAATATAAAACATTATTGATGAAAAAAAGGAGAAAAACTGCTTACAATTTAATATTTAATCAACAACTGTTAAGTCTGTTGAATTTTGTACATTTTAGAGAACCTACTCGGCTTAGTAAATATTTTCAGGAAAAAACAGCTTCTAATTGGTCAATAAACGCACTAGTGGGCCTTGCAATCCACCCACGTACAAATATCTTTCCAGCGTGTGACCAAGTCAAGTTTTCCCGCCATTTACTGTGAGCTTGTCACGTGATTGCATTATCTAAAAATAGCAGACACAAGCTTGCTGCTTTCTCTTTTCTCTCTCTTCTCGCTGCAAGATGTAGTCCCAAGAGGATTCTCGTCTCGACCATGGGTGGTCAGACGTTAAAAGCATATTCACGCACGCACGCACGTACGTACTTTTCCAAACTGCATTACAAACATACAGAACATTTCTAAACATGCAACAAGATCTTCTCTCTTTGAAACATTCTTCTAAAATAACAGTTTATTCATCATTTCTCAGCTTTGTAAGTATTTGAACTTTCATGAGTTCAGATTAAAAATATTCACAGTCTAAGGGACATAACTCCAACAGATCTTTAACTTCTACGCATGTACATCAATATACACAAATAAATACAAATGTTATGTTTTAAAACCATTTTGTTTCTTTTTGTATTTCATGTTTTGTGGTATTTTACGTCAACTATAAATTTAAAAACAAATGAAATAAAAGAAAGCTAAGATTTCATTTTATATTAACCAAAAGTCTGATTCGTTACAAATCTATCCAGTTTTTGTTCTCTCGATGAAAATCAAATTGAGATCAATTTTTTATAAAATTATAAAATAGAAAAACTTTATTATACTATGCAGATTTTGGTTATCTGTGTGAATCAAATTTAGATTATTGAACACACACAATTTTAAGCCTTCTGATAATTCAAACCTTCCATTCCTCTCCAACACACATCATACATCCGCAACAAGCTTTTTAAAAATCATAAACAGTGAAAATATGAATTTAAAAAAAAAAAATAGATGTAATCAACAAAATAACAGAGCTTAGGTGAAGAGGAGATCCGTTGCTATGTCTCCCTATTTGGTATTGTCAGCAACGGCCTAAACAAGAGAGATAATATTTGATCTGAGAAAGAAACTGAAGTATTTATTAAACTAATAGTTAACAATTAGAATATAAAACACATAGTAAAAATGAAATAATTTTCATAATTGTCTGCTTGAATTAATTATATATTATAGGAAGAAATTATTTAAACTTAGGAAGTCATAAATAAGTGTATGAAAAAATATGATTTATTTCAACTTGAAAATGTTAAATAAATTTCCATGTGATACAAGAAGAGAAGCAAAAAACACGAAAAATATTTACATTGTAAAATGTCAAACCCCAACTCAAATTGAGTGCAATACCATGGTTCCAAAATAGACCTGTAAAATGTTCAAGTTCAGAGCAGCCACTATCAGGTGCAGGATTATCTCTCATCAATAAAATATCAAATAATTGCAGAAAATGTTAAATTGTAAAAATTACTAGGTAGTTAAAAAAAAAAAAATGTGTTCGTTAGATTTTGAAAATGTCTGTCAATTCTAGTCATCCATACCAACTGTCAACACCTAGGCGCTCAAAACGTAAGAAAAACAAGACCCACCGTAAAGAAATGCTTATTACTTTTTTATTAAGTAATGTTTATTTCCATTTAAATTAATTTAACTTTAGATTTGCTAATTTTACTCAAATACCGCGTCAGAAATATATATATTATTTTTGGAAGATATTTAAAAACGGTAATTAAATTTTATATTTGAAATACACCAGAATATTAATTTGACATATTGGAAATAGTAAATGTAATCCTTTCTGTGTAAATTTTTTGGTGTAAATGCGCAGTTTATCCTCGCACACCAATTTTAATTAAAATTTCCATTTCGGTGTAAATTTACATGCTTATTTCGAAAATAGTAGTAAAAGTTTGTGGAAATCTATCAGTTCGTTTGAATGAAAGCCCGAAAATTGCGTAATAATCAAGATGAGTGAGAATATAGTAAAAGCAGTAAAAAGGCCGTTAACTAAATAAGCTTCCGCGCATTATTACTTCAAGGCAAACGTATTTAATCAATGCCAGTAATGGCGGTCGGACAACGCGAAAGAGATCTATCTTACATTGTCGATAAATCCTAAACTGTAATCGAGCGCAAACTTTTAATGCCATTTTCGAAATAATCATGCAATTTTGCACCAGAATGGAACATTTTCATTATCCTTCTTTTTCATTTTTTTTTGGGTGTTTATGCTGCAAATTAAGTCCATCCAATAATTCGGTAAATTTTCAATACTTACGATTAAAAATGAATTTTTAAAAATGAAAAAAACATTCTTGAAGATTTCATTTTAGCTTTAATTGAAGGTTAAATAATTAAATTTATTTATTCCAATAAGTAAAATATTCGGGTGTATTTCAAATAGAAATTTTATGGACTGTAATGTCAACTCAAATATTTGCTCGGTTTAAAAAAAAAAAAAAAAAAATATCCTTAAAAACAGTCATTTACTTAATTTTGAGAAATTTGTAAACAAAACAAATTTATCGATTTTTAAACATCTTTTAAAAATAAGAAATACATGTCACAAGTTATTTGAGTAAAATTAGCAAAGTTAAAGTTAAACTAATCTGATTTGAAGTTCTGAGGTGATGACAGCTAATATGGATGAGCAAAATTGACATAAATTTACGAACGAATTTTGGACGTAGTTTTTTTTAACTACCTAGTAGGTTTTACAAATGAACATATTTTAATTTTCAGCAATTATATTGACTTTTAGTTACGTTTGAAGATGCTTTATGAAAAAATAAAAAAAATTAAAATACTATAAAATTTTATTAATTTTAAAATTTAATAACAGACGATATTAAAATAAAGTAAGCAACAAAATTAACACGTTGATCTGGAATTTTTTTTTATAATAATTAAAACATTGTTTAATCATTAATAGTTAATAAATTTTAATTAACATTAGCTAAAACATTTTTTTATTTTCTTCAAACCAAGCGCGTGATCTTTTCATAATAACATAATTAGGCTATCATAGATGAGAAAGGGAATAATAATTAAAGTGAAAAAATTAAAAAAATAAAAATTTCAAAAGTAGAATAGCAAAATGATGTTTATTAATTTTTTTCAATTTTGGATTCGTAATTTTGTTTTCCACGTAATTACAATATCACATCCAGAAAGTCGCCCAATGCAGAATTCTAAACGATTTTTAAACTATTTCTTCTGACAATGTGCTAACCTTTTTTTTTTATCGTTTTAGCTTTAATTGAAAGCTAAAGGATTAAATTAAATTGACTATTTCCAAAACAAAAAGAAAAAATTTAAAAAATAATTTCATTTATTTGTGAAAAGTTTCGTTAAAATCCGGCAAATATTTTATTTTTCTCTTAGTTTGTCTGTAAATGCGTACAAGTTACCTCCCTTTTTGTTAGTGGATATTTTATCAATAGGGGACGTACACCGCCACTTTAAAGCGCATGCGTCATTATTGCAACACCTTCGTGACGGAAAAAAGGGTAAGTACACATGAAAGGAAATTTTCTCTGTATCTATTGAAATTTTTGTTTTTATGCATGACAAGGTTTAGAAAACTGTTTTTAGTTACCTCCACTAATTCGTATAAATTTTCGATAGCTGACGTTTAAAGTGAATTTTACAGTGTAACCCGGATATAAGAGAGTTGTCGGGACCGGAGAAGAAGTCTCTTATATCCAGGTCTAATTTATATACATTAACACAGGCTCTAATTTGGGACCTGAGAAAAATCTCTCTTATATCCGGGTCACACTGTGTAAATGAAATAGCATTCTTGAAAATTTCATTTTAGCTTTAAAGCTAATTGATTAAATTTACTATTTCCATTAAGTAAAATATTCTAGTGTCTTTCAAATAGAAATTATATAGATCAGAATCTCAACCTTTTGGCCGATTTTAGAAAATTTTCTTAAAAGCGGCCATTTTCTGCATTTGTGTCTTCCTTCACTAAGACGATAAACTACGTCCAACAGCAAGGCCTCTGATCAGGAGGTTTTGAGGAGCGTGGAACCACAGCTTAATTGCTGGTGTTTCCAGGTCCACCCTGACCTGGTGTAGTAGCACCTGTTAGGGTCCCAGCTATGGGCAAATAGTTAACCCCGAAACTGAGGTAAAAATCATAAACTATTACCAGCAATACGTTTTTGAAAGGAAAAAAAACTATTGCCAGCTATACCTTTTTGAAAAAATAATATTACCAGCTATACATTTTTGAGGAAAAAAAATATTAACAGAAAGAGATTTTTGACAAAACAAAAATATTACCAGAAAAAAAAAAGTTGTTGCCATTACATGACTCATTGCCATAAACCAAACCAAAGCTTAATCATGAAATACGTGCACCTCTAGTTTTAGACTTAATATTTAGTACAATGTATGGAAGCACACAATCATGAAAAATCTCATTTTTGGTAATTTCAGTTTTAAAAGATAAACGTAAACATGCTGCAAGATTTTTGTTACTCACTTTAAATTATTTCACCTTTGAAAATTCCAAGGATGGATGTTGATTAAAAATCAAAATATTGTAAAAGATTGAGTTCTTTATCTGCCACCAAAAATAGATTATATTTGTTTTGTTTTATGGCATATCAACTGCAATAGGTTATTTAATGCCAACAAGACTTTTATTGCTAGTAATATTTTTTCTTCAAAAATATATTGCTGGAATTTAATTTGAGAACAATATTTTACAAGTTCACATTCTTCCTATTTTTTCTATCTCACTCCAACCTCACTATTTACTTTCAAAACTGGCTCCCGAAGCTTTGAATCTTATCAGAAATAAGAATATATTTTCTGACTAACAAGAGAGCTGGAAAATATAAAAAGGAATTCCACCACCATTATTCTTTCCATGGTGCCATAAAGTCTGGGGGAAACCTCACAGCTTGTTCACTTCAACCTGTTTTCATTACTTTCAAAACCAACTCCCAGGGCCCTGATTCTTATCAGAGATAATATATTTTCTGACCAATGAAGGGGCCAGGAAAATTGTACAATGATTTTGGAGGGAAAACAAAACAAACCAAACCAGATCAGGCTGAAAATGGAGTACTATTGCCAAATTTTGGCAGTGGCTGCACAGACTTTACTTTCCAGTCTTGATAGAGTTCAAAAGTGTCTGTGAGTCCTTCTTGGAGAAGAATTATTTTCCACCCTCGAACCTCGGGATGTGGCGAGTCTCTCACTGCTTTATTCCTACTACCATGGAAAGTGCTCAGACAAACTACACACCTTGATTCCACCAGGTCCAACCTTTACTCACCATGCCATTTACATAGTAGCAAACCATCCATATTTCCTCTGTATTCCATTGGTGAGAAGTAAGTTCCACTCGAACAAATTCTTCCTACAAACGACTGCCCTTTGGAACAGAATCCTAAAACAAATAAAAACAATTTCAAAAATTATTATAATTAAAATTTTTAAAAAATGAAAAAAATTCTTGTAAAATTAATTATTCATTGAAAAATATTTGCTCTTATAGTGCTCTTAGAGGACAAACCTTTCTAAAGACTCCAAACTCAGGCTCTTGGCATTTAAACTCACTAACCAGACAGCCATTATTTGGTAGTTTCAGATTATAAACTTTACAATTTATTATTCGTAAGAACACCATTGCCTAAAATATTCAGCATTTTTACTAATTTTAAAATATTTAACAATTTTAATGTAAAAATAGTATAAAAACAAAAAGAAATAAATAATTGTAAAAATTCATTTTTTAACAAAAAATATTTTGCTTTTAGACAATATTGTCCTTATTCGTAAAAGCTTTTGAAATTAAATGTCTTTGTTTTATTGGGACAACTCTTATAATATGTGACCTTTTCATAATAATGCTACATATAGGCTACCATAGTTGAAAAAGTGGAATGGTTAAATTAAAAATTAAAAATTATTTTAAAAACATTGTAGTAAAAGTTTTTCAATTTTGGATTTGAAAATTTTGTTACTTAATTACAATATCACCTAAAAAAAAGAAAATAATGCAGAATTTTGAATGATTTCTAAATTATTATAATTAAAATTTTAAAATATGAAAAAATTCTTTTAAAAGTTCATTATTCATCAAAAAATATTTTTTCTTAAGACAAAAGTCTCCTTAAAGGACAAACCTTCAAACTCAAGTCACCAGCATTTAAACTTCCTAACCAGAGAGCCATTATCAGCCCAATTAGAGTTAGGAATCTAACGTGAAAAAGCCCAATCCCTTGACTATCCTAAGTGGCTTAACTCCCAGGGACTCCAGTGATTTTATGACTGTGTCTTTTGTGGAGCAACAAATTTTGTGTGAGCACATGTCAACCACAAAGACTGACACTATTCTTTTCTCAATTTTCTTAAGTTCTTGGGGATCTACCAAGAGTTCACCTCCTTTTATGAACACAAAGAACAATGAAAAATTCTATCTTTATATACTGGTAGTTTCAGATTATAAGCTTTACAATTATTTGTAGTAACGCCATTGCCTAAAATATTCAGCATTTTCCCTAACTTTAAAATATTTAACAACTTTAGTGTAAAAACAAAAAAGAATAAATTAAAATAATTGTAAAAATTCAGTTTTTATCAAAAACTATTTTGCCTTCAGACAATATTGTCCTTATTCATAAAAGCAACTAAAAACTTGAAATTAAATGTCTTTCTTTTATTGGGTTTTGTGTGTTTACAATTCAGAGCTGATTTTAGGTAAGATGAAGTTCAATTTAAAAAAAATTTCTTCAAAGACTTCTGCTTTTAACTAATGTTATCACTAAATTATTCAGCATTGAATTTATATAGTTTTCATAATAGTAGCTATGAGTAGGGTAACAAATTTGCGAATAGTTTCTTACAGTTTCATTAAAATGTGATAGATTTTTTATTTTTGCAAAATTTTCTAAATTGATGTCTGTCACAGCCAAAAAAACATGTACTAACGTTTGCTCTGTTATTTTAGTATCACTGACATAAAGAGAAACAAGATTTTTTAATCAAAAGTTAGAAGGTTCTAAAAAGGATGGAAAAATTTTAAATAAGTCTTTCCTGTTAATAGCAACATAAACCTTAACAAATTTTGTTATCATAAATTTAAGTTAATTTTTATCATGCTATGCTCTTTATTTAGCAATTTCATGAAGATACCTATAATGAAACTTGTATAAAAGAACTACTGCCCAAGTACACACACACATATTATTTATATATGTGTGTGTGATAAAATATAGTTTTAAGGTATGCTATATTTATTGGATAATGTACTTAATATTAGGGATAGAGCACATGTAAACATAAAAGTGGACATTGAAGTCAACACCCAGCAGTGACAGTTTGCTTTTGACTTCACACACACACATATATATATATATATATATATATATATATTATTCATACATGTTTCATTAAATAATATAGACAAGTTTTGTCTATTTTAAGTAAATTCTTTTCATATTGACAAATAAGCTTTTTCTTGACATGTGGCTTACAAGATATAAATGGCTATGCTTTTGAGTTGAAAACTTCACGTATCAGGACAATTTTACTAACAGAACAGGCACATCTCAGCTTAAGTGAAATGAACTGATTTTTGGCACCACACACTTAACAGTTGTTGATTAGATATTATGTTGTAAGCAGTTTTTCTTCTTTTTTCTACAATAATGTTTTATGTTTCTTAAAAGTAAAATGTATAAAAATAATATAATTTGATTGTTCTGTCTACCAATTCATGACTGACCAAAAGATATCTGATATGTCAAACTTGATTGGAACAAAGTGTTACAATGTTCTGTTGGAAATAATTTACAAATCTGCGTTTTTAATACAACTTTTCTTTATTTACAGGTGTGATTGCCATAAACTCTTCCTCATTTATGAAGGGAAAAAAATAAAGTGTGTCAGCATTTACACAAAGTTTACATCAATAAAGACAATCATGAAACGACAAACAAGAGAAAAACCTCATTGTTGTGGTATATGCGGATCTGCATTTTCATGGACTTCAACTTTAAATATCCACATGCGAACGCACACGGGTGAGAAACCATATACTTGCGACCTATGTGAATCAGAATTTTCTCAGTTGTCAAATTTAAAACAACACATGCTAAAACACACAGGAAAGAAACCCTATGCTTGTGAAGTGTGCGGATTAGCATTTAGAATAAATTCAGAATTAACAAAGCACATGAAAATTCACACTGGAGAAAAACCATATTTTTGTGAAATATGTGGATCAGCATTTTTAAGGAGTACCAATCTGAGAAGACATATTCGAACTCATACTGGAGAGAAACCATATTCTTGTAAAATATGTGGATCATCATTTTCAGATAAATCTCATTTGAAAAAGCACATTCGCATTCACACTGGAGAGAAGCCATATTCTTGTGAAATATGTGGATCAGCATACTCACACACTTCCAGTTTAAAAACACACATTCAAACTCACACTGGAGAGAAACCATATTCTTGTAAAATATGCAGATCAGCCTTTTCAGATAAATCGCATTTGAAAAGGCACATTCTAATTCACAATGGTGAGAAGCCATTTTCTTGTGAAATATGCGGATCAGCATTTGCAGATAGTAATCATCTGAAAGTACACCTTCGAACTCACACTGGAGAGAAACCATATTCTTGTGAAATATGTGGACTAGCATTCTCACAGAATTGCAGTTTAAAAAGACACCTTCGAACTCACACTGGAGAGAAACCATATTCGTGTAAAATATGCAAATCAGCATTTTCACATGACTATCAATTGGAAAAGCACCTTCGAATTCACACTAACGAGAAAAAATATTGTGAAATATGTGGATCAACATTTTCAAATCATTCAACTCTAAAAAAGCACAGGAAGATTCATGCTGGAGAGAAAAAATGATCCAAACTTTGCCAATTTAGATATAAGTGTACACATGTAAGCAGTCACCACAGGGAATCTTTATAGGGTTATGGTCTAAAATTTTCAAAGTATTCAGACTTTAATGTACACACCGTGTACATTAAAGTCTGAATAATTTGAACATTTTGCTAAGTCAATTAAAATTTTGACAGGATTTAAATTTTAAAATATATGGCACCATTAAATCCTGCACATGATCCTACCTTTTTCAAATGTAAAATTTAAAATTTCCAAGAATTCATATTTAAAATCATTCTAGAAAGCAAACATTTACTTGAAAAATGTGTGTGAACATTATGGCAAACAAAACTAAAAATGCAAATGAGGACACACACTGCAGGGAAATTATATTTTTGTGCTGTGTTTGTATTGTTTTTTCTATGGAGTTGCCATTTTAAAATTCAGAGAGAAGCATTCTATAAAGAAAACAAATCTACATTGAAAGTAAGACTAAAAACCAGTATGAATTTCTACTTCAGGAAATGTGTGTACTTTAATGTTAACAAAAACAACACTGTGTAAAAATAGTAAGTAAATTATCTTTAAAAGGGCCGTATGATTATGAAGCAAAACTACAGGAATTTGTTATGAAGATGTCTGTGCTATTGATATTTGAATTAATAACGTAATTATCTTTAAAATTTGTGATATTTGCTGATTTCCTGGTATATGATGAAGCAAATCTTGTTGCCTCTATACACAGCAATTAAAGAAATCTTCCTCAGTTTACCAACAGTGTCCATATCTTATTCTGTTCTTACCTTTCACAATCTATATATCTGTTACAGTTTTTTTATATATCCATAAAATGTATTTAAGCAGCAGTATTTTCTTAATACAAGTTTGATTAAATGCTATGAAAAATTGAATTTTAAAATATTTTTCAGTTAACATTAAAGCTCTTAATTTCTGTCTATGATGTTTATCCATCAAGCCAATATTTGTTTTGTTCAAAAATGAAATTAATAATTTTCCAGCTAAAATGAATTTAGATTTTTATTTTTCAAGAATAATTTAATTTTTGGTTAAATTCTTTTACATGTCAAACGTAACTCTAGCAATTTCTTCATATTCATATTTTTAAATAAAGAAAATAACCAAGATTAATCATAAACTAGGTGCCTCCATTAATTTTCTGAAGATTTTGAAAAAAAATCCCCAAACTTGACAAAAACAAAGTTTTATCATGAAAATGTCTGTTATTATAAAGAGGAAGTATTATTATAACAAGACTAAAAATGCAAATGAGGACATACACTGTAGTGAAACAATATTTTTGTGCCATGTCTGTGTTGTCCTTTTCATAGAGTTGCCATTTTAAAATTCAGAGAGAAACATTCTATTAAGAAAACAAATCTACATTGAAAGTAAGACTAAAAAAACAGTATGAATTCCTGCATCAGGAAATGTGTGTACTTTAATGTTAAAAAAAAACACTGTGTGAAAATAGTAGGTAAATTATCTTGAAATAATTTTTAAAGATAATTTACCTTATTGAATTATTATTTTGTTGTTGTTCATTGTTTCATAGCCTTTTGGTTATGAAGCAATGAATAACAACAAAAATTGCAATATAAACTCTGGTAAAAAATGCAATAACAAAAAAATTGCAATATAGCACTGGTAAAAAAAAATGCATGTTGAGACATTAGGTTTATAAGTCCCAAAAATTCATACACAGGTGTCCTCATGAATACATGGCTTAGTGGATAAAGATGTTGGTTAGATCTAGTGACTAGATCCAGAGAGTTGTGAGTTCAAATAATGTAAATAATGCAAGTAATCATAATACCTCAATCTCAAAGATATAGACAGATATTAAAGAAATTTGTAATGAAGATCTGCATTAAACTTAACCATGTTATTGATGTTTTAATTAATGATCTTTCAAATTTGTCATAAATATTTGCTGATTTTTATGGTATATGATGAAGTGTGTCTCATAGCCTCTATACATTATATTATAGCAATTAAAGAAATCTGTATGTTTACCAATATCTTGCCACCACAGTGTATCCATATCTCATTCTGTTCTTATCTTTTGCACTCTACATATCTTTACTCTCTTCCAATAATTTTGTTGTCTGGCTCTGGAAAATTAATTACATCTCCAAAAGCAGTGAGATCCCATTTTCCTATGTGTAGCGGTCACAGGTATCGATCTACACCAGTATTTTCCTCCGCCTCTTATTGGCATCTTGCACCAACATTTCCCAATAGGTGTGGGCAATTTCTCCACATTCCTCGGTATTTTACCTGTGTGGGCAACCATTGGGCCAATCTAGCTCCCAACTGGCATGGCTTAACTTATGGTCATTAATTAAAAAATTATTTCAAATTTTGCTTATGCAAAATTCTCCCACCCTGATCTTGTCCAAAATCAGATATTTACCAATGTTCAGGCAGCTACTCTCCCAACCTCTGCCAAGGTGATTACATTCCAAATACCCTAGGTTGCACAAAGGATTTTTATTCACAGATCAAATCTTACCTGTCCTATTTATATTGTGTTTTCATAATTGATACTTAGGAGCTGAGTCATTAATCAGTGGTTAGCTTAAAGATCACTATATAGCTTCTTGTGTTAATATCGCCTTTCCTTAGTAATTTTTCTGGTTTTAGAGAATAAAGCTTTTCTTCCTGACACTTAAAATCTTCAGAAACTTAAATCCAATATTAATTGTCATTATCTGTCTTCTTGAACCCTGTTTCTTTATTAGGACAATTAAATATGCTCAGATTTCAAGTAGGAAAATAATGACAAAATAAAACCAGTGTTATTAAAATCAAAAATATTTAACTAAAAAGTTACTTCTGCTGAAGTAGAAAAAATAAATTACTTATGCTACTAAGTTTCATTAAAGTGTATAGAATAAAATATATATATGTGTGTGTGTATATACGTGTATATGTTATTGTGTATGTATGTATTCGCATGTGTTTTTGAACATAAAAATATAGGTCCTTGCTGGATTAGATAATCGTTATATTTATTTTTTATATGTTTATATTTGATTTGTAACCAGTAGTCGATATTAAATTTGTCAAATTTTCTCAATTACAAAGTGGCCCTTTAAGTAAACGCAATTTCACTTTCCTTCACCCCATCTGTCTCCCCCACCTCGTCTTTCCCTCCCTCTTATTCTAACATTAAATTGTCTATGGTGTGTGTATATCACCACGAAATGTATCTTTATACATCCGACAACATTCATTTTTTTCTCTTACTTAACCCCCTTCCACCCACCTCCCCTAATATTCTGTCTGTTAAGGTTTAATCTCCCTCCTCCTCATACTTACACTCTCTCTAAATTCTGTTTTTATTTCCGGAGTTGTTTTTTTCTGTTTTCCTTTTGAATTTGTAGGTCTGATGAATTGGATCGTATTTACGATTCCAATGGAATAAATTATGACCATGGAATATTAATGTTTAAGCCTTTTTGTTATATCCTTACTCTGTCCTGGACATTGAGTTCTACCTGGATTCTTCCTCTTGGAATTTTTATTCTAAAAATATACATGTATGGGTATTTATATATTTTGCATACGTATGTATATTTACCACTTATAATATATATATATATATATATATATATATATATATATATCCGTAATGAGAATATGGATGACAAGTATGAAAGAAGATCATGAGATATTGTCTTTCTCTTCCCATCACCCATTCTTCAAGCTGAAGATCAAGATCAGGGTTGAGAGGGAGAGGCTTTCTTTCAAGGACTTTGTTGGAAGTTGGATGACTGTAGCACGACTGATGTGCAGGAATGGTAATAATCTAGAGTGGCCTCTCAAGCTTTCAAAAAAAAAAAAAAAACAACATGCTCCCCCCACCCAGTAAGGCTAGTGTAGAAATTTTTAGGGGTCTTTTGCTTTTTCTTTGTATTCTATCAAGAATCTTTAAATACATAGCAGAAGCGCCAGGGAAAGGTCTGTAATGTAATCCTTTGAAACCTAGCATCTCAACATCAGACACTTTTTCACTGATAGCTTCACTCTGTTTTTCTACAAATATTTTTATGAAAACTGTTCTGAGGGAATTTTTCTCTCTAGTGCCTCAAATTTATGAATTTAAATGTGTTACTAGATTGGTAGCTAGGTCCCACCATTTTACTGTTGCACTAGCTGGATACAACTGCCACTTCTATTCTAACTGTTGCTTTTCTTGCACATCTAACCCTCACGCTGTGGAACCCCCCTTCCAATTTCTTGCTTTCCTGACACAATCTTCAAAACTTTAAATGCCATATCAATCACCATCTTCCTGAACCCTGTTCTTTTATTAGGACAATTAAATATGGTATGATTTCAAACAAGTAAGAAAATAATAACAAAATAAAATCAGTGTTTTTAAACACAAAAGTATCATTTAACTAAAAAAAATACTTCTACTGCAGTATAAGGAATAAAATTACTTATTCTACTAAGTTTCATTAAAGTGTATAGAATAGAAAAGACTCAACTTGATGAATTGATTATGAGAATAGAAAAATATATATATATCCCTGATAAGAATGAGAATATGGATGACGAGGCTGAAAAGAAAATCATGAGGCATTGTCTCTTTTCTCATCACCCAGTTGTGTTCTTCAAGCACCAGCTGAAGTTTAAGATCAGGATTGAGAGGGAGAGGCTTTCTTTCAAGGAATTTGCTGAAAGGTGGATGACTGTAGCAAGACAAGTGCATGGAAACAGTGTTAACCTTGAGTGGCTTCTTAAGCTTTCGGTTTGAAAAACTTGTTCTTTTTTGAAAAAACATACTTGTCTAGGCAAGTACAAGTTGCTGTATTTCAAAACTGATTTCAGTTGACTGGGAGGAGTTTTCATTTTGAAATTTCTGATATTTTTGATTTTAGTGCCATTTTTTGCCATCTTTCATCACAATAAAATTGTGGCCATCTTTCATCAAAATATAATTTATAACAATATAATAATACTAAAAAATGTTCTAAAAATAAAATATACTTTTCTGAAACTATTAGCTGATTTAATGTTTAATTAATCTAATTTGAAACAGATTACTTTAAGTTAAAATAGGGCAGAAACTTTTTAAGACAGTGATAGCTGTTTATTTAAGGTGGTGACAGCTTGTATGGAAGATGGTGGATTTTTCATTTTAGCAATACAACTAAGATTATTTTTTGTATGGATGTTCAAAAGGAAACAATTTTGAATTACTGCCTTTGATTGACTATGTTGCCCTATTAAAAGAATATAACTCTTAAATTTAGAAAAAAAAACACATTAGGGACAATGGTATCATTTCAAACAGGTAAAAAAATAATTTAAAAAAATAAAATACAAAAATACCATTTAACAAAGTACATGTTCTTTAAGTGAGAAAAGGTATAATTCTATGCAATGGTTGGTATATGTTGTGTTTTCTTTATTTTTCTATGTCTCCCCCATACTTTTTTCAACCAGTAAACTTGTTTTTCTGTAGCATTTTGCTGTGGGGATGGTTTCATAGTAAAAATTTCATTGTGCAATTTTTCATCTTGGTTATTTTTTATTATTTAGCAAATAAAAATGATTAATACTTTTTATCTACCTCCCCACATGCTTATAAATATGGGAAATTAGTTTATGTTGCTTGGTTGATTTTTGTTTAGGTGCATATCAACCTCTAGGAGTTATTTAATACAGATATCTAATTATTTTGAACACAGTTGTATGCCTTCAACTATAGATAAAATATATTGTTGGTCATTAAAATCCTATAAAATGTATAGTTAGAAATTCTATTATTAGTAGGTATTGTTCGTAATTTCTTTAATACAAAAATGTTTTGATGGTAATTTTATTATAAAAATGTATTTTTATAAGTTCATAGTGTTTAGTTTTATTTTATTTTGTGGGGGGGTACTATTTACCCATAGCCCAATCAAGGTAAGTCCAAGAACAACAGCAATTAAGAGGTGGTATCATGCTCCTCAAAACCTGATCAGAGGCCTTGCTGCCAGATGTAGTTTATCATCAGACCCAGAACTAGATTAGTTGAGAATCTCATGGAGAACACACGTTGTTTTGGTAATAGTGGTATAGATATATATTTGAATGTATTGTTGTGAAGCGATTATTATAATGTATGCTTGGGTCAGTGAATGTAACTAGTTAAGTTAAAGTTAGACCAGTGATGACCAGTCTCCCCCCCACATCACTCCTTTTGGCCTTGTGCCGGATTTGTATTTTTTTTTATACAACATTCATTCCTCATCAGATTGGAACTGCTTTCTTCTGTCCCTCTTGCCTTCAATATTGTTCCTGTAAGTGTCAAAATTTCCAAGCCCTCTTTCCTCATTGGGTGCCCTAAGAAAAACAACTTGCTTCTAAAGGAAGAGCATTTTTATTTTTTGGTGCTTATGAATTATCTCCCTTAAATTTCGCTCTTCAGAAAAAGGATCTATGTGGGAGAGATGAATGAAGAAAGAATGACGTAAGTAAAACGTGGAGGTGGGGAGGCTTTTAATATTGCTTGACTGGTGAGCCGCCAACTCAGCTATGAAATTCCTACCAGCAGAATATATTTCTGTTATCAAAGAGCAGTCTAGGAGTCATTCCTTGATTTCCTTCATTATGTCCCTTGGAATGCAGTTTTTAATCATCCCGTTCATAAAAGCGCATCTGGGGTCTCCTCATGAGTAAAAGCAGACTTTCATTCCAACAACGAAATACCAAGTTAAACCACACTCATTTCCTTGGTTCTCACCTGTTTGATCAGCCGCTATAGCCCTCAGGAATCACTTCTTTCATCTGTACCACAGTGACATGTCTGTGGAATCTTCCACATTAGCCTTCCACCCCTTTCAGAGAGATGTATTCTTTCCTAAGAAAAAAGCCTTAACCAATCATTTACTTCGTTTCAGTAAATTCAGTCTTCTATTGTTTAAGAAACACTAAACTGTAGCAAAGTCGAAACAGATCCTTTTCCCCGCCGAAGCTCCCTGGAGCCGATTTTTAGACATCAAAGTCTATATAAACAACCGCATAACTCAATTCAAGTCAGTCAGTCATCAAGTTTCGTGAGATGCTACCAAACTCCACGCGTGTCAATTCACTGGCTCAACATCACTTCAAAATTTTCAACAAACTCAACACAGCACTCAATTGACCATTGTCCGCATGGTAATCAAATTACAATTGACTTAAAAAAATGAACATTTTCACTACAAAAACAGTAATTGTACAATTCATCAATTTAGCCAAACAGTTAAAGGCAAACAACTCTTCACAACTTAAATTCTAACAAACAAGTAACACATGCATACACACTAATATTTGAACAAAACATATTTGAGATTTTTCCTTGCAGAAATCAAATTATTTTAATTTCACTAACAAATCAAAACCATTAACTTTTATTGACCAAATTTCTGCATGAACATTCTTCATAACCTTGTCTCAATTGCCACAATCAACAAACATTCTGTTACCCTTGCATGTATATCTATTGTATATATAAAAAATCTTTATTGTGTTTTTAGTAATTTCTTGCAATACAAATTGTCCTTATATTCTTTATTTGATCTACGTGTTGTAGGATAATGCATAATAAGCATGCATAATCTTTGCCTTACATAAATTACCTTCTGATACATTTTCACTCAGCTACACCCTGCAATATGTCTTATTGCAACAGACATCTTTTTGCTTGCACTTATGATGAACAAAGTTACTGTCTGCTGATAGAATAAAACAACACATAGCATAGTTTGGTTATAGAGATTATTGACAGCTTTGCAAGAAGGGTGATGAAAAGCATTAAATCCTCAATCACTTCGCTATTTGATCAGTTTGAAGTCCTAATATCTATGGCAGGTAAGGCCGAATGCTTAGCTCAGAAACTCTTTTCCAACTCAACTCGTCCAGATTGCCCCACACCTGATTTCAATGAGCAGTCTGGGACTTGTTCTGTGATTTCCTTCATGATTTCCCTTGTAATGTAGTTTTTAATCATCCTATTCATAAATGCATCTCTGAGGTCTCCTCCTTGGTAAAAGCAGCTATAGAGACTTTCATTCCAACAAGGAAATACAAAGTTAAACTGAACTCATCTCCTTTGTTTTCACCTGCTTGATCAGCCGCTATAGCCTACAGGAATCACTTCTTCCATCTGTACCACAGTGTCATCTCTCATTGCAGCAGATGTCGCTTTGTCTCTGTTTGTCATGAGTGCAAGTATGTCTTCAATGAAGCAAAGTTACTGTCTGCTAATAGAATGAAATGGCGTATAGTATCTCGCAAGCATTCTCTATTCAATCAGTTTGAAGTCCTGACATTTACAGCAGATAAGGCTAAATGCTTTGCTTGGAAATTCTCATCCAATTCAACACGCTACTCATCCAGAGTCCCCACACCTAATTTCCCCCTAGAATTGAGGCTCTACTGAGTGATATGTGCGTAACCCCTTCACTGGTCTCGGTCATCATTTCTAAGTTAGACTCCCATAAGGCAAGTACAAGTGACAGAATTCGTTATCATAAAGATATGTGCTCCTGAGCTGGCTCCAGTTGTCTCCAAACTATACAACTATTGTCTCACTGCTTTCTGCTTTACAGTTTGTTCAAAGTCCTCCTCTGTAGTCCCTGTCTTTAAAACCTCAGGAGAACATTCTGACCCCTCTAACTACCACTCTATGACAATGTCTTTGAGGCTTTAATCAATGCCGAATTGGTTAAGCATCTTAACTCTCACCATCTACTCTCTGATGAACAATATTGTTTCCATTTTGCCCAGTCTACCGTTGATGTGCTTGTGGCCATAACTGAATATGTATATTAAGCTCTTGATAATAATGGCAAAGCTCAAGTTGTGGCTCTAGATATCTTGAAGGTGTTAGACAGGCTCTGATATGCTTGCCTTCAACGTAAGCTTCAGGGATATGATACTACAGGACAATTATTTGATTTAATCCTATCATTACAAACAAATCATGAAATGAAGGTCGTCCTGAATGGGCTCTCTTCCTATTCCCTTCATACAAATGCGAGCATTCCCCAAGGCTCTACGCTGGGTCCATCACTGCTTCTGATCTTCATCAATGATCTTGATGTCATCAATTCTCAAGTAGGTATCTATGTTGGCACTCTGTATCATATAAGAAGGTTTTTCTCATCTGAGCTTATCCTACACATCTACAAATCTATCATTTGTCCATGCATTGAATACTGTTGCCATATCTGGTCTGATGCACCTGCTGTTCATCTTGAGGTTCTCAATAAACTCCAAAGAAGGATCTGCAATGTAATCAGCCCTGACCTGGCATCTTGACTCCAGTTACTTTCTCACAGATGTGATGTGGCTTCTGTCTTTTCTACAAATATTTTCATAGCAACTACTATAATGAGCTATTTTCCTTCATGGCCCAACTACATGAATTCAAAGCAAGCTGCTAGGATGGAATCTAGGTCTCATTTTTTACTGTTGAAACAGTCAAATGTAACTGCCACTTCTACTCCAACAGCTTCTTTTCTCCCACTTCCAGAAAGCAGAATTCCCTTCCTCTTAGTTGCTTCCCTGATAACTACAATTTTCAAAAATTTAAATGCACCAATTTTTTTTTAATCTTATCAGGGGCCTAGCTTTAATACACATATGAAATCTTTATTTTTCATAAATTATAAAATAGATAAATATAAAAATACCAATGATTTAAGGATATCACATGCATTCCTTTTTTTCCGAAAATATCAAATGGAAATTTCAAAGAAAATTAAGATATTTTTTCTAAGTGCAGAAACTTTATTTAAAGTCCAAAAATATGCATTTTTTTCAATTTACAAGTTTTCACGGGAGTAAAACAATGCAATGCCTTATTTTTTGTTTAGATAGTTGAAGTTTTATCGAGCAAAATAGACTTAGAATTAAACGTATAACATTTATTTCAGTTTTTAAAAGGTGAAATTAATAATTGGATTTTTAAATCTTAGTCTACTATGTTGCTAATAGGTAAAACAAAATAATTTAAGACATTTTTTATATTGTTAAAAAGAAACCATGTTTCTGTTAATGTGGCATTTAATTTATGGCTCTTCACTTGTTAGAATTAAAATTTATAAATTATGAATTAAAAATGTGTTTTTGTTTTTCTTTTAAAATAAAACAGAGCGTATATAAACAAAAACAAGTTCTCTTTCTTTTAATATTGTAAAAAGTTTTTAAAGTTTTCCCGACTTAGAAAACAAGTAACATCTTCGTTTTTTTACATATCCGCAGTTTCATTTCTAGAAAAATAAATAAACACATTTGTACTTTTATTCCATAATTTATCACTGAGAGGTTACAGGTACCATGTTAACAGAGATTTATCCCATGTATAGTATGTGTGAAAATACAGAAGAAGCTGTCATAAAAAATAGTATAAAAATATTCAAAGACTGAAGGCAAAACATATTAACATAATTAGAATACTTCTTTTATTCTCTTTCCATACATGTAACTCTTAACAATTGGACCACAAATAAATAGTGAGGTGAAAATATGACAATATATATATATATATATATATATATATATATATACATATATCTGTATTTAGGCAGCATTTTTTCATTGATACACGTTTCATTAAATAATATAGACAAGTTTTGTCTATTTTATGTAAATTGTTTTCATATCGTCTGATCATAACATTATCATTAAGAGAAGAAAGAAAAATCACAATATTGATACATATTTTTTAAATCTCTCTAAGCTTTCGGCTTACACAAGCCATTATCAATGATGACAATTACATTACAATATATTTCCAAGCAACGACAAACTCTTCTTAAATGCCTATAACTTATAACAGAAGCCATTGCTTTATACCAATGGCTTCCCATACTTAATACTTCTCGTTTTCACTCTCACATGGTCCATTGGTCATGTATTATGCCATGAGCTGTGGTGAGATTTTTGCATATAGCGTCTTGTATTTACGAGTTTGTCATTGCTTGGAAATCTTCCATGTAAACGAAAACAGATTATTATTGTTTTGTCCGTGTATTGTTTAATATATTGTAATGTAAATGTCATCTTTGATAATGGCTTATGTAAGCCGAAAGCTTAGACAGGATTAAAATGTATACATATATATGCCCATTTGGAAAAACCTTAGGTATTTTGGCTTGTAATTGAACAAACCAATGCCCAAGGGAAAATAAGGGATAAAAAAAGGAAGAAAAAGAACATGAAATCAAGGTGAAAACAATCGTCCAGAATCCAAGCTCAGAGTCCAAAGAAAAAAACCTCCAAAACGAGTAAAGCAAAAGTAACTACATAAAGTGCTCAATACACTACGTAGAGCAAACCTAAATATGAACCTAAAGAGCCAGGTAAACCTACCTAGGTTTCACCTATACGAGTCGTCAGGGTCAACTGGCTCTTTAGGCTGATATAAACTTTAAGGGGTTAATGTGCATTGTAATACTGTATTCTTTCTGGGGAGTGGCAGCAAAAACACTAGCTACACCATTGTGTCTGAGCTAGCACAGTATTGATAGATAGACAAAGGTTTTTTCAGGGAGTTGCTTGTTATATGTCAAGCAAAGTAAACGTGTACACTTTTGTGTCTGAAACAGCTCCCAAGTGAGTGGGAACAACCCAACCAGATAGTTAGTACATGTCAACATTAATAAAATTCAGTGGTTAAAATTCTCCATGTTGCCGTCATTCATTGCTGTGCAAAAACAACTATTGAACGTCGACCAAGAGAGGACGAGATAGAACCAACCTCACCAGGGGTCTATGTAACACTTATCTTTCAGTTTAAGCTAAAACATAAAACCTTATTTAAAGAATACTTCCTCCTAATAAAAGCAAACATTTTCATGACAAAACTTTGTTTTTGTCGAGTTTGGGGATTTTTTTTTCATCCTCTTCAGAAAATTAATGTATCTAGATTATGATTAATCTTATATTTAAAAATATGAAGAAATTGCCAGAGTTACATTTGACATGTAAAAGAATTTAACCAAAAATTGAATTATTCTTGAAAAATAAAAATCTAAATTCATTTTAGCTGGAAAATTGTTAATTTTATTTTTAATCAACAAAAATATATAGACAGAAATTAAGTGCTTTAACATTAACTGGAAAATATTTTAAAATTCAAACAAAATTTGCAAACAAAGATTTCTTTAATTGCTGTGTAGAGAGGCTATGAAATCAGAAAATATCTATGACAAATTTTAAAGATAATTATGTTAATAATTCAAACATGAATAACATGCTTGAGTTTAACAGAATTTGTCATTAAAAATTCCTGTAATTTTGATTCATAACCAAAAGGCCCTTTTAAAGATAATTTACCTATTTTTATAGTGTTTTTTATTATCATCATCTTTGTTGTACATGTTAGTCATCCTCAGGTTTATCACAATACCGGTAACCTACAGGGATTTCTGAACTGAACCTTTTATTTAATATACAGGGGTCGACTGTTTTTTGTCCAACTACCCATATCTAGGGAGATATCATCTAGTTCTTCTTTTTTAGTTTAATCTAAAACATAAAACCTTATTTAAATAATACTTCCTCTTTATAATAACAGACATTTTAATGATAAAACTTCGTTTTTGTCAAGTTTGGGGATTTTTTTTCAAAATCTTCAGAAAATTAATGGAGGTACCTTAGTTCATGATTAATCTTGGTTATTTTCTTTATTTAAAAATATGAATATGAAGAAATTGCTAGAGTTACGTTTGACATGTAAAAGAATTTAACCAAAAATTAAATTATTCTTGAAAAATAAAAATCTAAATTCATTTTAGCTGGAAAATTATTAATTTCATTTTTGAACAAAACAAATATTGGCTTGATGGCTAAACATCATAGACAGAACTTAAGAGCTTTAATGTTAACTGAAAAATATTTTAAAATTCAATTTTTTATAGCCTTTAATCAAACTTGTATTAAGAAAATACTGCTGCTTAAATACATTTTATGGCTATATAAAAAAACTGTAATAGATATATAGATTGTGAAAGGTAAGAACAGAATAAGATATGGACACTGTTGGTAAACTGAGGAAGATTTCTTTAATTGCTGTGTATAGAGGCAACAAGATTTGCTTCATCATATACCAGGAAATCAGCAAATATCACAAATTTGAAAGATAATTACGTTATTAATTCAAATATCAATAGCACAGACATCTTCATAACAAATTCCTGTAGTTTTGCTTCATAATCATACGGCCCTTTTAAAGATAATTTACTTACTATTTTTACACAGTGTTGTTTTTGTTAACATTAAAGTACACACATTTCCTGACGTAGAAATTCATACTGGTTTTTAGTCTTACTTTCAATGTAGATTTTCTTTATAGAATGCTTCTCTCTGAATTTTAAAATGGCAACTTCATAGAAAAAACAATACAAACACAGCACAAAAATATAATTTCCCTGCAGTGTGTCTCCTCATTTGCATTTTTAGTTTTGTTTGCCATAATGTTCACACAGATTTTTCAAGTAAATGTTTGCTTTCTAGAATGATTTTAAATATGAATTTTTGGAAATATAAAATTGAAAATGTTGATTCACATATTTCGCAAGAATATGGTTTCTCTCCAGTGTGACTTCAAATCTGTGAGAATCCTAAGCCACTTTTTTTTTCTTTTTTTTTTTTTACAAGAATGCTTTCTCTCCAGTGTGATTTCAAACATGCACTTTCAAATGAGAAGTATTTGAAAATGTTGATCTGCATATTTCACAAGTAAATGGTTTCTCTCCAGTGTAAATTTGAATGTGTTGTTTCAAATTATCATTCCCTGAAAATGCTGATCCATACATTTCACAAGAATATGGTTACTCTCCAGCATGAATTTGACTGTGCCTTTTCAATTGAGAGTTATATGAAAATGCTGATCCACATATTTCACATAAATATGGTTTCTCTCCAGTGTGAATTCGAAGGTGCACTTTCAAATCAGAATTTTCTGAAAATGCTGATCCACATATTTCACAAGAATATGGTTTCTCTCCAGTGTGAATTCGAATGTGCCTTTTCAAATCATAACTACTTGAAAATGCTGATCCACATATTTCACAAGGATATGGTTTCACTCCAGTGTGACTTTGATTGTGCCTTTTCAATTGAGAGCTACTTAAATATGCTGATCCACATATTTCACAAGAATATGGTTTCTCTCCAGTGTGAGTTCGAATGTGTTTTTTCAAATCCTCAGCACCTGAAAATGCTGATTCACATATTTTACAAGCATATGGTTTCTCTCCAGTGTGTGTTCGAATATGCTTTTTTAAATTTGACTTCACTGAACATGTTAATCCACATATATCGCAAGAATATGGTTTCTCTCCAGTGTGAGTTCGAATGTGTCTTTTTAAAATAGAATTCTGGGAGAATGCTGACCCACATTTTTCACAAGAATATGGTTTCTCTCCAGTGTGAATTCGAATGTGCTCTTTCAAATGACAATTATTTGAAAATGCCAATCCACATATTTCACAAGAATATGGTTTCACTCCAGTGTGAGTTTTAATGTGCCTTTTCAATTGAGAGCTACCTAAATATGCTGATCCACATATTTCACAAGAATATGGTTTGTCTCCAGTATGCCTCAACATGTGCCTTGTTAAATCTGAATTTATTATAAATGCTAATTCACACACTTCACAAGAAAAATGTTTCTCTCCTATGTCTATTAGCATGTGATTTTGTAAATTTCATAACTGCAAAAATGCTGATTCACATACTTCACAAGTATGTTTTCTAAATAGTGTGATTTTTCACGTGTATTTTTAAAGTTGAAATGCATAAAATTGTAGATCTACAAAAACACCATGAGGTTTTTCTGTGTTTGAGGTTTCATGATTGTCTTTTTAATGTAAACTTTGTGGAAATGCTAAATGAAAAAAAACATTTCCTTTTTCCTTGATTCTCATAGCATAAATGATGTATCTACGACAATCCAACCTGTAAATAAAGAAAGATATCATTAAAGAATCAGATTTGTGCATTATTTCCAACAGAACATTATAACACTTTGTCGAATCAATTTTGCCTATCAGATATATCTTGATAAGTCATGAATAAAACTGATTAACTAAACAATCAAATTATATTTATGTTTTTATACATTTTACATTGTTAAGGAATATCACCTCTGAAATATAAAATGTAAAACCCAATAAAACTTAGACAAGACTTAATTAGAAAAGATTTTGCTTTTATGAATAATGTATGTCAAGGAAATATTGTCTGAAGCAAAAGATTTTTCCAATTTTAATTACAATATGTTATAAAGATGTTCAATATTTTAAAATTCAGTTTCACTGTCATAACTTTTAGAAAATACTGTTATAAAGTATAACTTTTTTTTTACTAACCATAAATCTAAGAGCTTATTACAATATTTAAAAAAAAAAAAAATTTTAAATTGTTTCTGGATGCATTTAAACAGGCCCTTTTTTATTCATACATGAAATTATCATTAAAGAGTCATGTGTTTTAAGATTTGTTTAAAATTTCCTAACTAAGATAATATAAAACTTAATAAAAAATACCATAGATTTTCCTAAGAAACGTATATAAAAGTTATAGGTCTATGATGAGTGATTGCTTTATTGATGTATTGACAGTTAACATGAGGGGGAAGTTATTATATGGAAGAACAGAAGTGATGTAATTTTTTTTTATACTTTTAATGAACCAACTTGTTTACCTTGTAATTTTTAATAATTAGCGAAAACTTCCAGCAGTCTAATATTTTATATTTTAGGTATTTTAGCTTTAACCTTACATTTGTTGAAGATGTTTTCTGGAAAAATTAAAATTGAAAGTGAACACAAAGATGAAGAAGGATAGATTGAAGGACATGTTGAAAACAAAAGAAAATAAGGGTGGAAGATGCACGTGTTGCTAAAGGAACAATATTTTCTCTGTCTGGAAAATTTCGGTCAAGTGGGGAAAAAGGGGAAGAGTTATGGACCAAACATGGTAATTGGGAATAGAGAAATGCAGGTGTTAATTTTATGATGACACTAAAATTAACATGTTTCACATCAAGCCTTTCATGGGTTGGGCAGAATACCTGTTCCCTGGATAACAGCAACATGAGGAGCTGATATGAGGAAGTGGGAGGAAAATGAATACGCCCACTGAAAAGTACTGTGAGGTGTGAGCAAGAGAAGGAGGGAGAATAAGAAAGCAGAACAATGTGTTGCCACTGTCACCCCACCACAGGTGGAGCTTCCCATATTTGGACATACAAGAGCCACCCAGCAAGACCTGTAAGGAGATTTGATTCGGTGACAGGAGATTCAAAGGCATCCCAGAACAAGCAGACCCCAACCCAGTTTTTTGAAGGTTGGACTCCATAAATTACCATAGAGAGAGAGAGAGAGAGAGATCAGCAGTTGAAGCAGAGAAGATAATTTTGCTAACCCTCATGTGATTTGCTGCCATGAAGAACTCAACTCATGCTTTGTTCCAAACTATTAGATAAATTGAGCAGAGTGCCATGATGAAATTGCAAAGTGAAAGAAAGGGAGACGAATGCTTCATCAGCATTCTGCAATTTGTTGCCTGAAGAAATATCTGACAAATTTTGAAACCTTGGAATTAGACTATGAGGGAATTATTGTTAGCCTGCATGCTTGTAGACTCTCATATGTAAAAGTGTTCCGTACAATCTTGTTGATTTACATAACTTTCTATTTATTGTCTTGTAACCTCATCCCATCTGAACAACATCAGTCCAGCAATATCTGGCAATGATTTGAGCCTTACCTGCCTTGTGACCAAAACAAACACATGGGACTTGCAGAGGCTTGGATCAAAGCAACCAACTTCAATCATGGACACACCAGTGACCTGAGACAGGATGGTGTTGTAGCACAGAAGTGAGGATGACCCACAGTGTTATAAACAAACATTTATCGGATGGAAGGGCAGAAATGACAGTATTTTTGAATTTTAAGTGCACCAGCTCATTTAACTATACAGTAAATTTTAAAAATTAAATACTTTCAATAGTCTAATATTTTATTGATTCTTTTTTTAAGGTACTTTTTTTTAACGAAGATGTCCAAAGCCTGCAATGTTTCATCCCTAAAATTGAATCTAAAAAAAGAAAATAATTAATAATTGCAGTATGTCTCTCACTAAAAAACAATAAATTATATTTAATAAATGAAATTAAAATATTTAAAATGATGTAGGAAAGGAAATAAAAAATTTTGAAAATTTGATATGTACTAGCCAGAAGGAAAGAAAAGCAATTTCTTAAGGCCTTTCTCTTAAATGTGTGGCTTATTTCTGAAACTGGTATCCATAGTTTGGGAGAAATGATTTTGATACATTTTTTGCAAATTAAAAAATATTCTAAAAATACTTTTGCATCACAGATTTTAATAAAAAAGGAAAACTATTCTAGGAAAAATTAATTTTTCCTTGTAAAAATCTTTTGGCTCCAGACAATAGTGCCCTTAATTTTTATAAGTATATATATATATTCATAACAGCCATTAAAAGCTTTTTTTTAATTAAATAATGTCTTAGTTTTATTGTGTTATGTATTTTACATTTCAGAGCTGGTTTCTGGGTACCATCAGGTTGAAATTTATTTTTAGCAATTTTTTCTACTTTTAACTAATATAATCACAAAATTAGACAAAACTCAAATTTGCATAAAATTAGGAAAGTGGGGGTAACAGAAGAAAAAAAAAATTTTTACCATGACTTTCTAAAATCAAACATTTCAAAAATTTAATTCATTTGTGAATAAGTTCTGAATGTTTCACTAAAATCCAACAAAATCACTAAAAAACTCCAAAAATTCGGTATACCTTGGAAATTATAAATAAGTGTATAAAATATTTGATAACATTTATTTCAACTTTAAAATGTCTAATAACTTTATATATATTGATACAAAAATAGAAGCAAAAACATTAAAAATATTTACAGTATAAAATGTCAAACTCCAACTTTCAAACTGAGTGCAATACCAAAATGGAACTGCACCAATTATCAAATTCAGAGCAGACACCATCTGCTGTGGGATTATCTGTTGTAGGCATTTCTGTCCGCTAAAAACAAACCATCATTTTCAACAATGCCAAAGAGAAGAGAACATCTTTTGTTAATACCATTCATGAACTTTTAACCATAAAATCACTTAAGAGATACCATACTAAAAAAAAAAAAAAAATACCATTTTGATGTACAAAAAAAAAAATCTTTAATTATGGTAAAAAGTTTTGGTAGTATGATTTGTATTAAGCTTTAATTTTCACTTAGTAAATATATATATATATATATATATATATATATATATATATATATATATATATTAAAAACTTAATAACCTACCTCAAGCTCTGGAAGAATTTTAAAACATTTTTTGAAATGAAAGAAAAATTAAAAGTAAAATGCAAACAATTTTTGTAAAAATTCTTTATTCATCAAAAAAATTTTTTTCTTCAGATAATAATGCCCTTAATGTATATTATTTATAAAAGCAACTAAAAGCCTATCTAATTCAATAATCAGTTTTATTTTGTGATTTGGAGCAGATACTTAAAAAGTTGGCAGTAGTAATGAAAAAAAAAAAAAATTGATGATTTACTTTCTCTATGGAGTCCTGCTTATAATTAATATCTAAATTGTTGCATTTTCAAAATTTTTCATTTACTTTTCTACATCATTTCACACAAATATTTTAATTTCATTTTTTAATTATAATTTATTGGCTTTCAGTGAGAGACATACTGCAATTATTAATTATTTTCTTTTTTAGATTCAATTACAGTACAGTCTTTGGACATAACTTAGTTAAAAAAAAAAAGTACCTTAAAAAATGAATCAATAAAACATATACATATATTTATATATATATACAAATATAGATAACTATACTCGTTTCAAAAAACTCTCGAATTTTTGATTTGCCAATAATCAAATCAATCTCGAGGGAAAAAAGGTTTTAAAAAAGAAAGAGCTAGAAACATGAAAGTCTGTCGAAAAAAATCGCACAGATACAGGTTTGAAGCCCAAAGAAAAAACCCCGATACGAGTAAACAACTAACTAACAAAAGAGCTCCATACAACCGTAGAGCAGACCTAGATAAACCGAGTGAGCCAGACAAACCTACCTAGGTTTCACCTAAACAGATCATCTGGGAAAGTCGGCATAAAACTTTCCCTGATGATCCGTTTAGGTGAAACCTAGGTAGGTTTGTCTGGCTCACTAGGTTTTTTTATTTATATATATATATATATATGGATATATATATGAAGCAATCATCACATGTATAACTAATAGAGATGTGCGGTTTAAACAAAACAACTTTTTTCAGTTTCATCTTCACACTGTGAAACTGCATTGAATTTTTTTATGAAACTGAATGATTTTGGTTTTATATCACTACTCAGTGACCATATCCAAAGAAACACTACTGAAAAAGACTTTCAGATGTTAATAAAATTAAATTTTATCAACAATTATACCATTGTAAGAAAAAAAGAATGAAGAAAAACATGTTAAAAATATTTAACTGAATAGTTTTAGGAAATAAATGAAATCTATTTGTTTACAAAAGAAATGAAGAAAAAAAAGGAATACAAAATGATGTCTGAAATCTATTTGTTTCAGTTTAAAAAGAAAAACAAATTTTGTGGTAAAATTAAGTTAACAACAAAATAGTAAGTAAAAATAGTTGCCATTTTCATCTTAGTGTTAAATTTTATAAAGTCAGATTTTTTGTAAGGATTTTCTAGTAAGCCATTATGCCAATCATGAAAAAGTTGTTGTAAAGAAGAAAAATGAATGAAGATTATTTTTTTATCTAGGGTATTATAGTTCTTAATTTCACTTTTAACATGTGTATATTTCCAGATATGAGAGTCTCTGTTTTTTACAAATAAAATTACACATAAAATTAGATATTAAAAAATAAAGTAAGTTTTAATCCCAGTTTTAAAATGTGTATATTTTCAAAACTGCAAGTCATTTTTTTAAACCCAAAGTAAAAATTATTCTTTTTTAGCCACTAGTGTTTGGTAGGCATTTGTTACTGTTCTGTCTATAAAATTCTACTAAACAAGGAAAATTCATTTTATTTTTACATATATCTTTATCGTTTTATCTAGCAAATACATTTATTAAAATGATTAAAATAGTTTTTAATTTCAGGGAGAATATATAAAAAAAATATTTTTACCCTGACTTTAAAAAACTCATAATTTCCATCATCTGTGAATAGTTTCTGAAAGTTTCATTAAAATCCAACAATTATTTCTATTTTTGCGATATTTGTAAAATTAATGTCTGTCATTGAGAAAAAAAAAAAAAAAAATGAACTAAAATTTGCTATGTTATTTAGTACTTCCGCTGACCTAATAAGACAAAAATGTAAAAAAAAAAAAGAAAAGAAAAAATACTCTGATCTTTCATCTTGATAATAACATTTAGACAATAAATGATATTTTCATTAAGCTTATGTCAGTTTTTATTCATGCTATGCTCATTTTCCAGTGATCTCATGGACATAACTATCAAAAAATATAGGATCCACTGGAAAATGAGCATAGCATGATTATTTTTTACATTTTTCAATCATTCCTAGCATATCCAAAATTTTTGTTAAAATTTATTTTTTTTAGTCAGAAAAATTGACACAAAATCGATTGTCTGCCATTTTTGTTTCAATTTTGAAAACAAAAATGTTTTCATTTAAAATTCTGTGAAGAATCAATTATACTGTTTTTTAAATTTATTTTACAAAAATTAGAAATTATAAAGTTTATTTAATGTATTTTAAAACAAACATTACTTTCTGTGCCAAAAAATGTGGTTTAAAATGAGAGAAAGCAGGAAAAGTTATCACATGGAAGGACAGAATTGATATAATTCAGCTTTAAGTGAACCAACTTATTTACCTTGTTATTTTTAAGGTAAAGTTTCAGCACTATAATTTTTTTTGGTTTTTTTGGTATTTAGCTTTTTAATTGAAATAAGAAGCCTCAGTGAAAACAAATACAGAAAAATGAAATAAATTGCAATGAAATCAGTATAAAAACAAAATGGTACTTACTTTTCAAAATTTTGTAATGGTGCCACTATTACTGGGTTGTCTCTTTATTTCAAATTTTTTCTTTGAAGTAAGACATGAACAAAGTAAAGAATCTGCTTTCAACAAGCGGGGTGACAACATTCATATGCCAATGCAAACCACGTGACTGTTTTCATTGTGCTTCTGGTCTTTGGTAGATTTCAATTACAGCTGTTTTATGGACACACAAAAAAAACATGTTAATGTTGGTGTTAACCGATTTTAATGAGGTTTACAATTTATAATCTGTAAAGATATATATCGACTTAATAACACTAACTAAACTGTACACCATTTTCATTAATTTTAGAATATTTAATAACTTTAATAGAAAAATAATAAAATAATTTAAGAAATAACAAATCATTGTAAAAATTTATTTTTTCATCGAAAAAGTTTTTTGCTTTCAGACTATGCATATTCATAAATGCAACTAAAAGCACTTGAAATTGAATAATATCTTTGTTTTATTGAGTTTCACATGTTACAATTCAGAGCTGATTTTAAGGTAGAGGGGGTCCAACTGGAAAAAAAAAAAAAAAAATTACTTTCCTCAAAGCCTTGTGCTTTTAACTAATTAATCACTAAAAATAGGTAGCTCCATGAAATCACTAAAAAAGAGCATAGCATGATGAAAAAGACGCCAAACTTGATGAAAACAAAATTTTATCGTCTAAACATTTATGTTATTATTCAGAAGAAAGAACAAAGAAATTTTTAATTATTTTTAAAATTGTTTTTTTTTCTTTTTAGAACATTCTAAATTTTAATTAAAAAGACCTTGTTTCTCTTTGGAACTACTAAATTAACATGCAATTTTTAGCACGTTTTTCTTGTTTGGCATACATTAATTTTGAAAATCTTGCAAAAATAAAAATAATTATTTACATTATTCGGACTATTGCCCTCATCTTTGTCACCATATTTATTACAACATTTCAGCCTTTGTACACTCCGGCCTTCTTCAGGTGGTTGGAATGTGGAACTGAACCCTTTATTTCGCTCACTGGGGTAGTCTGTTCTAGTTCCACATGCCATGTTTGATGGATGTCAGCTATCAGTTATCGCCTGTTAATTTTCCCTCTGAAAATTCTCCACTGCCTTAACCGGATATTGAACTCACACTCTTTGGGTCTTGTCACTGGATCTAACCAATGCCCTTGAGGACATCTGGGTATCAATTTCTGGGTATTATAAACCTAATGTCTTCAGCAACCATTTTTACCAGTGCTCATATTGCAATTTTGTTATCATCATTGCTTTTCTCTGGCACTCCTTATTACTGGTTCCCATACTGTATTTATTTCTATGCTTGTTCAGCTCAGCAGATTTTTGTGGCCCAGCATATGTGCTGATTCCTTAAGTTTATGAATTTTCCAATGGTGTTCCCTGTCTATGATCTCAACATGATCCCACAGGGGGTGGTGATCTCCCTTCTCTCTCCATATGTGGTCAGCCACGCCTGATTTTTCTACTTCCCCTTGAGTTACGGCCTTCTGGTGTTCTTGAAGCCTTACCTTGAGGGGGCGGCCTGTCTCTCCTTTATATTCCTTTCCGCAGCTGCACGGGATAGCGTACACACAGTCTTTAGTCATGTTCTCCTCTAGGGGGGGGGGTCTTACTCGGGAGAGATCCAGTGACAAGACCCAAAGTGTGTGAGTTCAATACCCGGTTAAGGCAGTGGAGAACTTTCAGAGGGAAAATTAACAGGAGATAACTGATAGCTGACATCCATCAAATATGGCACATGGAACCAGACTACCCCAGTGAGCGAAATAAAGGGTTCAGTTCGATATTCCAACCACCTGAAGAAGACCGGAGCATACAACGGCCGAAATGTTGTGATAAATATGGCAACAAAGATGAGGACAATAATCCAAATAATGTAAATAATGTACATAATACCTCATCTCATAAAAATAATTGTCGGATGTTAATGAAACTTTCAGAAACTATTCACAAATGATGGAAATTATTATAAATATGTTTTCTTTTTTTAAAGTCGTAGCAAAAATATTTTTTTATATTTACCCCCCACCCACTAATTTTATGAAAACTCTAGAAATTCAACACTGTTCAGTTTCGTGATTATATTAGTTAAAAGCACAAGGCTTTGGGGAAAACAAATCATATTTGTTTTTTTTGTTTTTTTGTGTTCAAAACACATTGATTTGGAAATTCTTGTAAAATTCAAGTAATTGTCCAATTTTAATGAAATTTTCAGGACTTATTCACAAAGGAATGAAATTATTTTTTAAATGTTTTTTTTTTTTTAAGAAAATTTTCATAAAAAAATTTTTTTTTAAAGCTTAACCTAAGTTTTACTTTTTTCAATTACTATTTCACTAAATATTTTTATTTTATGTATTTACATTAGTGTGGGACATACTTCAATTGAGTAATCATGGTATTTCATTTGTTATTAAATTATAAAATTAACTGAAGAAAATTTTATAGTATTTTAATTTTTTTATTTTTTGCATCTTCAACAGGTAAATAAAAGTCAAAATATTAAATAATTGTGGAAAATATGTTCATTTGTAAAAATTACTAGGTAGTTAAAAACCAAAAATATGTGTTCACTTAGATTTCTGACAACTGGGTCATCCATAGTAGCTGTCATCACTTTGTCTATCAGCAGTCCATTAAATGTTGGATCAGATGAACAGGACCAATCATTAATAATTGGTTGTATATTATTTTTTATGTTATAAGTAATATTTATTTCAAATCAGATCAATTTAACTTTAAATTTTTTAATTTTACTAAAATAACGTGTCAGAAATATATATTTATTTTTAGAATGAATTTTAAAATAGAAAAACTTGTTTTGTTTACAAATTTCTTAAAATTAAGAAAATGGCCGCTTTTAAGAAAATTTTAAGAAATCAAAATTAAATTTGACATTCCAATGTATATCATTTCTATCTGAAATAATCCAGAATATTTTATTTCAGGGAAATATTAAATTTAATTATTAAACCTTCAATTAAAGCTAAAATGAAATATTCAAGAAAGATTTTTCATTTTTAAAATTTAATTTTAAACCTTAGGTATCGAAAATTTATGCCAAAAATGTGGAGGTCCCTATAATAATTAAATTACCATAAGATTTCATAATTATGAAGTTACTTCTATCATGGTATTTAATTTTCTAATAAATTATAAAATTAATTGAAGAAAATTTAATAGTATTTTAATTTTTATTTTTGCATCTTCGAAAAGTAAAAGACAATAAAAATTGCAGAAAATATGTTCATTTGTAAGCTACCCCCACCAAAAAAATGTGTTCACTTAGATTTCTGAAAATTATGTCATTTATGGCCATTCATAGTAGCTGTCATCACTTCATCATTCAACAGTCCATCAAACGTTGGATCAGATGAACAGGACCAATCATTAATACTTAGTTGTATATTATTTCTTGATGCTATAAGTAATATTTCTTTCAAATCAGATTAATTTAACTTTAGATTTTCTAATTTTACTAAACGTGTCAGAAAGTTTTTGAAATATTTTTTAAAATCGATAAATTTTTGTTTGTTTACAAATTTCTTAAAATTAAGGAAATAGCCTCTTTTAAGAAATTGAAATTTAACATTCCAATTTATATAATTTAGATATCTTCATGAGATTGCTAAAAATGAGTATAGCATCCGACAAGGCTTTGAAGAATGCAAATCATGTTTTTTTTAATTGGATCTGCAGTACCTGAAAAATCAACATACAAAACTCAATAAAACAAATATATTATTTAATTTCAAATGCTTTTATTTGTTTTTATGAATATGGACAATATTTTCTGAAAGCAAAAAATTTTTTCAATGAAAATTGAATTTTTAATACAATTATTTGTTATTTCTTTAATTATAATAGATTTTTACAAAGTTAGTTATAAAGTTTTTTAAAAATATTATAAAATTAGTTAAAAGTTACATCGATGTTTCTAAGTGTCCTCATGAGATAGATCATTGTCTAGTGCTTTGAAAATTGTATCATTTGGACCAATCAGAAGATCCGCAGTAATTAAGAAATGTAATTTTGTGTTTATAATCGGGCGGTAATTATAAAATACGGAAGACCAACCAGAATACAATTAAGTTGCATTACTTGAGTTCAGCATTGTTTTCCGCTGTTAAGGCCTTTACTTTTGCGAAACACGTATGGAGAAGTTAATTTGATTTTTCAATTTCAACTGAGAAGGGTACCTACAAATATCAGTATCATCTTATGAAATTTAACTACTGCTGCTGCTAAACTTTAATTTATATAATCTTATTTTTATATTAATCTGTTATGACATTTTTCCATAAATGAAATATCAAAATTAATAATAAAATAAATGGAAATACAAATAACACAGTAAAATGTAATAAATATAGATAAAATTATAGTATTTTATGTAGACTTCTGATAAAATGTCATAAGAAAGGTACCTATATAAATTAATTAGATACCTTTCTTATGAAATTTAATCTCACACTTAACAGTCTTATTTTAATTTCTTTATAATATATTTTCCATAAAGCATCGTAAACATAAAGATGAAAGCTAAGTACAAAAAAAAAATTAGAGCGCTGAAAGTTTTCCTTAAAAGTAATGAGGTAAATAATTTGTTCACTTAAATCTAAATAATTTCACTTCCTTCTATCTGTAGAAAGAATTATCCTCTTGTAAGTTATCTAAACGTCATGAATCTGTCTTTCGTCACCTGTCAAATGACGCGAAAGGTTATGACCTGCTTTGTTTTATTTTCAAATTACATTTTTTCGGTGCAGAAGCTAAGTCAAGCTTGGTTCAAAATATTTTAAATAAACATTATAATTTCTGATTCTATTAAAATAAGTTTTGAAAAAATGATAACTGATTTTTAAAAGAATGTCAAATTGAGATTTTCATTTTTTTATAAAATGGAAAAAAATGATTTTTAACGAAAATTTCAGACGTGCTAGGAACGATTAAAAAATGTAAAAAAATACCCCAAAAATACTTTGATCTTTCCTCTTTAATAATAATATGAACATTAGATGATAAAATTTCGTTTTCGTCAAGTTTGGCGTCTTTTTCATCATGCTATGCTCTTTTTGTTTACATTTTGTAGAGGTACCTACAACCTTTAATTAAATCTAAAATGAAATCTTCAAGAATGTTTTTTCGTTTTAAAAAATTAATTTTAAACTTAGGTATCGAAAATTTATGCCGAAAAAGTGGAGATACCTACAAAAATGTACACCTTTGAATATCTAGTTTTTATAAAATTAGGTAACTCCACGAAATCGCTAAAAAAAAGAGTATAGTCTGATGAAAAAGATGCCAAACTTTATGAAAACAAAATTTTATCGTCTAAATGCTTATGTTTTTATGAAGAGGAAAGACCAAAGTTTTTTTTAGTTATTTTTTAAAATTTTTCCTTCTTTTTAGAACATTCTAAATTTTGATTAAAAAAACCTTGTTTCTCTTTGTACCAACATGGGCTAGTAAATAACAGATAATTTTTAGCACGTTTTTATGTATTACACACATTAATTTGGAAAATCTTGCAAAAATAAAAATAATTGTCAGATGTTAATGAAGCTTTCAGAAACTATTCACAGATGATCGAAATTATTATAAATATGTTATTTTTTATTAAAGTCATGGCAGAAATATTTTTTTTTATATTTATTAACAACCCCATAACTAATTTTATGAAAAACTCTAGAAATTCGAGCGCATTGGGTTTAGTGACTACAATAGTTAAAAGCACAAGGCTTTGAAGAATGAAAATCATGTTTTGTTTTTTGTTTTTTTAATTGACTCCACGGTACCTGAAAATCAGCTCTAAATTGTAACATACAAAACTCAATAAAACAAATATATTATTTAATTTCAAATGCTTTTATTTGTTTTTATGAATATGGACAATATTTTCTGAAAGCAATAAATTTTTTCAATGAAAATTGAATTTTTAATACAATTATTAGTTATTTCTTTAATTATAATAGATTTTTACAAAGTTAGTTATAAAGATTTTAAAAAATATAACACTAGTTAAAAGCAACGTCAACCTTTCAAAGTGTCCATATAAGATTGTCATTGTCTAGTGCTTTGAAAATTGTATCGTTTGGACCAGTCAGAAGATCCGCAGTAATTAAAAAATGTAATTTTTGTGCTTATAATCGGGCGGTAATTATAAAGTACAGAAGACCAACCAGAATACAATTTAGTTGCATTATTTGAGTTCAGCATTGTTCTCCGCTATTAAGGCCTTACTTTTGCGAAACACGTATGGAGAAGTTAATTTGAGTTTTCAATTTCAACTGAGAAGGGTACCTATAAATATCAGTATCATCTTATGAAATTTACCTATTGCTAAACTTTAATTTATATGATCTTATTTTTATATTAATCTCAGTTATGACATTTGTCCATAAATGAAATATCAAAATTAATAATAAAATGAATGGAAATACAAATAACACAGTAAAATGTAATAAATGTACATAAAATTATAGTATTTTATGTACACTTCTGATAAAATTTCATAAGAAAGGTACTTATAAATTAGATACCTTTTTCTTATGAAATTTAATCTCACTATTAACAGTCTTATTTTTTAATTTCTTTATATTTTCCATAAAGCATCGTAAAAGTAAAGATGAAAACTAAGTACAAAAAAAAAAAAATTAAAAAAATTAGAGCGCTGAAAGTTTTCCTTAAAAGTAACGAGGTAAATAATGTGTTCACTTAAATCTAAATAATTTCACTTCCTTCCATCCGTAGAAAGAATTATCCTCCCGTAAGTTACGTCATGAAAATGCCTTTCGTCACCTGTCAATGACGCGAAAGGTTATGACCTGCTTTGTTTTATTTTCAAATTACATTTCTTTGGCGCAGAAGCTAAGTTAAGCTTGGTTCAAAATATTTTAAATAAACATTATAATTTCTGATTTTATTAAAATCAGTTTTGAAAAAATGATAATTGATTTTTAAAAGAATATCAAATCAGATTTTCATCTTTTTTATCAAATCGAAAAAAATGATTGAAAATGATTGTCGTTTTTTTTTTTATCAAAAAAAAAAAAAAAAAAAAAAACAATATTTTTAACGAAAATTTCGGACTTGCTAGGAATGATTAAAAATGTAAAAAAATACCCCTAAAATATTTTGATCTTTCCTCTTTAATAATAATATGAACATTAAACGATAAAATTTTGTTTTCGTCAAGTTCGGAGTCTTTTTCATCATGCTATATGCTCTTTTGTTTACATTTTTGTAGTTATGTGCTGGGGGTAATAATATAAAAAAAATTACCATGACTTTAGAAAAAGGAAAAAAATATTTAGAATAAATTCCATCATTAATATCCGATAATTATTTTTACAAAATTTTCCAAATTATTGTCTATCATACAAAACAAAAATATGGACTAAAATTTGCTACGTTATTAATTCGCTGACGAAGAGAAACAAAGGTTTTTTTAATCAAAAATTAAAATGTTCTAAAAAGACGGAAAATTTTTTTGAAATAATTAAAAAATACTTTGTTCTTTCCTAACATAGACATTTTGACGATAAAATTTTGGTTTCATCAAGTTTAAGGCCGTTTTTATCATCATGCTATGCTCATTTTCCAGCAATCTCAAAAACTGAGGACCCGAGAGGTCGACTGAATTTTTTTGTTTCTATCGAAAGTTGTGTTCGTCATTACAAAACTCGTGGCTTCTTCAACATGAAACAAAATATAAACAGTTTTTTATAAACCTTGTCAGACATAAAAACAATCATTTGAATTGATAGAGACAATTTCACTTCAGCTTCTTACCTCTTTTTCAACACGCAGTTGTTACTACAATGACGCATGCGCATTAAAGAGGCGGCGTCTAGCGGTGGACGTTCCTTTGTAATAATGTACCCACAAGCAAACACGCACACTTTTACAGAGAGATCAAACAAACAAATTCAAATTATATCTACATTTATAAACATTTTTCTTTTCCCAAACATCAAACATTATTGATAAAAAAAAAATGGAGAAAAACTACCGTTTCGGAGTTATCGACAGTGAAAGTTCGGATTCATTCGTGTCGTTGGTGGCCATTACTGGCGTTGTTCGCATACATTCGCTGCAGAATAGCTATCAGTGTAGGTATCATTGCGCAAACTTAGTGCGTGTACGTAAATAGTTCTCATGCGTAGTAATTGAGACAAATTTAGACATAATATATTCAGTTATGGCCACAGAGAAAACAACGCATAAAAGTAAAACGTTGTCGTAAATAACAACAACAAAGATGAGGATAGCAAACTCCTCATAGCAAAAATTTTACACGTAAAGTCAGATATATAATTATTCATATGAACATTGAAACTTTTTAGTTAACTACACATTGAATTTTATTTTTAATATTTGCTTAATTAATATAAAAAATAAAATTCTGTGTGTACTAACTAAAGTTTGTATTTAACTTGTGTTGTGTAGGGTTTCAGATTGCATTCTTTTGAGTTTTTATTTTTTACCATCATCGCAAAAAAACAATTTTAATCAGGGCAAATCACTTAAATTGACAGAACTTTGATTTTTTTTTTTAATAAAATATTCTCATCAGAAACTACACTTTGATCCTAGTGAAAAGGCCGAAAGGATGAAAAAAGGATAGAAGTAGAGAGAGAGAGAGAGAATCAGATTAAGCTGACCAGAACAGATACTACACTTTGATCTTAGTCAAAAGGCCTTGAAGATGAAAGAAAGAAGGAAAGATAGAAGTGGAGAGAGAGAATCAGATTAAGCTGATAAGAACAGATACTACACATTGATCTTAGTGAAAAGGCCTAGAAGATGAAAGAAAGAAGGAAAGATAGAAGTGGAAAAAGAGAATCAGATGAAGTTGATAAGAACAGATACTACACTTTGATCTTAATGAAAAGGCCTAGAAGATGAAAGAAAGAAGGAAAGATAGAAGTGGGGAGAGAGAATCAGATTGTAGCGGTTATATTACCATTGTTGTTTATTTCCGACGGAATCATCAATCTTGTAGTGACGGTATTATCGTTGTTGTGATAGTGTTAAAAAGATATTTAACTTTGGCTAGGAAAGGTGGGATTAAAGGACAATGCGTGGACGCAATGTAATTTATATTTGACGTAGCACATAGTATAAAATACAAAATTGAACGCAATGATTTCAAAACATAACAATTAAAATTAAATTTATTAATATTTGATACATGCATACAAACTGAAAAGGTAGGACAGAGTCATGTCCCTTTGATTAGGAATTATTTGTACCTGAGTTCATATTAAAGTAAGTTTGGAATTGTGAGTTGTAAAGTTGGTAGAAGTTCAGAAGTGATTTCAGTTTGTGAATGTTGCTAATTGTCTTTAACGTCTGGCCAGCAATAACTAAGACAGGAGTTCTTGGAGGTTACATCTTGGCACTTGGTAGCAAGGAATGAGACGTGCGAGAGAGATGAATGAAAAGAAAAACTACTACTCAGAGAGTTCACACGTGTTCGGTTTATATAATGGTCATGTACCACATGAGAGGCATATAAGCGGGAAAACAGATTGGTCGCGTGCAGGCAGTTTGATTGGTCGGAACTGACCAATCAGCAAGCTAGATTGGAGGTGATTGACCAATAAATACTTGTTGATTTTTGTATGAAAGTAGGATGTTACTTACCAGATAGGAAGAGTGCATTTCCTAAAAAGAGGTAAGACTGGTTTTTTGTGGAAGATCCCACAAGATTAAGCTGATAGAACAGATACTACACTTTGATCTTAGTGAAAAGGCCGAGAGGATGAAAGAAAGAAGAACAGATACTACACTTTGATCATAAATTAAAAACAATATCAGTATTTCAGTTCAAATAAAAATATCTAAAGGCATGGATCAAAAGAGGATGGATGCCAAATGTTGGGAATATTGAGGCAACACATATGTTCCCTGCTTAAAACACGGCAAGTGAGGGTGGGATGCCAAATGTTGGTGTATTTGTTTAAGTTGAAATGTGCCTGTTTTGTTATATTTAATACAAATGACATGATTGAAGTTTTCATCTGAAAGGTGTAGCCATTTATATTTTATGAACCACAACTCAGAAAAGTTTGCTTTCTTTTGGAAGATGAAGAGAATTGTAACTCATCCACAGCTGACTCCTCATGCTCAGTCAAATAGGAGCTAGATGTAGATATCAGTTGTTATGTTACTCTGAAAGTCAATTTAGTATCTGTCTATATTTCTGAGATGAAGTATTATGTACACTATGTACACTATTGTCCTTAGACATATTTATTACATGTCGACCGTTGTACGCTCCAGCTTTCGAGATAGAACATCCAGGTATGGGAGCGTGTTGTTACTCTCTTTCTCCATAATACCCAGAAATTCATACCCAGATGTCCTCAAGGACACATGGCACAGTGGATAAAGGTGTTGGTTAGAACCAGTGACAGGACTTAAAGAGTATGAGTTCAATAACTGGTTAAGGCATTGGAGAACGGAGAAGGGAATTAACAGGAGATAACTGATAACTGACATCCATTAAACATGACATGTGGAACTAACCCTGTTCAACATTCCAACCACCTGAAGAAGACTAGAGCATACAATGGCTGAAACATTGTAATAAATAGTCCAATAATGGAAAATAGTCAAAGTCTATTTGTTCTAAGGTCTGTAAAACAAAAGGATTCAAAAATAGCAAAAGGAAGGGTAGAGAGAGTCTTCTTCTGTGGTTAGAAACAATTTGACTGGAATTCACAAGTTGTGGTAAAGATCGAAGAAGAGGGAATAGGATATGTGGATAATAACAAAAACAAAATTCATTATTTACATTATTCGGACTCTTGTCCTCATCTTTATCACCATATTTATTACAACGTTTTATCATCAAAATGTTCATGTTATTATTAAGAGGAAAAACCATAGTATTTTTTAATAATTTAAAAAAATTTAAAAACCCTTTCTAACACGTTTAAAATTTTTTTTATGTCACTTATTACCAACAATGTTTTTGTGATTTTATTTTCCAAATAAAACTTTCATGACTTATTCACAAATCAATGAAAAAGTTAACTATTTGTCCATAGCTGGGACCCTAAAAGGTGCTACCACCCCAGGTCAGGGTGGACCTGGGAACACCAGCAATTAAGAGATGGTTCCATGCTCCTCAAAACCTCCTGATCAGAGGCCTTGCTGCTGGATGTAGTTTATCGTCTTACCAGGATGCATTTATAAGATGGCAATTTGTGCAGAAAAAAGAATGGAAATGAGAAATGTTTAACATCTTCTGCCAATATCTCATAAATATTGGTCTATTCCATTGTGACTGCATAGAAAATTAAAAGACATTCTGCTCTCAAGGTAAGAATTCTGGAATTCCAATCTCAGAAATTTAATGGAGGTACCCAGATTATGATTAATCTTATATTTTTAATGTTGGTTATTTTCTTATATTTCAAAATTTACATTTAAAAATATGAATATGAAGAAATTGTTAGAGTTACATTTGTCTTGTAAAAGAATTTAACCAAAAATTGAATTATTCTTGAAAAATAAAAATCTAAATTCATTTTCGCTGGAAAATTATTAATTTCATTTGTAATCCACAAAAGAACTGGCTTATCTAAAACATTATATAATGAAATTAAGGACTTTAATGTAAACTGAGAAATATTTTAAAATTCAATTTTTATTTAAGCAAATTTGTATTAAGGAAGAACTGCTATTTACATTTTATTAATTAATATGAAAAAACTGTAATAGATATGTAGACTGAAAAAGATATGAACAGAATGGGATATGGACACTGTTGGTAAACGGAGGAAGATTTCTTTCATTTCTGTGTATAGAGGTGACAAGATTTGCTTCATCATATACCAGGAAATCAGCAAATATCTATGACAAATTTTAAAGATAATTATGTTAATAATCCAAACATTAATAACATGCTTGAGTTTAACAGAGTTCGTCATTAAAAATTCCTGTAGTTTTGCTTCACAACCAAAAGGCTCTTTTAAAGATGATTTACCGACTATTTTTATGGTGTTTTTTATTATCCCCATCTTTGTTGTTATCATGTTTCTGCTTTTGTACATGTTAGTCATCCTCAGGTTTATCACAATACCGGTAACCTACAGGGATTTCTGAACTGAACCTTTTATTTAATATTCAGGGGTCAACTGTTTTTTGTCCAACTACCCATATCTAGGGAGATATCATCTCGTTCTTCTTTTTTAGTTTAATCTAAAACATAAAACCTTATTTAAATAATACTTCCTCTTTATAATAACAGACATTTTTATGATAAAACTTTGTTTTTTGACATGTAAAAGAATTTAACCAAAAATTAAATTATTCTTGAAAATTCATTTTAGCTGGAAAATTATTAATTTCATTTTTGAACAAAACAAATATTGGCTTGATGGATAAACATCATAGACAGAAATTAAGAGCTTTAATGTTAACTGAAAAATATTTTAAAATTCAATTTTTTATAGCCTTTAATCAAACTTGTATTAAGAAAATACTGCTGCTTAAATACATTTTATGGATATATAAAAAAACTACTGTGAAAGGTAAGAACAGAATGAGATATGGACACTGTTGGTAAACTGAGGAAGATTTCTTTAATTGCTGTGTATAGAGGCGACAAGATTTGCTTCATCATATACCAGGAAATCAGCAAATATCTATGACAAATTTGAATGATAATTACGTTATTATTTACAATAAAATAACACAGACATCTTCATTACAAATTCCTGTAGTTTTGCTTCATAACCATACGGCCATTTTAAAGATGATTTACCTACTATTTTTATAGTGTTTTTTATTATCTTCATCTTTGTTGTTATCATGTTTCTGCTGTTGTACACGTTGGTCTTCCTCAGGTTTATCTCAATACACGTAACCTACAAGGATTTCTGAACTGAACCTTTTATTTAATATACAGGGGTCAACGGTTTTTGTCCAACTACCCATTTCCTAGGGGATATCATCTAGTTCTTATTTTTTAGTTTAATCTAAAACATAAAACCTTATTTAAATAATACTTCCTCTTTATAATAACAGACATTTTCATGATAAAACTTTGATTTTGTCAAGTTTGGGGATTTTTTTTTCATCATCTTCAAAAAATTAATGGAGGTACCTAGTTCATGATTAATCTTGGTTATTTTCTTTATTTAAAAATTTACATTTAAAAATATGAATATGAAGAAATTGCTAGAGTTACTGTAGAAGTCTGTTAGTGTGACCTTTTGAATTTATATTTATGCAAAATACGACAAGATATGAAACAATAAGAAGAAACACAAAACGGTTTTTATAACAAACAATATTCATTTTTATGTATGTCAATGATATACAAGCATAATTAATAGGAGTTACTTCCCTTTGACTGGAATTAAAGTCTTTACTAAGGAAATATTTCTATCTGAACTCATAGAAAATTTAATGAACTTGCTGCTCAAAATGTTTACTGTGAAAGAGTTGAAAGAATTCTGTAAGGCTAAGAATCAGTTGATAAACTTTTAGCTTCAGAAGAGTTGAAGGAGTGAATGTTCGATAATGTTTAATCAGTTTCCGTTGCTTGTAGTTGATATTCATCATGTTTGTAATTAAGTTTTCGTATGTATGTGTTTGTGTGCGTGTGTGATCTTTTAAAGCATTCGCCCATAAAGGGTCGAAACACGATTTCTTAAACAACTACATTTCCCTAAGAGAAAGAAATCAAAAAGAAAGGAAGAAGTAATTTTTGTCTGGTATTTATAATCAATGTAATCACATGATTGGCTCCAGTATAGTTGGAAGAAAATATGATAAAGAAAATCTAGCAATTCTTTGTGGTCAGGTCAGAGGAAACTTCAAGTTTCAAATGTCTTGGTCTTGAGATTTGCCAGCAAAAGGAGTCTATAATTCATCAAACCGATTCCTATGTTACCTACAAAGACTGACTATAATTCAGACTCAGTTTTGTCAAATGACAAGGTAAAATTATGTAGAAGCTAAATAGGAAAATTAAATTGTTTAGCTACAGTAACTCGACCCTGTTTAGGGATTCGCCCTAACTGACTCTACAAATCTTCAAACCCCATCAACCAACTAGCTACCACCACTGACAACTTTCCAATCCAGCAGTCAACCAGCTGACAACTCTACACTTGTTTTGCCGATACAACCGATTAACTCCCCTTGACCGAAACCAGTCATAGCGGACCCGATACCAATACAAGCATTTTTCTCTAGACAGTACACTCTTGTACATTTTGGATAAATAAAAATCAATGTTTATTATTTTTAAACCTCTGCCTTTGTCCCCTTATTGTCTTGGCTGTTCACACCTTTCTTCTAAAAGCTTGTGGGGGTGATGTCCTTATTGGCTCTGCAACAGTGCTCTGATAAGAAGATTAATGGAATCTTATCAACTCATGTGGATGAATTTTTCTGGACAGCCACTGAAAAATTTGAGGAAAATGTGATAAAGAAAATCAAGTAAGTGTTTATGGTCAGATCAGAGGAAAACTCCAAGTTTCAAATATCTTGGTCTTCAGATTTGTCAGCGAATGGAGTCTAGTCAAAATGATATGTATGAAGATTGACTATAATTCAAATGATGAGCTCAAATTATGTAGAAGTTCAATAGGAAAGCTAAATTGACTAGCTACACAGAAACAACCTGATTTAAGTTATAAGTGATGTGACATCATCTTTGAAAGATAGAAAGGTTGAGAGCATATCACTGATAAATAAATCAGCTAAAAATGCTAAGAAAATCTCCTCCAGACTGTTAATATATAACTTAGGCAATTTTGCAAGATTGAAACTGGTAGTATACACTGATGCAGGAATTGCACTTTTTATAGAAAATATCTTTGACAACTTTTATGCATTAAAGACAAAGCTTGAAAATCTTCCAATAATATGTGAATCTGACAATGCAGGCCTTTAAGATTCTTCTCACTCAAATATTGGATAAAAAGCTGAGAATCAAAACTGCAATTATTCATGAAATGCTTGAACAAAAGTTAATACACAAATTAGAATGTGGCTTTGAGGTGGACATGTTATTCTATGGATATCAAGACAGCATCTTTTAAATAAAAGCAATTTGAAAGGACAGTCTTTCAAAAATCTTCTCCAGAACTGAAATTCCTGAATGTTATATATAGAAGTTAAATAAATGTATATATGGACAGAATGATGCTTCCTGGGAATGGTATTTAACAGAGAAGAGCTAAAGAAATTTGGGAAACTGCTCATCTAATCAGAAAGAGTTTATAATTATTAGTCTAAATGAGTTTGTCAAATCAATCCCTATGTTACCTACAAAGATTGACTATAATTCAAACAAAGTTTTGTCAAATGACAAACTCAAATTATGTAGCAGCTAAATAGGAAAATTAAATTGGTTAGCTACACAGATATGGCCTGATTTAACTCATGAGATAACTAAAGTGATATCTTTTAAAGAAAGAAAGGTAGATAGTATAGCACTGGTAAATAAATCAGTAAGAAAAGCTAAGAAATTCTCTTGCAATCTGTTAATACCTAACTTAGGTAATCTTGAAAAAATGAAACTGGTAGCATATATTGATGCAGGATTGGTTGGAATTAACAATGAAGGATCTCAAGCAGGATACCTTGTCTTTATTGTGGCTGACAATATTTTGGCAATCTCATAGAGTCAAGAGAGTTAGAAAAAGTATGCAGACTGTGGTTGATACTAAAGAAGCCTGCAGTTTCTATAAAAAAAAAAACATTGTCAGGTCAGCTTTGTTGAAGTGACCTCTGTTATTTATATTTACGCAAAATACCACAAAATATGAAACAATATGAAGGAACACAAAACGGTTATTAAACAAATAATATTCATATTTATATACGTAATGATATACAAGCATAATTATTAAGAGTTACTTCCCTTTACCTGGAATTAGATTAAGGTACTATTTTTATTTGAGGTCACAGAAAGCTGAATGAACTTGCCACTCAATATGTTCCCAGTGAGAGAGTTGAAAGAAATCTGTAAAGTTGAGAATATTTTGATAAACTTTTGGCTTCAGAAGAATTGAAGGAGTGAATATTCCATAATGTTTGTAATTAATTTTCTGTTGCTTGTAATGTTCCGTATGTACATGTATGGGTGCATGTGTGATGGCATTTCATAGCGTTCACCCGAACTAGGCTGAAACACTTTTTCTTAAAGTCCTACATTTTTGGGAGGCAAAAGAAATTAAACTGTGTCTGGTATTTATAATAAATGTAGGTCAAGTGATAAGCTCTGAAATGCATAGGCAGATTTTTACGGAATTGTATTTTCTTCAGGTCAGGAATTAGGTCGATGTTATTTGGACGCAATTGAGGACATGATTTAAATATTAACTGACCAATAAGTGAAAAAAATTGTAAATCTTGTGATCCACTTTTTGCACAGATTTGCACAAAAACTGGCATTGATAGAAAGTGATAGCAGGATGCTAAATTACATTCAACATTTAATATTTCTAAAAGAATTTAACCAAAAATTGAATTATTCTTGAAAAATAAAAATCTAAATTCATTTTAGCTGGAAAATTATTAGTTTCATTTATAATTCACAAAAGTAAAAGGCTTATCTAAAACATTATATAATGAAATTAAATGCTTTAATGTAAACTGAAAAATATTTTAAAATTCAATTTTTTTTTTTTTTTTTAATTAAATTTATATTAAGGAAGAACTGCTATTTACATTTTATTGATACATATGAAAAACTGTAATATGTACAGACTGAGAAAGATATGAACAGAATGGGATATGGACACAATGTTGGCAAACAAAAGATGATTTCTTCAATTGCTGTGTGTTATATTCAATTTTTTATAGCCTTTAATCAAATTTGTGTTAAGGAAATACTGCTGCTGAAATACATTTTATGAATAAATATGAAAAACTGTAATACAGACTGTGAAAGGTAAGAACAAAATGAAATATGGACACATTATGGCAGAGAGATATTGGTAGATTTCTTTAATTGCTGTGTATAGAAGCTACGAGATTTGCTTCAGCATATACAGCAAACATCTATGACAAATTTTAAAGATAATCACGTAAATAATTCAAACATCAGTAACATGCTTGAGTTTAACACAGATCTTCATTATAAATTCTTGTAACTTTGCTTCAATAACCAAAAGGCCCTTTTAAAGATAATTTACCTACTATTTTTATAGTGTTTTTCTGTTAATATTAAAGTACCCAGATTTCCTGATGTGGCAATTCATAATTCAATGTAAATTTGTTTTCCCTAGAGAATGCATTTCTCTGAATTTTAAAATGACAAATCTATGAAAAGGACAATACACGTACTGCACAAAGAGTGTGTCCTTATTTGCATTTTTAATTTTCTTTGCTATAATGCTCACATGCATTTTACAAGTAAATGCCTGCTCTCCAGAATGATTTTAAATATGCATTCCTTGAAATGTTAAATTCTATTTTAGAAAAAGGTAGGATCATATGCAGGATTTAATGTTGTCATATATTTTAAAATTTAAATCCTGTCAAAAGTTCAATTGACATACTAAGTGAGAATGTTTCTATTTGGTGTTTAAATTAGTCTGAATACTTTGAAAATTTTAGACCATAACCCTGTACAGATTCACTGTGGTGACTGCTTACATGTGTACACTTATATCTAAACTGGCAAAGTTTGGATTATTTTTTTCTCTCCAGCATGAATCTTCATGTGCCTTTTTAAAGCTGAACCATGTGAAAATCTTGAACCACATACTTCACAAGCATATGGTTTCTCCCCAGTATGAGTTCGAATGTGTCTTTTTAAACTGAAATTTTGTGAGAATGCTAACCCACATATTTCACAAGAATATGGTTTCTCTCCAGTATGAATTTGAATGTGCACTTTCAAGTGTGAATTATCTGAAAATGCTGATCCACATATTTCACAAGAATATAGTTTTTCTCCAGTGTGAATTTTAATGTGCCTTTTCAAATGAGAATTATTTGAAAATGCTGATCCACATATATCACAAGAATATGGTTTCTCTCCAGTGTGAGTTCGAATGTGCACTTTCAGTTGAGAGCTATCAGAAAATGCTGATCCACATATTTCACAAAAATATGGTTTCTCTCCAGTGTGAATTTGAATGTGCACTTTCAAGTGAGAATTATCTGAAAATGCTGATCCACATATTTCACAAGAATATGGTTTTTCTCCAGTGTGAATTCGAATGTGCCTTTTCAAATGAGAATTATTTGAAAATACTGATCCACATATTTCACAAGAATATGGTTTCTCTCTAGTGTGAGTTTGAATGTGCATTTTCAGTTGTGAGTTATCAAAAAATGCCGATCCACATATTTCACAAGTGTATGGTTTCTCTCCAGTGTGAGTTTGAACATGATTTTTTAAGGTGATCTTTTCTGAGTATCTTAATCCACATATCTCACAAGAATATGGTGTTTCTTCATTGTGCATACACATGTGTTTTGTGAAATCCAAGTTTAGTGTAAATGCTAATCCACACACTTCACAAGAATAAGCTTTCTCTTCTGTGTGTATTAGCATGTGTTTTTTTAAATTTGATAACTGCGAAAATGCTGAGTCACATACATCACAAGTATATGGTTTCTCACTAGTGTGTGTTCGCATGTGGATTTTTAAATCTGAAATGTATGAAAATGCAGATCCACACACACCACAACAATGAGGTTTTTCTCTTGTTTGCCGTTTCATGATTGTTTTTTAATGCAAACTTTGTGTAAATGCTGTGTGACAAACATCTTTTTCCTTGATTCTCACAGCATAAATGATGAGGACTTTATAACAATCAGACCTGTAAATAAAGAAATGTATCATTAAAGCGGCAGATTTGTAAATTATTTCCAACAGAAAATTCTAACACTTTGTTCCAGTCAAGTTTATTATATCAGATATTTCTTGATCAGCCATGAATAAAATTGATAGACCAAACAAATTATATCTACATTTTTATACATTTTACTTTTCAGAAATAGAAAACATTATTGATGAATAAAGGAGAAAAACTGCTTACAATTTAATCTTTTAATCGACAACTATTAACTCTTTTAAGATCTAAAAACAAATGAAATAAATGAAAGCTAATTGTTTTTTGATATTTAGTGTAATTACTGTTTAGTAAAATTTTAGTCAAAATGTTTGACTTTCTTCAGATATTTATTGTTGAAATTCAAGTTATTTTCTGTTAATTCTTTAAATTTGATTTTTATATTGTGAATCAATAATTATAAATCAATCTAAATCCTTTTACTTAAAAAAACAAAGTGTTCTTAAAGAAGGAAGCTCTGATTAAAAGTTCTACCTCAAAGATAATTATGCACTGGGATATTCCATTGTTTTATTGTCTAGTCATTTTACATTTATTTTTATTTTTATATATAATTTATTTTTGGACTTGGATTTTAATATTTTAAAAAAGATTTGTAGATATTTCTTATTTCTTTATATGCAATAAAACTTTGAATTATGTTTTTGTTTTCAGTTTTAATACTAATTATAGCAGAATGCACTGCAATTTTCTTTGACAGGAGACTGGGCTCAAACCACACTCCAAGAATGTGGATAGGTCTATCTGTCCAACTAAAGATTGCTGGAAGTGCAATCTGCTTTCAGGCACCTAACAACAAGCCAGATGACTACTTACAATTTAATATTTAATCAATAACTGTTAACATTTTTAAGACCTAAAAACAAATGAAATAAAAGAAAGCTAACTTCATCTTATGTTAACTGAAAGTCTGATACATTAAAAATCATCAACACTATATTTGCACCAATGAAACAATCAGGTGAAATGCATCCCATTATAAAAAAAACTGTCATTTAAGGTCTAAAAACAAATAAAATAGAGCTAACTTTTCATTTCATGTTAACCAAAAGTCTGATTCATTAAAAATCTATCCAGTTTTTGTTCTTCTGTGAATGAAGATAAAATTTAGATCAGCTTTTTCAAAATTATCAAGAGGAAAGGTTTTATTTTGCTGAAGGGAAAAGGTGTAGAGTATCTACAAAAGTGAAAATATCAGTTAAAATATGAAATTTTGATGTGGCACTAAACACTTCAATCCCTTCCTCTGATTCCTTGATTTCTGGCTACCATCCTCTCTGAAATGGTAAGAGTGATGGTAAAGCTAGGGAAGGCAGCTCTAAAACAACCCCCACAAAAAAAATTGAGCCTTCTGTCAACGCATGGCAGAGGAAAACTAATCTTGAAGCATGCTGATGTCATTCATACCAAGTGACAAGGACATTGGGCAAAAGTTTCTGACCAGCTGACCAGATACATTTAATAAAGGATAGGAAAGGTCTTATTTTTTTTACCATTTATGAAACCACCATCAAAGTAAGTCTAAACCTGTGGTTTAAAAAAATTTTTCTTCGACACGTGCTAAACACATTAAGAATGTGGATGGGTCTTTTTTAGCACACAATCCACTTCAGGCATTTCAAGTAAATGATTATTATTCACTGTTTTAACCCTTTTAAGATCTAAAACCAAATATATAAAAAGATATATATCCATCCAAAAATTCTTATTCATTAAAAAATCTATCCAGTTTTGGTTTTTTGTGAATTAAGAAAAATTTATGTCCATCACTAGGGTTCAAGGGAAAAAGTTTACAGCAAACATTACTTTAGAAAAAGATTGAGAAAAGGATTTAAAAGAAAGAGTCAAATATAACAAAAAAAATCTAGGAAATGTATTCCAAAAAAAGGATTTAGTAAAAGAAAGGCAACAATCATTATATCCAGCTCAGATGAAAGAACATAAATCATCTCATAATAAAAAAATCTATCCATTTTTGTTTTTCTGTGACTTAAGATCAAATTTAAATCATTATTTGCATAACCACAAGCTAGATGACGGTTTAAATTAGTTTTAATCAATTGAACATTTTAAGACCTAAAAACAAATGAAAAAAAAAAAGCAATTTCATCTTATGTTAACTAAAGATCATTAAAAAAACTGATGAAACAATCTTTAAATGTCTAAAAAAACAAAGAAAATAAAAACAAATAAAAGTAACTTTTCATCTCATGGTAGCCAAAAGTCAGATACATTAAAAATCATCAACACCATATGTAATTGTACAGATGAAACAATCTGGTGAAATGCATCACATTATAAATAAAACATCGTTTAAGTTCCAAAAACAAATGAAATGAAAGAAAGCTAACTCATTAAAAACCTATCCAGATTTTGTTCTGTGAATGAAGATAAAATTTAGATCAGCTTTTTTAAAATCATAAAGAAGAAAGGTTTTATTTTGAAGAAAGGAAAATATTTAGTGCATCAACAAAAAAAGGATTTAGTAAAAGAAAGTGTCGGGTTACCTTGGATTAAAAAATCTTGTGAAATTCATCCCATAAAAAAAGTCATTTGTTATGATCCAGAATGATGACATTATTTCAACAGCTTAAAAGTAGCCTTACCATCAGTAATGATAGAAAATAAGGATATTTCATCATCCCTGAAATAAAGATAAAAAAATTTCATCATCCGATAAACAACTTGCCACTAGTGAAGAAAGAAGACAAAGACATTTCATCATTCATTAAGAGGAAAGACCAAAATAATTTTTTAATATTTTTATTCCTTTCGAGCACATCCAAAATTTTAGCTAAAAATCTTGTTTTTCTTTGAGTCATCAAAATTGACATAAAAATCAATCATGTCAGCCATTATTGACAGTTTTGTAAATAAAAATGAAATTCTTTATTTAAAAGTTTTGTAAAATTATATTTTTTCAAAAGTTATTTTAGGAAAACTAAAAAATTTAAAGTACATTTAATGTGATTTGAAACAAACATTACTTAATTTTTTAGTAAAAAAAATTTAGTTGGAAATAAGAGAAGGATGTCTAACGATGGTGATTGGTTTTGGAGGTGTGAATTGACGTTTACGTCAATGTATCAATAATTAACATTAGGGCAATTTATTAGATGAAAGGGCAGAAGTGACAGTATTCTTAATTTTTAAATGAACCAGCTTATTTAACTATAAAGTAATTCTTAATAATTAAATACTTTCAAAATCTAATATTTTATTGATTTTTTTTAGATACTTTTTTAATGAATATATGCCCAAAGTCCGCACTGTTTCCATCCCTAAAATTGAATCTAAAGAAGAAATATTAATTGTAGTATACTTCTCATTGAAAAAAAAAAATTATCTTTAAAAGAATGAAAAAATATTTAGTGAAATATGTATAAAAAAAAAAAAAGAAAAAAAAATTAAAATTTTTGAAAATGCAACGATGATGGTCAGTCAGTCAGAGAATTTGATAAGAAACCAACGTAAACTATGAGACCAGATTGTCAGTATCAGGAGAAACAACTCTAGCACACGTGACATTATTTCAGAATTGTGTTTCCATAGTTTTATCAGAGATGATTTTAATACATTTGGCATATAAAAAAATTGTAAAAATACACCGCTTTGCAGAATGCAATAAGCTTTCAAATTTAAGATATGTAAAAAGTATATCTTTTTATAAACGCATTTCCCCGAGAGTCATGGCTTCAAACTTAATTTTAAAATATTTAATGACAATATCATATTTTACATTTAAAATTAAAAAAAAAAAAAAAGATAAGAGTTCTAGTAAAAATAGATTTTTCACTGAAAAAATATTTTGGCTTCAGATGACAATGTCTATAATATGTATTATTCAGAAAAGCCATTAAAAGCTTTTCTAAATATCTTATTTTTATTGGGTTTTGTATTTTACAATTCAGAGCAAAAGTTTGGGTAGAACTACCCATCAATTTACAAAATAAAATAGATTTATATTCTTCAAAATTTTCTGCATTTAATTGAAAATAAAATGAAATTCACGGTTTTGTTTTCATAAAATTTTGTAAGGGGGGGGGTTAACAGATGTAAAAAAAAAAAAAATTTTTTTACCATGACTTTCTAAAAAACAAACCTTTCTAGAATAATCTCATTCATTTTTTAATAAGTTCTAAAAGTTTCATTAAAATCTGACAATTATTTGATTTTTGAAAGAATTTCCAATTTAATGTTTTATTATAGCCCTGGTTGCTCTGTACACTTGACCTAGGCAGACACTTTGACCATGACCTTTTCATGGTGTTCCCTACACAATCTTCAATTTAATTTCATTTATTTTTATAATTGACCTAAAGACATTTTAGTTCATTTTGTCTTACAGGCCTAATCGTAATATACTTTGTGACGATTTTATATCTTTATATCTTGCAAAAAATCTCAGTTTATTTTCTCTTTAGACTTTAAGTATTTTGTGAGACCTATAATTGTTGGTACACTCCCTCTATATAAACTGATGACTAGTTGAGTTTTCCTATCTGCCCCTACTTCTGATATCCTTTACTACCTTGAGCACAACTATTGCTCCTCTATTACTTCAGGCTACTACTGATTCTTTTTTCTGGCAATTTCTGGCATTCCTAACCTTTACTGCCTCAGGCCAGATCCTTAGTTGTGGCATTCTTGGCCTTGCTACTCCCTGCTACCATGGACTCATACATTCAGCATCACTTACTTCAACCTAATCTACTTGGTTGATGGTGTAAACAGACCTGCTTACTACATCCCCAAACTTCCAGCTATATATCAATCTCTACAGGCTTTAATAACCTATATGGTTATTATACTATAGTAGGGTCACTACTGGACCTGCCCAGCAACTATGCAATGCCAGCACCATGCAACCAGTTCCCCAAGAATCTTGGTATTTCTTGCTTTATGGAGTCCTTTATTATCATCACATGGCTGTATTTGTCACTGAATCTTAGCAAATTTAATGGTATGATAATTTTCCATGAGATGCACTCACCAGAACACTTGGTTGTCTGCTCTTCACACGCTTGAAGCTCCTTCTTCATTCTAATGGAAACAACTTCTAACAGATGTACATTGCAATTTAATTCAATTAGGTGTATGCCCCACTCTTTCTACAGTAAAAAAAACAGTCATGTGTGTGGCTCAGCAAGGTTTTTAATGGCAGTACTGATATGGCTTCTGTAGTCCCACCAGGAAGATTTTCTATTGACACAAGATGAAAGGATGATGGCGTTGTGATCATATGGTTGACATGTAACCAGTCTTGTGTCATTGCAGACTGCAACTTTCTGATGTTAATATAGATTCAGCAGTTTTTAAATGAGAAAAAAAAACCAAGTTCACTCACCATTCGGCAAACTGTGGTTTCCGAGTTTATGGGAAATTTTAGTTCCTGTATGAGAGTAATAAATTTTCCCAAAGCTTCAAGCACATTTCTACCACCCACTCCACTCAACAGACGTATAGCATCCTCCTGTATGTCAAGTGTGTGGATCTTTGTTTTTTTGGTTTTTTTTTTACATCTTTTTTTATTTTTAACATCAGGTTCAGCCTTTTTACCTAGATATTATTTTTTTCTGTGTAGAAGAACTCATTTTTTTTTTTTCAATTAAAATTGAGTTCTCCTTCGAAGTTGTTGGTGTCTCCATTGAGGCAGCCAAGGTATCAGAATGGGCCAATTATGCACATCTTCTCAAATTTCAAAGATTTTTTCCTGCATGCCAATTTTTGTAAATTCTCATAAGGTTCATAGCTCTGGCATATGAAACATTAAGAAAATCATTTTTTGCATTTTCAGAAAATGCCCATTTTACAATGTTCCTCAATGACATTTTTTTCTGAAATTTTCATAAACATGGCAGCAGAGAACTGGCTGTCCAGATTGTATAGCACCAGATTTTTTTTTTTTAGACATTGTTCAATCCTGCTCATCTGAAAATGACAAAGAAAAAAAGAAAATTAATTGCCAACTAAAATATATTTAATGGAGAAATTAATTAAAACTCGAAAAACTTGAATTTAAAAACAATGTAGACATTGTATTTCATTTCTAGGTTATGTATTCTTAATGGAAACAAAAAATAATGAGTGAAGTATGACTCACAAAGCTCTGTAAATATTCATTGAAACAAAATAAAAATAAGGAGATACATTAAAAAAATAAGTTATAATTAAAGTATGGCTATCTAAATATAAATACAAAAATGCAAAAAATATTTTGAAATAGGTATTAAAAAAAAACAAACAAATGGTACTTACTTTGAAAAATGAAGAACTCAAAAACTTCCATGCCTGGTTGGGTATGTTTTCTGGGTTTTATAAATATAAATAAATTAAAATCTCACTAAAGACAAATTCACAAATTCAATAAATATTCTGAAATAGGTATAAAATAAATAAAAAACAAACCTGTAACACACACACACCCACATGAACACACCCATGCAAATATAACTTTTACTGACTGGAAATGGAAACGGTGTTTATATATCAAAGTACAATTTGGGTTAAGATGTGTGTTTATTGATGAGAAACATGATCTCAGGGCAGGAGGAGATGTTTTAAACCTGGGTCACTAGTAAACAATGGGGATGGGCAAGATACTTGGTTTTGTTTAACAATATTTGTTTTGATTAAAAGGTTGAATCAATGTTTAGATATCCCAAAGTATAATTTTGGTGAAGCGAGAAGAACTCATGATTGAGATAAGGTAAATAATTGGAGAATCGGTTTACATGTCAAGGGATAGTTTTTGGCACTCGTGGTAGCTGCATGTCGGGCCGAGGGTCAGTTGTGATCAGCTGATCCTTTTTCTATATTAACTTGAGATTTTGCTAATAATGCAGAGTTGGGGAAAGAGGCTGTGGTCGCAGTGAGTCGACAGATTTGTAGGAGAATTTTGGAGGAGAGAGAGAAGACTGCCCCCTGTTCTGAGAAGTCTGTATGAGACTGGACTATTAGTCATAAACCTACCCGAGGTGATTCAATACTCGTTTATCACACACAAACCCTCTCTCTGTTGGGAATTCGCTGGATGCATTTTGTCTTTTTATTTTCTCATTTATGTTAAATGTTTTTATTCTCCCTGTAACCTCTGTTCTGATGTTATCTTCTTATATAAAAGACGTAGATATCTCCCCCATTGTTGTCTGGCTTCTGCAGATATTATTTCTCGTTTTATTTTGCCACATTCTAAACTTCCTACTGCCAACTCTCACAGCCGTGTCCACATCCCCAGTCGACCATGAACGTATGGACAACACCCCACTTACTAGATCTAAAAACTAACACAGCATGGGCAGTGAGTAGGACTTGACCAGTTGACTGGTCGAAATAATCTACGCGTACTCAGGGAGCGTACGGCCAGTCACCTCTAAGTATGGTTCGGACCAAGTGGATACCTTAACCTAGGTACCTCCACGAAATCGCTAAAAAAAGAGCATAGCTTGATGAAAAAGATGCCAAACTTGCCGAAAACTAAATTTTATTGTCTAAATGCTTATGTTATTATTAAGAGGAAAGACCAAAGTTTTTATTAATTATTTTTAAAAATTTTCCTTCTTTTTAGAACATTCTAAATTTTGATTAAAAAAAAACAAAAACCTTTTTCTATTTGTATCAGCGGAACTAGTAAATAACATAGACAATTTTTAGTACGTTTTTTTGGTATGACACACATTAATTTGAAAAATCGTGCAAAAATAGAAATAATTATCGGATGTTAATGAAACTTTCAGAAACTATTCACAGACGATCGAAATTATTAAAATATGTTTTTTTTTATGAAAGTCATGGTAGAAATATTTTTTAAAATATTTATTACCCCCCCCCATAACTAATTTTATGAAAACGCTAGAAATTCGATCGATCGGTTTTAGTGATTACAATAATTAAAAGCACAGGGCTTTGAGGAATGCAAATCATGTTTTTTTGTTTTTAATTGGATACGCAGTACCTGAAAATCAGCTCTGAATTGTAACATACAAAACTCAATAAAACAAATATATTATTTAATTTCAAATGCTTTTATTTGCTTTTAGTTGTTTTTATGAATATGGACAATATTTTCTGAAAGCAAAAAAATTTTTCGATGAAAAATGAATTTTTAATACAATTATTTGTTATTTCATTAATTATAATAGATTTTACATTTAAGTTGTTAAAATATTATAAAATTAGTTAAAAGCCGCATCGGCTTTCATAAGTGTCCTTATGAGATAGATCTTTTTTTAGCGCGTTTAAATTGTATCATTTTGACTAATCAGAAGATCCTCAGTAATTAAGAAATGTAATTTTGTGCTTATAATCGAGCTGTAATTATAAAATACGGAAGACCAACCAGAATATAATTAAGTTGCGTTATTTGAGTTAAGCATTGTTCTCCGCTGTTAAGGCCTTTTACTTTTTGCTAAACACACGTGGAGAAGTTAATTTGATTTTTCAATTTCAAATGAGAAGGGTACCTACAAGTATCAGTATCATCTTATGAAATTTATATGATCTTATATTATATTAATCTCAGTTACGACATTTTTCCATAAATATCAAAATTAATAATAAAATGAATGCAACTACAAATAACAGTAGAATGTAATAAATGTACATAAAATTATAGTATTTTATGTACAATTCTGATAAAATTTCATAAGAAAGGTACCTATAAATTAATTAGATACCTTTCCTAAGAAATATGAAATTTAATGTCACTCTTAACAGTTTTATTTTAATTTTTACAATATATATTTCCCATAAAGCATCATAAACGTAAAGGTGAAAGCTAAGTACAAAAAAAAAAAAAATTAGACCGCTGAAAGTTTTCGTTAAAAATAACGGGGTAAAAAATTTGTTTACGTAAATGTAAATTATTTCACTTTTCTCCTTCCGTAGAACAAATTAGCCTCATGGAATTCGTAAATATATCATTCATCACATGTCAAGAGACGCGAAAGTTTATGACCTGCTTTGTTTTATTTTCAAATTACATCTTTTTGGCACAAAAGCTAAGTTAAGTTTGGTTCAAAATATTTTAAATAAACATTATAATTTCTAATTTTCTTAAATTAAGTTTTGAAAAATGATAATTGATATTTAAAAAATTTCAAAGTCAGATTTCCAGTTTTTTTTTAAAATGGAAAAAAATGGTCAATTTTGCTGACTCAAAAAAAAAAACTAGATTTTTAACGAAAAATTTCAGACATGCTAGGAACGATTAAAAAATGGAAAAAATACCCCAAAAATACTTTGACCTTTCCTCTTAATAATAACAAACATTTAGACGATAAAATTTTGTTTTAAATCAAGTTTTGCGTCTTTTTTTCATGCTATGCTCTTTTTTTTTAGCGATCTCGTGGAGGTACCTACCTTAACCCAAAAAAAGAAGATGCCAGAGGTTGAGGGGCTGAGGACAAAGTGGTAGAAACCAAATGGTACTTACTTTGAAAAACGAAGAACTCAAAAAATTCAGTACCTGGTAGGGTATATTTTCTGTTTTTTTTCTTAATTGAAAGAAAAAATATAAAATGAATTCAAAACTTGAGATTTTAATTCATTTTATATTTTTTGAAGGCCATTATTTTTGCAAAATACATGTGGAGAAGTTAATTTGATTTTTTTTAAATAAAAGAAAGAACCCATAAATTAATTAGATACCTTTCTTAAAATTTAATCTCACTCTTTTTTAATTTTTTTATATTTTCCATAAAGCATTGTAAATGTAAAGGTGATAGCTAGACAAAAAAAAAAAAAAAAAAAGAAAAAGAAAATTGCTGACTCAGTTTTCCTTAAAAATAACGAGGTAAATAATTTGTTCACTTAAATCTAAATAATTTCATTTCTGTCCTTCCATAAAATAACTTATCCTCATGTAACCTGTCAATAAGTGATAAAATTGTCATTAATCAACTGTCAAGTGATGCAAAAGGTTATGACCTGCTTTGTTTTATTTTCAAATAGGTACCTCCATTAGGTCATGTAAAAAAGCAGCATATCATGATGAAAAAAGGTCCATAAATCAACAAAAACAAAGTTTTGTCTCAATATGTTTATGCTGTTATGAAGAGGAAAGACCAAAGTATTTTTTTATTATCTTTTGAAATTTTTTACTCCTTTCTAGCATGTAGAAAATTTTGGTTAAAATTTGTTTTTTTTTAATAACGATAAGATAAAAAAAAAATACATTGTTTTATTTTAAAAAAAAACACACGTTAATTAGGAAATTCTTGCAAAAAATCAAATAATTGTTGGATTTTAATGAAACTTTCAGGACTTATTCAAAAATGAATGAAATTATTTAAAAAAAAATTTTTTTAGAAAATCTTTTAAAAAGAGATTTTTATTAACATGTTTCCACCCACTTACATATTTTCATGAAATTTCAAAATTAAATCTTTACATGCGGGATTTGTTTTATTAGTTATAAACAGGACTCTTTGTAGAAAGTAAATCACAATTTTTTTTTTTTTTTTTGTAAAACAGTATGGTTTCATAGAAAATCTGCTCTGAATTATAAAAAAATGTAAAAAGTATTTGACATTAATTAATTAGAAAAGTTTTCTGCCATGACTTTAATAAAAAAAAAAAAACATATTTATAATAATTTCGATCATTTGTCCTTTCTGCAAGTTTCATTAACATCTGACATTTATTTTTATTTTGCAAGATTTTCCAAATTAATAGATATAAATACCAAAAAAACAACGCTAAAATTATCTATGTTATTTAGTATCCTTTTTGCAAAAAAAGATAAACAAGGTTTTTTAATCAAAATTTAGAATATTCTAAAAGATGGAAAAATTTTGAAAAATAATTAAAAAAACATTTGGTCTATCCTCTTCATAAAAAAAATAAGCATTTTGACGATTTTGCAAAAAACTTTGGACCATCAGACTTTTATTTTTTTTTTCGTAGATACCTAAAATAACAGGAAAGACGAAAGTTATTTTTTTAATTATTATTCAACATTTTACCTTTCATGAATTTAAGTTACAGTGTCGGTTAAGAGATGTAAAAGAAAAAATAATGTAATTTTACCAAGATTTTCTAAAAATAAAAATTTCCAAAATAAATTCATTCATTTTTTAATAAGTACTGAAAGTTTCATTAATATCAGACTATGTAGGCACCTTCATGAAAATCGATAGCATGACAAAAACGGTCTGAAAATTAATGAAAAAATTTTATTTAAAATATTTTGAAAGAAACTTTTACTTACTTTCTTCGTAGAAAAATGTTTTTTAAGCTAAAAAATGAGCCGATCTCAACAATTGACAAGTGCTGAGTGATGACGTCTATAAATTATTGACAGCTGACGTGAGATTCGAGTTCTCATACGAAAGGACAGAATGGACATATTTTTTAAGTGGACCTGCTTAAGTAGTACCTTGTAATAATTGTAGGTTTGTCCCAGGTAACGGTAAAAAAGTGGTATACCCTGGAGAAAAAAGGTCCCCAAATGGATAAAAAAATTTTTAACATGTAAATGTTTATGTTAAAATTAAAGAGGGAAGACCAAAGTATTTTTTGAATATTTTTTCAGATTTTTAAATCCTTCCTATAAATTTAAAAAAATTTTTTTAAAAATTCGTTTTTCTTGAATAAAAAAGCATTTTGACGATAAAATTTTGTTTTCATAAACTTTGGCGTCTTTTTCATCAGACTATGCTCTATGTTTTAGCGATTCCGTGGAGGGGCTTAAATTAACACGCTTCAATCACACCCCTAAGCAAGCACTACGGTTGGAAATATCTCTATTAAAAAATTTTCTGCTAAAAAAGTAAGTAATGTTTCTTTCAAATTACATTAAGTATACTTTACAATTTAGGGTTGTCCCAGGTAACGCTAAAAAAGTGGTATACTCAGGAGAAAAAGGTCCCCAAATTGATAAAAAAAAAAAATTTTAACGTAAAATGATTATGTTAAATTAAAGAGGGAAGACCAAGGTATTTTTTAATTATTTTTAAAATTTTTTTTCATTTGCAGCATTTTTAAATTTAGTTTGAAAACCTTGTTTTTTTAGGTCAAAATTAGGTTAAATTAGCATTATTTTTGTTTTCACTATTTTCAGTTGGAAAATACACATTGATTTGGAAAATCTTGCAAAAATCAAGTACTTGTTGGATTTTTATGAAACTTTCAGAACTTATTCACAAATGAATGAAATTATTTTAGAAATGTTTGTCTTTTTGAAAGTCATAGTATAAATATTTTTTTTTATATATGTTACACCCCCCCGAACTTAATTTTATGAAAACTTCAAAAATTTATTTTTGCATCTGATTTTTTTTTTATTAAATGCACAAGACTCTGAAGATTCTAAATCATTGATTTTTTTGGTAAAAAAATGAGTAGAATTGTCCAAACTTTTACCTCAATTGTAAACATACAAAACCCAATAAAACTAAGACAATATTTAATTAAAAAAATTTTTATGATTTTTCTGAATAACATATACTAAGGTAATTCTTACCTGAAAAAAAAAATTTTGAAGAAAAATGAATTTTTTACAATAATTTTTTTTTTTTTTTTTTCTATTTTAAATACACAAATGACAAAATTCACAAAATATTAAAATATATTTTAAAATTAAGTTTCTTTATGCATACTCATGGAATTGACATATTTTGTTCTCTACTTTTTTTGAAGATCATAAATTTGAAAGCTTATTAAAATCTGACAACCGGTGATATTTTTAAAATAATTTTTAATATTCCAAAATTGTATTTAATATCATCTCCAACGAAAGTACGGATGCACAGCTTTGAAATAACGTCACGTGAGGTAGAGTTGTTTCCTTGATAGAAGCAAGTTCTTTTTACTTCAGAAATTACTTCGCATTCTTTTCTGTTGACAACTAACCAACGCTTGTCAAGTTTTCTGACTGAATATCGTCGCATTTTCAATTTTTTTGTTTTCAAATATAATCAATTTGTTCCTTTTTCTTTTCAGTTTTTAAATATAATCAATTTTTCTTTTTTCAGTGTGAGACAAACTGCAAAATATTATTTCATTTTTTTTTGTTTTATTCATTTTTTTTTTTTACGGAAACGGCGAAGGGATTTTTAGGGGACAAGAGAGTTAAGGTTTTTATTTTTGTTTTTTCACTGTATATTCTTTACTTTGTTTTATTTACTGTTTTATAGTGAGAGCCATAAATTGTTTTTTAGTTTTAACTTAACTGAAACTAAAAACAATTGAAATAAAAAACGGAGGTCTTGAGGAGCGTGGAACCACCTCTTAATTGCTGTTGTTCCCAGGTCCACTCTGACCCAGAGTGGTAGCACCTGATAGGGTCCCAGCTATGGGTAAATAGTGGGATAAAACAAAATATTGATCATTTACAATTACAAAAAAATTTAAAAAAAACACCCTTGGAAGTGCACCCGAATTTTCAAGTTAGAAATCGATTGCATAGCATTTCAATGTTATTAATAAATAAAATATGTATAAAACTCCCATGACTGCCATATCACAAGTATTAATAGAAAAAAAATCTGCCTTAATAAAAAGAAATAAAATCTCATTTCATTAAGTTAACCTGTTTCAATTATGAAATTTAATGTTTCATGTAATTTTTATATTCTCAGAAAAATATTTCATGACAAGTAATAAAAATCAATTTAAAAAAAATAATGTTACTGTTTTATTTTTAATTTTTACTTCTAAATTTTTTTTCCATAATTTAAATGTTATTTTCAGTGCATAATTTTTCCCCAAACGTAAAGTTAAAAAAAAAAAAAAATTTGAAAGTGAATTTATTTTTAATTTACTAACCAGGTTCACTTAAAATTAGAACGAATTATATCACTTCTGTGCTACCGTACGATAAATTCCCCTGACGTAAGTTGTCAATATATTGACAGACATCAATTAACACCCCTCAAACACGCGCCAAAGCAAGCACCAAGGTTGGAAATATCTCTATTAAAAAATTTTCTGCTAAAAAAGTAAGTAATGTTTCTTTCAAAGTACATTAAGTATACTTTAATCATTCTAAATTTCCTAAGATAACAAAAAAAAAAAAAGGTGTAACTGATTTTTAAAAAATTTTAATTGATTTTTGAACTAAGTTTGATTTTTTTTGTTTACAAACTCGGCAGAAATGTCCGATAAATCGAATTTACTAATTTTTTTTTTTATTCAAGAAAAACGAATTTTTTAAAAAAATTTTAAAAATTTATAGGAAGGATTTAAAAATCTGAAAAAATATTCAAAAAATACTTTGGTCTTCCCTCTTTAATTTTAACATAAACATTTACATGTTAAAATTTTTTTATCCATTTGGGAACCTTTTCTCCAGGGTATACCACTTTTTTTACCGTTACCTGGGACAACCCTAAAACTTTACATTCTAAATTTCCTAAGATAAAAAAAAAAAAAAAAAAAAAAAACTGAATTTTAATTGATTTTTTTAAAAGATTTTTTGTTTACAAACTCGGGCAGAGATGTCCGATAAATCGAATTACTAATTTTTTTATTCAAGAAAACGAATTTTTTAAAAAAAATTTTTTAATTTATAGGAAGGATTAAAAAATCTGAAAAAAAATTCAAAAAATAATTTGGTCTTCCCTCTTTAATTTTAACATAAACATTTACACGTTAAATTTTTTTTTTTTATCAATTTGGGGACCTTTTTCTCCAGGGTATACCACTTTTTAAACGTTACCTGGGACGTTCGTACACCAGGTATCACGGCACCAAAAACTGAGGAACCAACGAGAGGTCCTCTGTTGAAGAATTTTGTGTTTCTTTTGCAAGTCATGTTCGCCATTACAAAACTCGTGGCTTCTTCAACATGAAACAAAACATAAACAGTCTTCTATAAACTTTGTCAGACATAAAAACAATCATTTGAATTGATAGAGAGAATTTCACATATACTTAACTCTTTTTAGACACGCAGTTGTTGATATAACAACGCATGCGCTTTAAGCAGGCGGTATAAACCGGTGTATGTTTCCTTGTGATAAGATAGCCACAAATGAAAGGGGAGGTAACTCGCATTCACTTACTGAGAGACAACAATTAAATTATATCTACATTTTAAAACATTTCAGTTTTCACAAACATGAAACATTATTGATGAAGAAAGGAGAAAAACTTCTCACAATTTAATAAGCAACTGTTAACTCTTTTAAGATCTAAAACAACTGAAAATATAAGAATAATCAATAAACTTAATTAAAATATTTGATGAATTAATTTTTAAATCTTTTAAAATTATAACCTTTAATGATATTGTTATTAAGTGAAAACTATATTTACTAATCGGAAATGGAAAAGTTTAGTACAATTTTTAAATACCAATATTTTGAAAAGGATTTTGAATTGGCATGTGATTATCAGAAAATAAGAGTGATAACTGTAGTCAAATTTTTTTTAAACTTCTCAAATGTCATGAAACATTAGATTATGGAGCATATTTTCCTGAATTTTGAATTTTACTGAGTAATTAAAAATTTTACTTATGGTATTTGGTATTTTACTTATTATTAATTTTATATTATCTTAGTTATGAAATTTAAAATATTATTAATTAAAATGTTTGTTTCTAGTTAAATTAAGTAAAATTTAAACATTTTCCTCAAATAACCTGTGAATAAAGTATATTTTATTTCTACAAGATTTTTAAATAGAGAATTCAACTTTGGTTTGCAAATTTCTCTAAAATTTACTGAAAACAAAAAATATTAGATTGCTGAAAGTATTTGCTACTTTTTTAAAATTACTGGGTAGTAAATAAGTTAGTTCACTTAAAATTCAAAAAAATTATGTTCCTTCTGTTCTACCCTCATGTCAGCTATTAATACATTTGTGACGATCTACATCACACACATACATACATACTTACACAAATACAAACCATACAACAAAAAGCATTCACCACTGTGTAATGGACAATTTACAAATTGCAGCTATGTGACAATTTTATAATTGCTCTATTTTCATGTCGTCAATTTTGTGTACTTTTAGGAGAAACGGATCCCAGATGCTTTCTTGAGTCTCCCAAAAACTTGCTCACTGATTGGTCAATGCCAACCAATCAGATTGTCTGCACATGAAGAATAATTCTTCCCACGCATCAATTCAGAGCCGATGATCACCTATATAAGCAAGAAATATTCTTAGATGATTAGTGAGACTTTAGCTGCCAAACGAATCCACGACAGTTGAAACCATGCGCCAATCTTCTCACTCATACCACCACTCGCATGCTGAATATTCCCTACACTCACATAATCTTTTCTTTACACGGCAAAATTCTTGAAAACATTTATTACCAGAAACTATCACAAACTTTCTTTCTTTCAGTGAACTTTGGAACACAAATAATAGTTAAAGAGAGACAACTCTTGTTTTACTCAATTCTTTTCTTTCACATCGTTGTTTGCACATCTTGTTAAATACAAATTTTATGTGTAATGATGTCTTTGGCTTATCCTTTCTTCACCTCAGTTTGGTTTCCTAATCTAAGTTAAATTAATGTGGTGAAGTCTGCCACAAGCTACTGTTGGGTTAATAAAATGCATTTCTGTGATATTTTAAACACAAAGTAAATAATATTTTTTTCAAATCAGTTAATACTACTCAAATAAAGTTTCAGAAAAGTACATTTTATTTCTGGAAGATTTTGTTAATAAAGAGAATTACATTGTGATGATAATCAGATATTTTAGCACAAAAATCTCATAGTCAATTTTTGATATACAGCAAAGTTTTTTTGCTTATTGGAAATATTAAATTTAATGTATTAGCTTGAAATTAAAACTAAAAGATTCAAGAAAGATTTTTCATTTTTAAAATAATCAATTTAAACCTTAGTTATCACTGTCTCTGAGATGAAGTATTATGATTATTTGTATTATTTATATTATTCAAACTGTTACCCGCATTTTCATTGCCATATTCACAACGGTTCGCCCTCTATATCTCCGAGATGAGGGATTATGACTCCTTGCATTATTTACATTATTCAAACTGTTAACCTCATTTTCATTGTCATATTCACAAAGGCATAGCTGAGGCACAAGGATGAAAGTTAAATTAATGTGGTGAAGTCTGCCGCACATTGATTTAAAAGCCATTCAACACCTCAGAAACAAGTCACAACAGCAGTGAAGACATGCTTTTCTTATTTTCATTTACTTTTCATATGTTTGTTCCCAGTTAAATTAAGTAAACTTTAAATGTTCTAAATTACCTCAAATAACCTTTGAAAAAAATAAATTTTTATTTCTGCAAGATTTTTAAATAGAGAATTCAACTAAAAAAAAAAAGAATTTCTCTAAAATTGCAGAACTCATTGATTTTACTGAAAACGAAAAGACAACTTATTCCCTACCAATATAAATTCAGTTTTAAATACACCAAATTATTGTGCTGACAATTTATAAATTTATTCCTTTACCTTAATTAAAGCTAAGAAGAAAGCTTCACAAATGGGTATTATGAACTGTGAACATAGATGATGTATCAAAATAACTACTCCCTCTAAATCTCTATAACGTTTTCTAATAAAATAACCTATTCAGTATACTATCTATATATATATATATATATATATATAAAACCAATCAATTCCGACTGAAGTCAAATTCAAAGTTATTCTTCTCTTAGACTGCTTGTCTCTCAAGGCTGAACTGCCCAGTCTACCCTACAATTTAACCAACAGTCTCAAAGTGAAAGACACTCATTCCTTTCACAAGGGCAGATTTTTCTTTAGCAATATTTCTCTAATATAAATTTACTTTGAAAAGTTTTAATGAATTATATTGAAGTCTTGAAAGGGAAAAAGCTAAGTTAAAATTTAATTTAACTAATGAAAATTACTTTGGCTTAATTTCTTTTACTGTTTACATTCAAAATAGGGGTTTAACTGCCCCCAATAAATTTCTTTAAAATTTTTTGATAAAAAAATTCATTCAGTATACAAGTCATTCATTAATGAATTAGTGTTGAAGATTTCATTGAAATTGGATAATTCCCTGATCTTTGGTATTTTTTTAAAGAGAGATTTGGGAGTGTGGTTTTTCCTTTCATTTTTATAGACAAAAAAAGTGCCTCTATTTTGGATGGTACTTAAATTGTTTGGAGATTGATTAAAGTTTCCAATCTGATAATTTCATTGCCAATCAATATCAATTTGGCAACGAGTTGGCAGCCCACTGATCAAGCAATATCAAAAGGGATTCCACAGTTCATGTCTTACGTCATTCTGTCTTTGATGGTCTCAACTGTAAACAGTTAACTTTTCTTCTTCTTTTGAAGAGTGAAGTTCAAATGTGACAATTCATGAGAATCAAAAAATCAAAATGTTCTCCTTCATGGATTAAAATAAAAAACACGAGCAACAACAAAATTGAAGAAAAATGGAAAACAAAAAGGACATTATCCGTCTATATTTCTGAGATGAGGTATTATATACATTATTCAGACTATTGTCCTCATCTTTGTCGCCATATTTATTACAATGTTTCAGCTATTGTTCACTCCGGTCTTCTTCAGGTGGACGGAAAGTCAAACTGAACCCTTTATTTCACTCACTGCAGTAGACTGACATCCATGTTTAATAGATGTCAGTTATCAGTTATCTCCTGTTAATTCCCCTCTCCAAGTTCTCCACTGCCTTAGCCGGATATTGAACTGTCTCTGGATCTAACACCTTTATCCACTGTGCCATGTGTCCTTGAAGACATCTGTGTATGAATTTCTGGGTATTATAAACCTAATGTCTTCGGCAACATTTTTTTTTACCAGAGCTCATATTGCAATTTTTATTGTTATTATCGCTTTTTTTTCGGGCACTACTTATTACTGGTTCCCATATTGCATTCATTTCTATGCTTAGTTGGCTTAGGAGATTTTTGTGCCCTAGAATATGTGCTGATTCCTTAAGTTTACAAATTTTCCAATGGCGTTCTCTGTCTATGATCTCAACCTGATCTCACAGGGAGCGGTGATCTCCTTTCTCCCTCCATATGTGGTCAGCCACGCCTGATTTTTCCACTTCCCCTCATGTTACAGCTTTCTGGTGTTCTTGAAGCCTTACCTTAAGGGGATGGCCTGTCTCTTCTTTATATTTCTTTCCACAGCTGCATGGGATAGCGTACACACAGTCTTTAGTCATGTTCTCCTCTATGGGGGTGCAGGCAGGCAAGAAGGACAAAAGAAAGCAGTGCATGTTGGTTCCAATTCAATGGGTAATCAATGAAATATTATGATGCTGGTGAGAAAGTGACTGAAGATGAAATGCCAAGTCAAGACTGATAACATAACAGCTTCCTTTTAGGAATTTTGTCAAGAGTCTCTAGATATATAGCAACTAAATCTCATGTACAGATGAATGGTAGATTTAATAATGTATAAGGTAGACTCTGGTGAGAAAAAATTGTCTAGCACGACACAGTGAACCAACTTTCCCAGCAACAGTAAAGGATATTTATATATAGGGGCAATATTACAGAAACTAGCTGACTTGTTGAATTTCGGGGTCTTCCTTACTTTGCTTTGCACAATTCAGTAATAGCAATGGAAGCAATCAGTTATAACCAGAAGTCCCAGAACCCATAAAAATGCTGACATAACCCTATTCGGCCTCTTTTCCATTTTACTTTTCAAAAGCCTCTACCTTCAAGTCCAGCTCTTTTTTCTATTTTTGTTTTTCAGCATCCTCTACATTCAAGCCCAGTTTGAAAGGTACTTGACCATGGATGCAGAAGACACATGGCCCTGTTCAGGCAGCTTGACTTCAGATTTCTTGTTCGTTGTGGGAACATGCAGAAAAATCTCTCTTTGTGATGCCTTCCCAAAGGCAAAAGTATAAACAACCTTTACTGCAGAAGATTTGTACCAATCCTAGCAGTTTCACACTCTGATCTCCTGTTCCACTTGTGGGAACAAAAGGAAAAATCTCTCACTACAACAGATCTACTCAAGAAATTTGTGAACTCGGAAATCCTATTTTTTCCTTGCAAAATACCACTATTTTGAACCCTCTCTTTCAACCACAAATAAAAGCTGTTAAACAGTTATTTTGAGTGTTGGGTTTTGTTCATTTCACTCTCACAGCCGAACGCATGTACACACAATCAGGAAAATTCCTTAAATATATTGTTTTGATCTCAACTTATAAATGAACTATATAAGATTTTTAAAAAATAATATAAGTAAATACATATATAAGCTTTAATATATGCATATAACTAAATAAGCTTTAAAATAAACATGTAAGTATATATATATATATATATATATATGGAATCATGCTTCAGTTGCTAGTCTTCATTGCAATGAATGCATGTGAAGACCCTCTCCCCGATGTCATTTTCAAGCAGAATAACGTCATTGACCAAGTCCACAGCCAGCTCCACCTGGTGCAAGATTATCTGCTGAAGGCATCTCTGCCCAATAAAACCAAAGCTGCTTTTCCTTAGAGCCTAGGAAAAGAGACGCACCTTTGGTATGACACCGTTCTTGAACCTGTCAGTATCATCACAAATATGAGTGCTGACTGTTGATCAGCTCAATTAAAACAAACCCTTATTTTCAACAGTGCCAAGGTGAAAAGATCTGTTGTTAATTACACCTTCTATTTATTAAAGTGTTCTTACCCCAAATCTATACAGAATCACAATGACCACTGTATATATTTTTATGTATTTTCTAACCTCCCCCAACTCATCTTATATATAAAGTACAGTGTATGCATGTGTGTGTCCAAGCAACTCTTCCACTCAGCTCAGATTCAGGGTTGCCAGATTGTGATGTTAAAAAATACTAGCCATTATCATTGCTTTCATGGTTCAAGGGGAGTAACTCTTATTTTTCCTTTTGTATCCAAAATTGCAGTGCACGTTTTATTATAAATAGCTTAAAAGTCGCACTATCGGCCAGCATTTAAGCTAGCTCCTGTGGAGGACACTTGGTTTGGCCATCATCACAACAGCTAGGTTGTGAGTAGACGCAATAGGCACCAGTAAATGACAAAGAACTCAAAATTGATTGCTGCATTTAATTTTTAATGTTTAAGCTTTCTTGAGTTCAATGTTCTTCTGCTGTCACTTAATTTAAAGATGATTTGATGTATATAGATCCTTATTTTCCATACAAACATTTTTATTTCCTGGGTGACAGAACAGGGGACAATTCATAAAATAAAATTAATATAGTGTAAAGATGGGAAAATAGAAATTAGAATTAGTTATACATTCAACATTTGAAGAGTTAGAGAAACATAATAGCTAATTAAGTAAAACCTATATTATGGAATCTATATGCAAAATTGGTGCTCAATTCTCCCACGAATTCTGAGATTAAAAAGCCCCAGTTCTACTTTGGTATTTACTCTACTCAATTTATCTAATAGTCTGGAACAAGGCATGAGTTGGGAGTTCTCTATGGCAGCAAGTCACATGGGGATTGGTGAAGTGATCATCTCCTCTTGGTGTAATAGAAGTGTGTATCTGCCTCAGCTGCTACTGCCAATCCCCCTCTCATTTAACACTTTTATGGACCCTTGCCCAACATCAGTGTGGGGTCTGGAGCAATCTGGGGTTCCAAGATTTTCTAAGTATCCAATCAGAACTTTCTGCTAACAGTGTCCTGGGAAGAATGTTCAAATTTGGAAACCCCCTCCCCCGAAGAGTAGTGGTAGCAGGGTGTCAATTTGCTCCACTTACTCCTTTCTCTCATTTGTACCTTATACCAACACCCCTCAATGGGTGTAGTCTGTTTTCTCCCACTTGTTCACCAATTGGGGTCCCTCAACTGGGTGGTATGACTAGCACACATTCGTTATTAAAATTTTCTATCTGAACTTCACATCATCAGAAATGCTGTGTGTCATAAAAAGTCTTTTTGATATTTTCCAGAATTCTCCTCTTGGACAATTGTAATTTCTCGATTGTCTTCAGAGGATGCTTGTTCAAATTGTTCAAGAGTTCTGTATAGTATCTGAAGAAATCTTATTTCTATAGCAATACTCATACCCCTCACCTCACCCCCTATCAACAAGTGACGTAAGATCATTTCCTTACTCTCTTCCTCTCCTATTTCATTTATTTTACTAAAATTATCATCTGCAGCCACCTTGGTGCTGCCTGTCCAAAAATGCCAGCCCTGGTTGGTTGTCACCACTCTACTTCTGACATTGTCCTTTGAGCCTCACTTTAACCAGATCCCCAAGTGAATTTCAGCATCATCTTCTAGCAAGGTCCTTTAATCACAAAAAAAAAAAAAAAAAAAATAGAAGTATATTTTCTTTTGTTTTCAGTATGTCTTTCAATCCATCTACTACCTTCATCACTTTAATTTAAGCATTTTTTTCTTACATTATTCAGACTATTGTCCTCATATTTATTACAATGTTTCAGCTGTTGTACGCTCCGGCTTTCTTCAGGTGGTTGGAATGTCGAACTGAAACCTTCATTTCACTCACTAGGGTAGACTGTTCTAGTTCCACGTGCCATGTTTAACGGATGTCAGTCATCAGTTATCTCCTGTTAATTTCCCTCTGAATGTTCTCTACTGCTTTAGCCGGGTATTGAACTCTCACTCTTTTAGGTCCTGTCACTGGATCTAACCAACGCCTTTATCCACTGTGCCATCTGTATATGAATTTCTGGGTATTATAAACCTAATGTCTTCAGCAATCATTTTTTACCAGTGCTCATATTGCAATTTTTGCTGTTATCATTTCATGTTTTTATCAGAGCTCATATTGCAATTCTTGTTGTTATTATCGCTTTTCTCTCGCACTCCTTATTACTGGTTCCCATATTGCATTCATTTCATGCTTGGTCGGCTCAGGAGATTTTTGTGGCCTAGCATATGTGTTGATTCCTTAAGTTTACGAATTTCCAATGGTGTTCTTTGTCTGTGATTTCAACTTGATCCCACAGAGGACGGTTAGGCCTTTTTTTCTCTCTTCAAATTATTAGCATTCTTACAGTGGCACAGTAAGGATAAATTGAACCAATGTCTAGCCATCTTAGACCTAGTTTTCATTGTCTTGGAGATGACAGAGAAAAGGTAGAGTTCTTGAGAACAGGCCTAGTGTTTAATACCATCTGGTCCAAATAACGTAACCAGTAGAACATGGGTCAATCAGGCAAATCTAGATCAACCTTCCTCACTCACATTCTATCCAGGTAGTGGCTACTCATGGTAGAAGGCCAATTAAGAGCCCACATCTACATCTCCTGCCCCCATTTATCAAAGAGACCAAACTCATTGATCAAATCATCTAAGCCACGATCACTCAACCTCCCACTATCTTTGCTGGGGTCCAGGATGGCATTTCACTCTCACATTAAGACTAAGTGTGATGGATCCAACAGGAACGGCCTCAGCTGACAGAAAAATAAGACATGCTCCACCTGGTCATTGGCCACATAAACCTCAACAATCTGAAACAAAACCCTTTTTTGTGGCAATATCAGCCACAATCACCACCCCCACCGCATCAACATGATCAAGGTCCACCCTCACATCCAAGGTATGCCTAAACCAGCATGCAAACATCTCTGCCCATCTCCATAGGCAATAAAAAACTGCTAAACATCAGACAAGCGTCAACATTGCAAACAAAATATGCCTCCTGGATTGTGGCCAATTCTCCACCAACGAAGAAGAGGTCATGAAGCAGACGGGCAGATTTACAAAGGACAGGAAGTTGTGGAGAGCCATGATCGCCCACATCTTGATGGGACATTGAACATAGAAAACCTCCATTATTTTTCTGATAATGCTGTGTATGATCATCCGTAAAAAAAAAAAAAAAAAAAAAAAATCAAAGTAATTTTTTAAATTCTAGAGGTCATATATTGTAGGGGGCTTTTCCATTTATTAGTAAATATAGTTTTTATTATTTTAAGTGTGAGAGAAGAAACATCTGGTTAACCTATAGCCATTTCAAGTGTAAAATAAGGTAAAGTTGCAAAGTAAATTTAAAAAAATAATTTCATTCATTTGTGAAGAAGTCTTGAAAGTTACATTAAAATTGGACAAATTACCTGATTTTAATGATGATTTCCAAATCCAAGTCTTCACTGCAAAAAGATGCTCAAATTTCTTGTACAATTTTAAGGTCTCGCATTGATACTAGAAAAATCAAGATTTTTAACCAAAATTTCCAAGGAGAATTTTTAAAAAAACATTACATCCTTCCTATTAATAATTACCAACACAAAGATTTTGACAATTTTTAGTATCTATATTTCTGAGATGAGGTATTATGTACATTATTTACATTATTTGGACTATTGTCCTCATCTTTGTCGCCATATTTATTACAACGTTTTGGCCATTTCACTCCTGTCACTGGATCTAACCAATGCCTTTATCCACTGTGCTATGTGTCCTCAAAGAGTGTGAGTTTAATACCCGGTTAAGGCAGTGGAGAACTTTCAACGGGAAATTAACAGGAGATAACTGACATCCATTAAACATGGCATGTGGAACTAGAACAGTCTACCCCAGTGAACGAAATAAAGGGTTCAGTTTGACATTCCAACCACCTGAAGAAGGCCGGAGCGTACAATGGCCAAAACGTAATAAATATGCTGACAAAGATGAGGACAATAGTCCGAATAATGTAAACAATGATTAATTTTTATTTTTATCTTTTGATATTTTGTCCTCTTTTTTTTAGCAAATTTCTGGAGGTACCCAATTTTAATTAAATGGTTACAAATCTCAAATTTTGAATCAGTAAATATCAACAATGACCATAACAAGTAAAAAATAAAAATCTATTAAAAATATAAACAATCCCAATTATAACATCAAGAAAATTTCATGGGAAATAGTCTAAAATTTTAATTACACAAAGGATCAAATTTGTCTCCTCACTGTAAAATATAACATTTTTTTTAACTCTTACCAAATCTATATCCTTGTGTCAAACACAAAAACCTACTTGGTAGGAAGAGAAATGCAAATAATAAAACCAAGACTCAATGACAGCATAAAATTTTAAAAAATATTCATTTATTACACAAGACAAAAAAGGTCGAATTACAAAGTTTACATAAAAATTTGGGCACCTATTAAGGCAGGAAAACAAATTTCTAATGTCTTTAAAAAAAAACAAAAAGGGGGGGGGTATAGTTTAGGTAATAAGAATTCATTGACAAAAGAGGAAAGTAATTCAAGAATGCAGAAAAACAAACAGAAAAATCTACCCCAGTGAGTGAAATAAAAGGTTCAGTTTGACATTCCAACCATCTAAAGAACGCCAGTGTACAACAGCCAAAATGTTGTAATGAATATGGTGACAAAGATGAGGACAATTGTTCGAATAATGTAAATAGTGTACCTTTTAAGAACATTGTGTTAATTCTAGTGTAATAAGTGAAAACATTTAATAAAAAAAAACAAAACAAAACAAAAAAAATATCTAATATCAAGAACCCACTTATTTTCCACTCCGAAGAAAATGACGATTATTTAAGTTGGAAGAATGATATCAACATCTGGAAAATTTACACTGATAATTCAAGCTTGGAGATGCAGCAAATCTCTTACTAAAAGGAAAAGGAAGATAAAACCAGAAGATATTGGAAGGGCTGGTCATTATAAATTGATTATAGACAAATTGGATAGAGGATATTTACACCCTGGCATATTGTGCATTCAAGAATTTTTATGAATATAAACAGAGTGCAGGTGAGAATTTTTCAAACATTATAATCGAACATGATATATGAGAAAATCAAAAGACATAAAATGGAATTCCCTGAAGATATTTACGTTATTAATTCAAACACCCATAATGTGCTGGAGTTTAAGAGAGACATCTTCATTACAAATTCCTGTCATCTTGCTTTATAAGCAAAAAGCCTTAAAGATAATTTACCTATTTTTATACAGTGTATTTCTGTTAACATGAAAGTACACACATTTCTTAATGTAGGAACTCATACTGTTTTTTAGACTTACTTTCATTGTAGATTTTTTTCTCTATACAATGCATTTCTCTGAATTTTAAAATGGCAACTCTATGAAAAAGACAATATACACAATGCACAGAAATATAGTTTCACTAAAGTGTGTGTCCTCATTTGCATTTTTAGTTTTGTTATAACATTCCCACACATTTTACAAGTAAATGTTTGCCCTCCAAAGTGATTATAATATGAATTCTTTGAAATGTTAAATTCTATATTTGAAAAAGTTAGGATCATATGCAGGATTTAATGCTGCCATATATTTTAAATTTTAAATCCTGCAAAAATTTAAATTGACCAACTTAGGAAGAATGTTTCTATTTGGTGTGTAAATTAAACTCTGAATACTTTGAAAATTTTAACCCATAACCCTGTAAAAATTTTGTGATGAGTGCTTATATGCATATGCTTACATCTGATCTGGCAAAGTTTAGATCATTTTTTCTCTCCAGTATGAATTTTCATGTGTTTTTTTAAAGTTGAACCAAGTGTTGAACTACATACTTCACAAGCATATGGTTTCTTTCTAGTGTAAGTTTGAATGTGTCTTTTTAAACTGAAATTCTGTGAGAATGCTAATCCATATATTTCACAATATGGTTTCTCTCCAGTGTGAATTTGAATGTGCCTTTTCAATTGCGAGTTATCTGAAAATGCTGATCCACATATTTCACAAAAATATGGTCTCTCTTCAGAGTGAATTTGAATGTGCACTTTCAAATGAGAATTATATGAAAATGATGATCTGCATATTTCACAAGAATGTAGTTTCTCTCCAGTGTAAGTTTGAATAGGTCTTTTTAAACTGAAAATCTGTGAGAATGCTAATCCATATATTTCACAATATGGTTTCTCTCCAGTGTGAATTTGAATGTGCCTTTTCAATTGCAAATTATCTGAAAATGCTGATCCACATATTTCACAAAAATATGGTCTCTCTTCAGAGTGAATTTGAATGTGCACTTTCAAATGAGAATTATATGAAAATGATGATCTGCATATTTCACAAGAATGTAGTTTCTCTCCAGTGTAAGTTTGAATAGGTCTTTTTAAACTGGAAATCTGTGAGAATGCTAATCCACATTCTTCACAAAAATATGGTTTCTCACACTTCTGAAAATGCTAATCCACATATTTTGCAAAAATATGATTTCTTTCCAGTTTGAATTTAATGTTGCCATATATTTTAAAATCTAAATCCTGCAAAAATTTAAATTGACAAACTTAGGAAGAATGTCTCTATATGGTGTGTAAATTAAACTCTAAATACTTTGAAAATTTTAGTGAGTGCTGACATGTCAACATGTATATCTGAACTGGCAAAGTTTAGAACATTTTTTTCTCTTCAGCATGAATGTTCATGTGCTTTTTTAAAGTTGAACAATGTGAAAAAGTTGACCCACATACTTCACAAGAATAAGGTTTCTCGCCTGTGTGAATTTGAAGGTGCTTCTTCAAATCAGAATTATTTGAAAATTCTGATTTGCATATTTTACAAGTATATAGTTTCTCTTTATTATGAGTTTGCATGTGCATTTTTAATGTGGAATTTCGGGAGAATGCTGATCCACATATTTCACAAGAATATGGTTTTTCTCCATTGTGAATGCGAATATGATTTTTTAAGATGTAATTCCTCGAAAATGCTGATCCGCATATTTCACAAGAATATAGTTTCTCTCCAGTGTGAATTCGAAGGTGCACTTTCAAATGAGAGTCATCTGAAAATGCCGATTTGCATATTTTACAAGAATATGGTTTCTCTCCAGTGTGAGTTCGGATGTGTCTTTTTAAACTGGAATTCTGTGAGAATGATGATCCACAGATTTCACAAGAATACAGTTTCTCTCCAGTGTGAGTTCGAATGTGTCTTTTCAGATGTGAATTATTTGAAAATGCTGAGTCACATATTTTACAAGAATATGGTTTCTCTCCAGTGTGAATTCGATTATGTATTTTTAAAGTGGAATTGTGCGAGAATGCTAGTCCACAGATTTCACAAGAATATGGTTTCTCTCCAGTGTGAGTTCGAATGTGTTTTGTTAAATTTGAAGTTAGTTTAAATGCTAATCCACACACTTCACAAGAATAAGGCTTCTCTTCTGTGTGTATTAGCATGTGTTTTTCTCTTGTTTGTCGTTTCATGATTGTCTTTTTAATGTAAAATCTTAACTGACACGATTTATTTTTCTTCCTTGATTCTTATAGTCAGCATAAATGAAGAGTTTATAACAATCTGACCTGTAAATAAAGAAAGGTATCATTAAAGAGGCAGATTTGTGCATTATTTCCAACAGAACATTATAACACTTTGTTCCAATCAAATTTGCTATATCAGATATTTCTTCATAAGTCAGAAATAAAATAACCAAATAAATTATATCTACATTTTACTTTTCAAAAACAAAAAACATTGATGAAAAAACTGCTTACAACTTAATATTTAATCAACAATTGTCAACACTTTTAAGATCTAAAGACAAATGAAATGAAAGAAAGCTAACTTTTCATCTCATGTCAGCCAAGAGTCCAATTTATTTAAAATCTATCCAGCTTTTGTTCTTCTGTGAATGAAAATCAAATTTACATCTGGTTTTTATTTTTATTTTTTTAAATCATACAGAGGAAAGGTTTTATTTTGCTGAATTAAAAAAAAAAAAAAATAGTGATGCAATACCATAAGATACTGAGAAAAGGATTTAGTGAAAGAAAGGTGTTGGCAATCATCAACGAAATATCCATTTGTATGGATGAAAGAATCTGGTGAAATGCCTCCAATCATAAAAATGTGTTATTAAGAATACTTCACTTCTCCTGCAGTTCATAAGTTTCTTGTGACTTTTTAGCTAGTGAGCTTATATTAATAAACTCTAAGAATAGAGTCACTAGTCATTTAAACCCATTTGAGTGAAAACTATTTTTATTTTTTAAGTACAAGTGACTATACACAAAATTATCAGAAAATAAAGCCTCAGGTTACAGAGAACATTTTCCTAAATTTTTAACATTACTGAGTACTTAAAAACTGTATAAAAAAGGCACTCACATCATTTTCTTAAATTATGTTCTGTAAAACATTAGATCTGTCAATACAATATTTTAAACTTTAAGTGAACAATAATTGTTTCAAATGATATTAATTATATTTTAAATTAGCTAAAATTCCTCAAATAAAGTTTCAGAAAAGTACATTTTATTTTAGGAAGATTTTTTAATACAGAGAATTACATTTTGAAGAATGATGGCTAAAAAAAAGGACAATCTGTAATTTTAGCAAAAGAAACCAAAAAAAAAAAAAAAAAAATCCTTCCAGTAAATTAAACTTACTTTTTGAAATACAGCAAAGTATTTTGCTTCGTAGAAAAATTAAATTTAATCTATTAGGATGAAATTAAAACTTAAATATAAGCTCCAACACATTTTTCATTTTTACAAAATTCATTTTGAACATTACAATGAACCTATACCAATTCTAAGGTCTAAAATGAATTTTTGAAAATGGAAAAGCTTTCTTGAAGCTTTCATTTTAGTTTTAATTGAAAGCTATACGATCAAATTTGCTATTTCATTCATTTGAGACTAAGTTCTGAAAATTTTATTAAAATCTGACAATTATTTCATTTTTGCTAGAATTTCCAAATTAATGTGTTTTTCAGCTAAAAACTGGTGCTTAAAAACTAATGGTAAATACCACATGACTGCTGATGTAAAAAAACCCCAAAAAAGACATATTTAAGTAAAATTTCAAACGTGCTAGAAAGGGTTAAATATGTATTAAAAATAATTAAAAAACACTTTGGTCTTTCCTCTTAATAATAAGATCAACATTTGACAATAAAACTATGTTTTTATTAAGTTTGGAGCCTTTTTTTCATCATATGTTGTTTTTTCAATGAATTATTGAAGATTTAGAAATTCTTTCAAAAATCAAATAATTGTGGGATTTTAATGAAACTTTCTGGACATATTCAGAAATGAATGATATTTTTTTGAAATTTGTACAAAATCTTGGTAAAAAAATTTTTTTCTATACATATGCTACTATCCACTTACTTAATTTAATAAAATTTAGAGAAATTAAATTTTAAGGGCAGGGATCTTTTTTTTTTATTAGTTATAAGCAAGACTCCTTAGAGGTAGTAAATCATTTTTTTTTTGTAGAATATTTAACCCATTCACCAAAAATCTGCTCTAAATTGTAAAATAATAAATGCAATAAAACTATGGCATCATTTAATAAAAAGAGCTTTTACATGCTTTGATAAATAAGATTTATTAAGGACATTATTATCTTCAGAAGAAATTTTTTTTTATGTATAATTCATTTTGAAATTTTTGTAAATTTGTTTTCCTTTTTTAAAATTTTATTTCAATAATTTATAATATTACAAAAATCATTTAAAATTCTGTACTGCTTCAACCCAGTGGTTTGTTGATATTGTTAAGTGACTCAGAAATTGAAAAGCTTATTACAGTTGTTTGCAACCCAATATTTTTAAAATATTTCTATCTATGGGAACCTATATATGACATAATCCTTCAAAAGGTCATATGATTTTATATTATTTGAGATTTTATTCTTTTTTCGTAAAGTATCTTCAAACATAAATAAACGTCAATAAAATATTAGATAATTACTGAAAATATTATGTTAATTTGTAAAAATTACTAGGTAGTTAAAAATCAAAACAATGCGTTCAATTAAATTTCATAAATTTATGTCAGTTCTGGTCATCTATACCAGCTGCCATCACCTCGTGACTCATCAGTGACGATAATGTCAATAAAGACATGATTAAAAGAGGAGCCATTGTAAAGAAATGTTTGTATACTAGACTTTTTATGCTATAAATAATATTTGTTTTAAATCAGATTCATTTAACTTCAAATTTTCTAATTTTACTCAAATAATGTGTCACAAATATATTTTTTATTTTTGGAAGATTTTAAAAATTGATAAATTTTATCTTGTTTACAAATTTCATAAAATTAAGAAAATTTTCTTAAATAAGCCCAAAAAGTTGAAATTCCAAGCTGTAATTTTATTTTACTTACTGGAAATTAGCCCTGTCCAACACTTTGCCATAAAATCAGCATAGCATGAAGAAAAAAGGCCCCAAACTTGATAATACAATTTTTTTAACATCTAAATGCTTATGTTACTATTAAGATGAATAATAAAGTATTTTCTGAATATATTTTCAGATTTTTTAATCCTTCCTATAATGATAAAATTTTTATCTTTTTTTGAGTCAATTAAATTTTCGTAAAAATCGATCATATTGGGCATTTTTTCTGACTTTGTAGAGAAAATCAAAACTAGCAGTTTGAAAAACATGTAAAATTCAGTTACACCTTATTCTAAAGTTATTTTAGGAAAATTAGAAAAATTAAAGTATACTTAATGTAATTTGAAAGAAACATTACTTACTATTTTATCAGAAAATTTTTAAGAGAGACATTTCCAACCATGGTGCTTAGTTTTAGCCGTGTTTGAAAGGTGTTAACTGACATACATCAATCTATTGACGACTTATGTCAGGGGAATTTATCGGATGGTAGGACAGAAGTGACATAATTTGTGATAGTTTGAAGTGAACCAGGTTAGTCTATATATATATATATAAATATAAAATATATATAAAACTGACACCAATTCAGTCAGGGTTTCATCCTAGAATTTTTGATGAGCTGTAAACAGCTTCTTTTGGATGACATTATATATATATATATATATAAACACTTTCAGAATTTTTTTCTTTTTTTTTACCTTACCTTTGAGGAAGCATTCTAGAATAAAAATAATAGATTTTGCAAAAATACACTTATAATTCCAATTTTATAAGACAAAAAAGAGTAACAAAAAAATTTTAGAATAAAAATAACATTTAAACTATGAAAAATACATTTACAATTCAAATTTTATAAAACAGAAAGTAACAATATTGTTACATACACACACACTTTATTTTTTTTTTTTTAACATGTAAGTGGTGGGATTTATTACAAGCTGTTGACAGCTTGTTCTAAATGTTTATTGCTGGCTGGCTGGCCTTTGACCCAGATATGTCAATTTGGCTTAATTTTCCTTATCGCTGCTATTTTTGGAAAAAAAAAAAAAATGAACCTACTGGTTTCCAGTGGTCAGGAATTGTGGATAAATCTTTCACCTTTTACTAAAGAATTCCCTGGCTGGATGTCAATTTTTTAACCCCTGACAGCCATATAAAATAAAAAAGGGCTGTAATTATAAAGTATGGAAGACCAACCAGAATACAATTAAGTTGCATTATTTGAGTTCAGCATTATTCTCCGCTGTTATGGCCTTTACTCTTGCAAAACAGTTATGACATTTTTCCATAAATAAAATATCAAAATTAATAATAAAGTGAATGGAAATACAAATAACACAGTAAAATGTAATAAATGTATATAAAATTATAGTATTTTATGTTCACTTCTGATAAAATTTCACAAAAGTAAAGGCCTTAATTTTTAAAAAACTTAATGTAAAAATCTATTATAATTAAAGAATTAACAAATAATTGTATTAAAAATTCAATTTTCATTGAAAAAAGTTTTTGCTTTCAGAAAATATTGTCCATATTCATAAAAACAACTAAAAACAAATAAAAGCACTTGAAATTAAATAATATATTTGTTTTATTGAGTTTTGTATGTTACAATTCAGAGCTGATTTTCAGGTACTGCAGCTCCAATTAAAAAAAACATGATTTGCATTCTTCAAAGCCTTGTGCTTTTAACTATTGTAATCACTAAGGTTGATGCGCTCGAATTTCTAGAGTTTTTCATAAAATTAGTTATGGGGGTGTTAATAAATATAAAAAAAAATATTTCTGCCATGACTTTGATAAAAAAATATATATATATAATAATTTTGATCATCTGTGAATAGTTTCTGAAAGTTCCATTAACATCTGACAATTATTTTTATTTTTGCAAGATTTTCCAAATTAATGTGTGTAATACAAAAAAAAAAAAAAAAACGCGCTAAAAATTATCTATGTTATTTACTAGCCCCTTTTGGTACAAAGAGAAACAAGGTTTTTTTTAATCAAAATTTAGAATGTTCTAAAAAGAAGGAAAATTTTTTAAAAATAATTTAAAAAAACTTTAGTCTTTCCTCTTCATAAAAACACAAGCATTTAGACGATAAAATTTTGTTTTCATAAAGTTTGGCGTCTTTTTCATCAGACTATGCTCTATTTTTTAGTGATTTCGTGGACAACCTTGGTTCAAAATATTTTAAATAAACATTATAATTTCTGATTTTCTTAAAATAAGTTTTGAAAAAATGATAATTGATTTTTAAAAGAATTTCAAAGTGAGATTTTCATCTTTTTTATAAAATGGAAAAAAATCGATGCCATAATCGATTATCTGTCAATTTTGCTGACTCAATCAATATTTTTAACGAAAATTTCGGAAGTGCTCGGGACGATTAAAAAGTTAAAAAAAATACCCCCAAAATACTTTGCTCTTTCCTCTTCATAATAACACAAACATTTAGACGATAAAATTTTGTTTACGTCAAGTTTGGCGTCTTTTTCATCATGCCCATTTTTTAGCGATTTAGGTATCTCTGCTAAATATTACGCGACTGCTAATCTAAAAACAAAAAAAAAAAAGACTTTCAACCTAAATTTAAAACATGCTGGAAAGGAATAAAAAGATTTTAAAAAATAATTAAAAAATACCTTGGTCTTTCCTCTTATTTATAAAAACTTTTTTTTTATTGTTTGGGGCTTTTATTTCTTCATGTTATACGGGGTTTTAGCGAAAATTTGAACAAGTCTATTGGAAATAGTAAACTTAATCGTTTAGCTTTCAATTAAAGCTAAAATTAAATCTTTTTCTTTCATTTTTAAAAATTAATTTTAAACCTAAGGTATCGAAAATTCCCTGGTAGCACGGCACGAAAAACGGCGAGAGGTCGACTGTTGAAGAATTTTGTTTCTTTCTCAAGTCGAGTTCGCCATTACAAAACTCGTGGCTTCTTCAACGTGAAACTAAAACATAAACAGTTTTCTATAAACCTTGTCAGACATAAAAACAATCTTTTCAATTGACAGAGAGACAATTTTACATACCTCTTTTTAGCCAAGTTGTTATTATAATGACGCATGCGCATTAATGGGGCGGTCTTTGTCCCCTTGTAATAATGTACCCACGAACATAAAGGGAGGTAACTCTCACTCATTTACAGTGATCTCACAATCAAATTATATCTACATTTTTAGATATTTTTACTTTTCAGAAACAGAACTCCTTACGATTTAATATTTAATCAATAACTATTAAGATCTAAAAACAAATGAAATACAAAAAAGCTAACTTTTCATCTTATATTCATCTGATTCATTAAAAATAAAGCTAACTTTTCATCTTATTTTCATCTGATTCATTAAAAATAAAAATCTATCCATTTTTTTTTTTAATTAAAATAAAATTTACAACAGCCTTTTTTAAAGTATACAGAGGAAACGTTTTATTTTGTTTAAGAGAAAATGTTTAGAGCATCAAAGAAAGAGAAAATTTCATTTAAAGAAACTAATTTTTTTACGAAAATACTGATGCAATCAACAAAATACCATAAGATTTAAAGAGGTACTAAGAAAAGGATTTAGTTAAAAGAAAATGTCGGCGACCATGAACAATATATCCACTTGTACAGATGAAAGAATCTGGTGAAATTGCATCCCATAATAAAAAAAAGAGTGATTTAAGAAAAGGACAGCAGTGTCAAGAAGAGGTAGAGTGGGAGTGAAGGGAGAAGTTGGAGAAGGTATTCTTTAACTAACCTCGATAGAAAAGTACAGACTCGAGGAAGAGGCCTTGTGTGAGATGATAGTGGAAGTGGCAGAGATAGTGCCTATTATGTTGGCCAATCAGGCCAACAAAACAATAAAGGAAATAGAGGAGGTAGGAAAGGCTCCATACAACGGGTGAAATTTGACAAAGAAAGAAGTAGTAGGGTGGTGTCAGGGGAAAGAAGCAACGCCCCCTGTGAAGAAAGCCAGTTCCAGTAGAACCATATTTTCCAGCTTACAAGACGCTGTGCCTTGGAAGATGCATACTAATATTGGAAAGAAAAAAAAAGTCATTCTAATACAACACATTCACCATGCGTCCCTCACATACTGGTGCCATGTATTGTTTATATTAATCACTCGGCTGATTTTGTTTGTATGGCAATGACATACTAGTCAAGAGCAGAAAGGATCCTGTCGCTGCTAAGTAAACACAGCATGTTTAAGCTTGTGGCTCAGCTCCAGGAAGGTTTATAGTCATGGAAATATTTGTAACAGCTAAATATTGAGGTTACATCATGTAAAAAGCTGAATTAGACAGTGTTATGGAGTGGTTTCACAGTGGAGGCTTGTATTTTTACTAAGTAAGTCCTAAAATAGGTTCGACATACAAAATGTTAGGAACTTGATATAATAGGTAATGACGCAGAGTAATCTAGTTGCGGTTGCTGATACTTTAGTATCCGACTAACAGTTGTCCGGCATTGACTGACTGACCCACTGAGCGACCTGACTTGTTACTCTTACTACTCCTACTTATTATCGGTGGGAGAGTCTATTAACTATAGAATAGATGTGTTCCACTATAACAGATAGCTAATATTATAGTGTACTGACTCAACATACAAATCCATGTCCCTATCAGTCAAGCCAATAAGGTGACTGTCCAAGTTTACCTGAGCCTGGGCGTTGCCTTACATTCGTCTTGGAAGACACACATATATTTTTCAGGGTACTTTTAGGGAAAAAAGTTGGTCATGTAAGCCAGAAAATGCAGTAGGCAGTGAGAGAAGGAAGGTCGGGTGGGACAGGCTGGATAAGAGAAGCTGATACCAGAAGTATTAAAAAGAAAATGTTTTATCGCTAAGGTTCTTGCTATTATAGAGATGAACGACCAAAATGTTATTTTTGGAAAATTAGGGTCAGATTTTGGAAGCTGCCTGAAGTGTTTGATAACCTTAAAGAAACAAAACGTTTTGGAGAAATTTTACTTGAATTTATAGGGTTTTGAATGTTTTAAAATTCTGTTTTTGAATTGTATTGGTTGTGTGGTGAAGTAGGAACTTATTTTTAGGTATTTTAAAAAGCAGTAGTTATTTTTTCCCTCTTTTCGTCACTTTGTGGAATCTTCCACAACACAACCAGCCTTACCTCTTTTTAGGAAATGCACTCTTCCTATCTGGTAAGTAAAATTCTACCTTCATACAATATCACAAGTATTCATTGGTCATTCACCTCCAATCTAGCTTGCTGATTGGTCAGTTCTGACCAATCAAACCGCCTGCACACAACCACTCTGTTTTCCTGCTCATATGCTAGGAGCCACTTGACTATTATATAAACCGAACACATGTGAACTTTTTAGAGGAGTAGTAGCTTTCTTTTCATTCATCTCTCTCGCACGTCTGAAGATGTAACCTTCACCAACTTCCGTCTTAGCCATTGATGACCAGACGTTAAAGACAATTACCAACATTCCCGAACTCTAAAATCACTCCTAAACTTTTATCAACTTTAGAACTCACAATTCCAAACTTTATTCTTCCTAATTACAAGTTCAATATTACTTCTTAATATGAACTCCGGTACGAATATTACCAAATCAAAGGGACACGACTCTGTAGCCTTGGATGGCAAGTGGTCTACCACAGAAAGAAATGGCAACCTAGTGTGGAGAAAAAAATCTGCCTTGTCAGACATGTATTGAAAGATGCATGATTGCCTAAGCATATATCATGCATGACACATAAGTGACCTAAGGGGAGACAAAAGTATTTTGCAATCATTTCAATACAGACTGGAATCAAACTTACCCCTTAATCAAATGGTTGAATGCACTCATTTTTCCTCCTCTAAACCCCCAGCCATTTCCATGGTGGCCAATAATTACAAACAAGACACATATAAACATTTACAATTGAGTTGCATTATATATATATATATATAAATAAAAAGAAAGAACAGTAAGATATATAATCCGGTGTTCTTATAGATATTTTTATTTTTACAAAATAGTGCTCAATGCAAATTTACAGAGCATTAATATTATAAATTAATTGATTTAAAATATGTTTTTTTTTTTTCGCTACATGTTCAAAAATGGAAGCTGAAATCTCCGAATCTAATTTTGTAATTAAATTAAAGACATTAGTTCCATTTCATCCTCAGGTGAATTTTGGAGTAACTTTTAAAATTACTGGGTTTTAAAGACACAGCAAAAATCATAATTCATGTTTCCAAGGATACAGAGAAATCCAATTCAACCAGACAAGGGGTGTTTGCATATTCATTATGTCTGTATTTTTTGATGTATCAGTTATTAGTTATGTTTTTGGTAGGGGTAGGGATGTATTTTCAATGAAATCTGACATCCGTTAAATGCATGTCGTCTGGATTTTTAAAAATTAAATTCGAGCTTTCAGCCTCCATTTTTGAAACATGGTTAGAATTGTGTAAAAAAAAAAAATCAATTAATTTATTATACATTATATATATATATATATATATATATATATATATATATATATATATATTTTTTAGAACATTGAAATTTTGGTTAAAATTTTTTTTTTTTTTGGTGTCAAACTAGGGACCAAAGAATGAATAGTATGTGAAATGTTAGCGTCTTTTTTCCAAGGAAAAAACATTTATTTGGAAATCTTTACAAATATAAAATATTTACATTATTCATACTGTTATCCTCAAATTCATTGCCACATTCACAACATTTCGCCTGTTGTATGCTCTGGCCTTCTTCAGGTGATTAGAATTTTGAACTTAACCATTTACTTCATCCACTGGGGTAGATTGTCCTAGTTCCACATGACATGCCTCTTCTGAATGTCTCAGTTATTTCCTTTAACTCAACTTTTTATTTGGTTCATAACTGTTGTAGCCTGGTATTGAACTCACAACTCTTTGATCTAAGCGTCTTTATCCACTGGGCCACATAACAGTCCAAATAATGTAAATAATGAATATAATCATACCTCATCTCAGAGATATAGACAAAAATTCAGGACTTATTCACAAATGAATGAAATTATTTTAGAAAATCTTGGTAAATATGTTCTTTTTAGATCTGTTACCCACCAATTATTTAATTTTAAGAAATATTTTGAGAAAATAAATTTTGTACCAATTAATGTTTATATTCACTAAAAGAAAAATTTGGAGAATCATCCATTTTTTCTATAAAACAGAAACACCATTTACCAAAAATCTGTTTTGAATTGTAAAACAAAAAATGCAATATAATTAAGACATTATTTAATCAATACATCCACATGCCATGTTTAATGGATGTCAGTTATCAGTTATCTCCTGTTAATTCTCTATATAAATATTCTCTCCTGCCATAACCGGGTATTGAATTCACTCTCTTTGGGTCCTGTCACTGGATCTAACTAACCTCAAGGACACATGGAACAGTGGATAAAGGCATTAGTTAGATATCACTGACAGGACCCAAAGAGTGTGAGTTCAATACTTGGTTAAGGCAGTGTAGAACTTTCAGAGGGAAATTAACAGGTGATAACTGATAAATGACATCCATTAAACATGGCACATGGAACTAGAACAGTCTACCCCAGTGAATGAAATAAAGTGTTAAGTTCAACATTCCAACCACCTGAAGAAGGCCGGAGTGTACAATGGCCAAAACGTTGAGAAAACATGGCGACAAAGTTGAGGACCATAGTCCGAATAATGTAAATAATGTACATAATAACTCATCTCAGAAATATAGACAGATACTAATTTGTCCCTGTAAGGTGATATTGTTATTAAATAAAAGTTATATTTATCCATCATAAATGAAAAAGATTTGTAAAAATAAAATCAAACACCATGATTTTAAAAATAATTTTTGAAGATATGGATGTTCTCAAATGACATAACCAGAAAAAAGTGACGATGTAGGGAATTTAAAGCTAGAAAGAACCTAAAATTTAATCAAACATTAAAACATTATTTTCCTACATTTTTTAATATTACTGAGCACCTAAAAATTACATAAAAATAGTGGTCACGTTATATTACTGAATTATTTTGACAAGAATTGTTTTCATTTTTGAAATAATTTTACTGAAATAATTCATAAAGTTTTGAATCTTTTAAATTTCTGCATTACTTTGTTCCTTTTAGGCAATATTGTTACTAAATAAAAGCTATATTTAATCATAAAATGAAAAAGCTTATCAAACACCAATATTCTAAAAATAATTTTATTTTTATGTGCATAGATGTGCCAATTTTTGTTGATATGGATGTTCATACATGACATCAGCAGAAAATAAGAAACTTAAAGCTAGAAAATCTAAAATTCAATAAACATTAGATTACAAAGAATATTTTCCTAGGTTTTTAAGATTACTGAGTAGTAAAAAGTTATATGAAAAAGGTGCTCTTATATTCACAAATTATTTTTAGGGATATGTCCACCATATAAAAACATTAGATAAACTTTCACCTTCCATACAAGTTGTTACCACCTTAAATAAATAGCTGCCACTGTGTTAAAAAAATTTCTATAATATTTTACCTTAAAGTAATATTTGTTTCAAATTAAATTAAATATTAAATCAGCTAATAGTTTCAGAAAAGTATATTTTATTTTTAGAATATTTTTTAATATTTTTATAAAGATGGCTAAAAATGGTGCTAAAATAAAAATTTCAGTAGTTTCAAAATGAAAACTCCTCCCAGTCAATTTAAATTAGGATTGGAATACAGCTAAGTAGTTTGTTTATTGGAAATATTAAATTTCATCTGTAAGCTTGACATTAAAACTAAAATAAAAGCTTCAAGAAAGATTTTTCTTTTTTAAAATCTATTTTAAAACTTAGGTATCATGAATCTGTGGAGGTTAGAATGAAGGAAAAATGAAAGAAAGAAGGAAAGATAGAAGTAAAGAAAGAGAATCAGATTAAGCTGACCTGAACAGATACTACACTTTGATCTTAGTGAAAAGGCCTAGAAGATGAAAGAAAGAAGGAAAGATAGAAGTGGAGAGAGAGAATCAGATTAAGCTGATGAGAACAGATACTACACTTTGATCTTAGTGAAAAGGCCTAGAAGATGAAAGAAAGAAGGAAAGATAGAAGTGGAGAGAGAGAATCAGATTAAGCTGATGAGAACAGATACTACACTTTGATCTTAGTGAAAAGGCTTGGAAGATGAATGAAAGAAAGAAGGAAAGAAAGGTAGAAGTGGAGAGAGAGAATCAGATTAAGCTGATAAGAACAGATACTACACTTTGATCTTAGTGAAAAGGCCTAGAAGATGAAAGAAAGAAGGAAAGATAGAAGTTGAGAGAGAGAATCAGATTAAGCTGATAAGAACAGATACTACACTTTGATCTTAGTGAAAAGGCCTAGAAGATGAAAGAAAGAAGGAAAGATAGAAGTGGAGAGAGAAATCATTAAGCTGATGAGAACAGATACTACACTTTGATCTTAGTGAAAAGGCCTAGAAGATGAAAAAGAAAGAAGGAAAGATAGAAGTGGAGAGAGAGAATCAGATTAAGATGATAAGAACAGATACTACACTTTGATCTTAGTGAAAAGGCCTAGAAGATGAAGAATCTGAAGGAAAAGATAGAAGTGGAGAGAGAATCAATCAGATTAAGCTGATAAAAACAGATACTACACTTTGATCTTAGTGAAAATCCTAGAAGATGAAAAAAAGAAGGAAAGATAGAAGTGGAGAGAGAGAATCAGATTAAGCTGATGAGAACAGATACTACACTTTGATCTTAGTGAAAAGGCCTAGAAGATGAAAGAAAGAAAACTGATAAAAATGGAGAAAGAAAATCAATCAGATTAAGCTGATAAGAACAGATACTACACTTTGATCTTAGTGAAAGGATTAAAGATGAAAAAAAAAAAAAGGAAAAAAAGATAGAATCAGAATAAGATTTTGAGAACAGGCAATAGATTAAGAACATCTTTTAAACAAATTTTACTTGTCATAAAGAATAATATCATCTTGAATTTAGTGAAAATTTAAAAAATTAGAAGAATATCCAAGAAAGGATTGGCAATTGAATGGGATCAAAAAATTCAATGGATAAAAATTTTAACAGTGGAAAAAACCAAATTAAGATAAAAAAAAATGAAAATCCAGATTGATTTTAATTCTAAAACTGATTTTGTTTTGCTGAAATTTTGAAAATTATATATTTTGTAATTAATTTTTATTTGATGTGGATTTGTGTTTAAATTTTAAAAAAAAATTCATTTTTAAAATTTGAAAAATGTCTTCTTTAATAAGAGTTTTATAAATTCATGTCATTTTACTATTCTTTTTTTTGATTGCATAGAAAAAGTTTTGATTAAACTATAGGTAAGAGAAATGAAACAATTTCTGTGTCAAAAGCTGTGTAAATAAAAAAATTCTAAAACTGAAATCTTCTTGGCTATTTTTGTTTTTTTTTAAACCATCCATTCATCAATACAAGAATAATAAGTTGTTTGATTTAAAAATTCATGACTTGGAAATGTTAATAAGAAAAGAAAAAACAGAAAGAGAGAAGAGGAAATTTTTTTTTAAAGGATGTTTTTTTGCTTTAGAAAAAAATGTAAATTTTTGCATACTGTTTTTGAAAAATAAAAAAATTTTTTCAAGTTCTGCTTTATTTTTGAAGAAATGTTCCAACATGGAGATTTCAAAGGAAAAGAAAGTTTAAAATCCAGTTTGGTTTTGTGAACTATTTTTTGTAGAAATGTTTATTTTCTTTTGATTTTTTAATTTTGAAAAATTTCATTCAATAGATAGTCTACTTGCTTAAATTGAAAAATTCAAATAAAGACATACTGTTGAGAAAGGTTATGGGGAAAAAAAGATTTCAATATGTTCAAAAAAAAAATGAATTGTTACTAATCACCAGTGAAAATTTTTAAAATGGTTAAAGGTGGGCAGGGTAATATTTTAAATCTCCAACAAATTACTTTTGTTTGAAAATTTTTTAAATCCAAAACTTCACAAGAATATTTCATTTTAACATAATTATAAATATAAAAATGAATTCAAACTTTTGAAAGAAGTCAGCAAGAATATGGTTTTTTTTTGTGTTTAAGCAACATGAAAATTTTGATTTTTTTTGAAAATAGATTCAAATTTTAAATTTAAATATTTCAAACTATATTACAGAAAAGATTTCATTCAAATATTTTATATTTCTGCTGTTTTAAGTTTTGTTCTATATTTATATGCAAGCAAAAAAATTTTATTTGCTCACTGTCATTTGGGGTTTTTAATTTTTTGAACACATCATGAATTTGACTGAAAAAATTTATAAAATGAGGAAGATTTAAATACCAAGAAAATTTAAATTTTAAACAATTTGAATGAAATGAATTGTAGTAAAATCTGTTTTTCAAATGAAAATAATAAGAGAAAAAGTAAAATTTTTTTTAAACAGGAAAATTTTTTTTGATTGTGAATTTTTTGAAATGCAGATCCACAAAAATCAGCATGGCTCAAAATCTGTTGGGAACCTCTGTTCTAGTGAAAAAGTAAAAAAAATGAAAATAGATCCAGAAAAGAAAAGAAATTGAATTTCAAACATAAAATGTTAATGCATATGCAATTTAAATTTGGTAAAGAAGAAGATGCAGTTCCATTAACTTCAAAAGAATATATATTGCCCCAGTGTGAAAAAAACATTTTTTTTAAATATAAAAAAATGCAATCCAAAACTTCAAAATGAAAAATTTTTTTTCTCCAGTGTGTTGTATGAATGATGATGACTAAATATTCCAAATCTAAAATGCATATTCAAAAAATTTTATGAATATGGTTTTTCTCCAATGTGTATGATATGAGTGATTAAACTTGATTTTTCTGAAAATGCAGATCCACAAACTTCAAAGAATATGGTTTTTATCCAGTGTGTGTATATGCATATGTTTGACCAAATTTGGTTTCTGTGAAAATGCAGATCCACAAACTTCACAAGAATATGGTTTTCTCTCCAGTGTGTGTGTATATGTGTTATGATTGACTAAATTTGACTTCTGTGAAAATGCAGATCCACAAACTTCACAAGAATATGGTTTCTCTCCAGTGTGTGTATGCATATGTGTCACTAAATTTGACTTCCGTGAAAATGCAGATCCACAAATTTCACAAGAATAGGGTTTCTCTCCAGTGTGTATACGCATATGTTTCACCAAATCTGGCTTCCACGAAAATGCAGATCCACAAACTTCACAAGAATATGGTTTCTCCCCAGTGTGTGTACGCATATGAGTGACCAAATCAGGCTTTCGTGAAAATGCAAAACCACAAACTTCACAAGAATATGGTTTCTCTCCAGTGTGCGTACGCATATGTGACACCAAATGAGACTTCTGTGAAAATGCAGATCCACAAACTTCACAAGAATATGGTTTCTCTCCAGTGTGTGTACGCATATGTGTCACTAAATGAGACTTCTGTGAAAATGCAGATCCACAAACTTCACAAGAATATGGTTTCTCTCCAGTGTGTGTACGCATATGTTTCACTAAATTTGACTTTGTGAAAATGCAGATCCACAAACTTCACAAGAATATGGTTTCTCTCCAGTGTGTGTACGCATATGTGTCACTAAATTTGACTTCTGTGAAAATGCAGATCCACAAATTTCACAAGAATATGGTTTCTCTCCAGTGTGTGTACGCATATGTTTGACCAAATTTGACTTCCATGAAAATGCAGATCCACAAACTTCACAAGAATATGGTTTCTCTCCAGTGTGTGTACGCATATGTTTGATCCATATCTGACTTCTGAAAAAATGCAGATCCACAAACTTCACAAGAATATGGTTTTCTCCAGTGTGTGTACGCATATGTCTTGACCAAATTAGACTTCAGTGAAAATGCAGATCCACAAACTTCACAAGAATATGGTTTTCTCCAGTGTGTGTATGCATATGATTGATCAAATTCTGACTTCTGTGAAAATGTAGATCCACAAACTTCACAAGAATATGTTTTTTTTTAATATGTATTTCCATCTGGCCTATTATGTCAACTTCACAACAGTTTAGTCACATTTATATATGTCTATCTTTCCTGTTTATTCATACATAACACTAAATGTGTTTTTGTAGAAAGATAAACCACACATTTCAAAGTACATTATTTCTTGCCAGGTAAAGTTCATTGTCATGCTCTTTACAATGTAGATCCATGACTTTCACATGTAGCATATATTTGTGTGTGTTTTCATGGAAAGTGAAATGTCTTTTTTTTCATTGAAATTCTCAATAATAACCACTGGTTTTTGTACAGCCAAAACATCTGTGAAGAAAAAAAAGTCATAAATGATATATTAATAGGAGCAGTGAATAATATATGAAAGCAGTCTATATTATGAGAGATACATGTAATTATTATTTCAATAATTCATCAGCAGCAGTCACCACAAGTCAAGATCAAATATTTTACAGTGAAACAAGATTGCTTCACCATTATCATATCTTATGAAATATATGTGATTTTAATCAGAACATTGTCAATTCAAAAAAAATTCAAACATGGACCTTGAAAAACATTTGTTGATTTTTTAAGTTTTTTTAGACATCATTTTGGACTAAAAGATCACTTACCAAGTCTATAGCCGGTAAACCTGGTGCAAGTTTATCTGCTGCAGGCATCTTTTATAAATTAGTAAAACCTAAGACCATTTTGATACTGGGAGAAATTTCCTTTTGTTTCCAAAACGGAATGTCAATAAATGCAAAACATGAAAGATAAAAATTTGATCTGGGAAAACAATTGAAGTAATTACTAAACTAATAGTTAACAACTGGAATATAAAAAGAGTTTAGTAAAAAAATGAAATAATTTTCATAATTGTCTGCACAAATTAATTATATATTATGGGAAAAATCTTTTCATATAAACTGAGGAAATTATAAACAAGTGTATGAAAAATTTGATGAAAAGATTTGAATAAATTGTTAGTCATACCTCAATTCATGATTTTTTTTTCACCAATTAAGTATATTTCAATAGAACATCAGCCCTCAGTGATGAAGAGGAAACTGAAAAATGTATGATCCAAAACTATGACACTAGCATTGTAACATAACTGTCCAGGTTCAATTCTTGGTAGTGGATAACTTTGAAACTGAGGAGTCTTAAAATAGGATGTATTAATAAATTCAGTGAAATATATGAGAGATTATGAGAGATACATGTAATTCTTATTTCAATAATGCAGCAGCAGCTGCCATGAAGATCAAACATTTTTCAGTGAAACAAGATTGTTTCACCATCACATCATATATCATGTAATGTATGTTTGAAATCAGAACATGTACAAATAAAAAATGTGTTCAAATACATCCCATTATAATAAAGACCTGTAACTGTCATTTAAAAAAATCTAAGTGCGTGGTTATGCTGAAAAAAAGATAGATCGAGAAAAATTCTTGAAGAAGAGAATTGGCCCAACTGTGTGTTGGCAGGAGGAACATACTATAAACTTTAAGCCCTGTGGAAATCTTTATCCCTCCATTGCAAGAGTCATATATCGTTCTGAGACGATTTAACAAGATAATCACATACACTCTCTGTCTAGAATCCACTGTATGAGGTTTTTTTTATTTTACTTTTCTTTTTTGTAACCAGTTTCTCTTCTCACTATTCTTTTCTTCTATATAAAAGACATTACCAATTCAACCATTGAATCGATGTTTGTCCAGCTTTCTGCAGATGTTAATTTTTTTTTTTTTTTACTGCATTCTAAATTTCTTAGCACAGACTCCACAGCCGTGTCTACATCTTCAGTCAACCATGAATGGATGGACATCACTTCTGCTTTCTGGATCAAACAAATTACGTGGGCAGGAAGCAGGATTAAACCAACGGACTGGTCAAATAATCTACAGATGCTCAGGGGACCTATGGCCACTCCCTTAAGTTCAGTTAGGACCGAATAGACACCCCAACCCCAAGAGTAAGAAACCAGAGGTTAAGAGGCTGGGGCGAAAGAGTTATATTATTCAGAAATGGAAAAGCTTAATACAAATTATGGAGCACCAATATTTTAAAAAGAATTTTGAATTATTTGGTATGTGTATAAATGTGATGATTTTTTCTAAATATGAGTGAGCATAAACAGCATAATCAGGAAATAAGAGCAAATTTAATGAAAAATTTCTAAAAAGTTAAGAAAATTATATATCAATATTTTAATAGGGGCAAAGAATAATATATTAAAGCAGTCTAATCTATGAGAGATGCATGTAATTATTATTTCAACAATGCAGCAGCAGCTGCCAGTGAAGATCAAACATTTTGCAGTGAAACAAGATTGCTTCACCATCACATTATAACTTTAACCTGAAGTAAAAATGAAATAATTTTTATAAATGTCTGCTCGAATTAATTACATATTACAGGAAAATGATTTATTTCAACTGAAAATTATAAATCAGTGTATGAAAAAAATTTGATGAAAAGATTTATTTCAACTTGAAAATGTTTAATAACTTTACATATATTGATACAAGAATAGAATAAAAAATAACATGAAAAATATTTACATTGTAAAATGTCAAACCCTAATTCAAATTGAGTACTTCCAAATCTAGTATATGCTTAAAATACAAGAGAGCATCACTGAAGTCTCTTGTTGGATTCTATTTAGGAAAACACTTCAATGAAATGATATCTATGAACATAAAAATAATTAAAGGGACCAAAATTCTTCATTGAATAAATCATTTCACCAGATACAGTGTAACTTTTATAATAAAGTCAAAAGAAAGTTCAGAAATTATTAACATTTTATTTCAGTTTTGGGTTGCATATTTTGGACCTCCTCCTAGTTTTCTAACTGATAATCAGCAAGATGAATCTTTTAGAGACATGGCTCAGAATTTAAATATTATTGCATGAACCACACCAGCACAAAGTATGTGGATCAATGGATTCAATGAACAGCACAATGCTATACTTAATGAAATGCTACTGAAAACTTCAATATTATTGTACAAACTACACCAGCACAAAGTATGTGGATCAATGGATTCAATGAACAGCACAATGCTATACTTAATGAAATGCTACTTTCAATATTATTGTACAAACTACACCAGCACAAAGTATGTGGATCAATGGATTCAATGAACAGCACAATGCTATTTGAAATGCTACTCAAAACTTCAATATTATTGTACAAACTACACCAGCACAAAGTATGTGGATCAATGGATTCAATGAACAGCACAATGCTAAATGAAATGCTACTGAAAACTTCAATATTATTGTACAAACTACACCAGCACAAAGTATGTGGATCAATGGATTCAATGAACAGCACAATGCTATACTTAATGAAATGCTACTCAAAACTTCAATATTATTGTACAAACTACACCAGCACAAAGTATGTGGATCAATGGATTCAATGAACAGCACAATGCTATACTTAATGAAATGCTACTGAAAACTTCAATATTATTGTTACACCAGCACAAAGTATGTGGATCAATGGATTCAATGAACAGCACAATGCTATACTTAATGAAATGCTACTGAAAACTTCAAATTATTGTACAAACTACACCAGCACAAAAAGTATGTGGATCAATGGATTCAATGAACAGCACAATGCTATACTTAATGAAATGCTACTGAAAACTTCAATATTATTGTACAAACTACACCAGCACAAAGTATGTGGATCAATGGATTCAATGAACAGCACAATGCTATACTTAATGAAATGCTACTTTCAATATTATTGTACAAACTACACCAGCACAAAAGTATGTGGATCAATGGATTCAATGAACAGCACAATGCTATACTTAATGAAATGCTACTTTTATTATTGTACAAACTACACCAGCACAAAGTATGTGGATCAATGGATTCAATGAACAGCACAATGCTATACTTAATGAAATGCTACTGAAAACTTCAATATTATTGTACAAACTACACCAGCACAAAGTTGGATCAATGGATTCAATGAACAGCACAATGCTATACTTAATGAAATGCTACTGAAAACTTCAATATTATTGTACAAACTACACCAGCAAAACAATGGATTCAATGAACAACAATGCTATTTAATTGCTACTAAAACAAATTATTGTACAAACTACACCAGCACAAAAGTATGTGGATCAATGGATTCAATGAACAGCACAATGCTATACTTAATGAAATGCTACTGAAAACTTCAATATTATTGTACAAACTACACCAGCACAAAGTAATCAATGGATTCAATGAACAGCACAATGCTAATGAAATTACTGAAAACTTCAATATTATTGTACAAACTACACCAGCACAAAGTATGTGGATCAATGGATTCAATGAACAGCACAATGCTATACTTAATGAAATGCTACTGAAAACTTCAATATTATTGTACAAACTACACCAGCACAAAGTATGTGGATCAATGGATTCAATGAACAGCACAATGCTATACTTAATGAAATGCTACTGAAAACTTCAATATTATTGTACAAACTACACCAGCACAAAGTATGTGGATCAATGGATTCAATGAACAGCACAATGCTATATTAATGAAATGCTACTGAAAACTTCAATGGATTGGATCAATGGATTCAATGAACAGCATGCTATACTTAATGAAATGCTACTGAAAACTTTCAATATTATTGTACAAACTACACCAGCACAAAGTATGTGGATCAATGGATTCAATGAACAACAATGCTATACTTAATGAAATGCTACTGAAAAAATATTATTGTACAAACTATATGTGGATCAATGGATTCAATGAACAGCACAATGCTATACTTAATGAAATGCTACTGAAAACTTCAATATTATTGTACAAACTACACCAGCACAAGTATGTGGATCAATGGATTCAATGAACAGCACAATGCTATACTTAATGAAATGCTACTGAAAACTTCAATATTATTGTACAAACCACACCAGCAAAAGTATGTGGATCAATGGATTCAATTTATACTTAATGAAATGCTACTGAAAACTTCAATATTATTGTACAAACTACACCAGCACAAAGTATGTGGATCAATGGATTCAATGAACAACAATGCTATACTTAATGAAATGCTACTGAAAACTTCAATATTATTGTAAACTACACCAGCACAAAGTATGTGGATCAATGGATTCAATGAACAGCACAATGCTATACTTAATGAAATGCTACTGAAAAACTTCAATATTATTGTACAAACTACACCAGCACAAAGTATGTGGATCAATGGATTCAATGAACAGCACAATGCTATACTTAATGAAATGCTACTGAAAACTTCAATATTATTGTACAAACTACACCAGCACAAAGTATGTGGATCAATGGATTCAATGAACAGCACAATGCTATACTTAATGAAATGCTACTGAAAACTTCAATATTATTGTACAAACTACACCAGCACAAAGTATGTGGATCAATGGATTCAATGAACAGCACAATGCTATACTTAATGAAATTACTGAAAACTTCAATATTATTGTACAAACTACACCAGCACAAAGTATGTGGATCAATGGATTCAATGAACAGCACAATGCTATACTTAATGAAATGCTACTGAAAACTTCAATATTATTGTACAAACTACACCAGCACAAAGTTGTGGATCAATGGATTCAATGAACAGCACAATGCTATACTTAATGAAATGCTACTGAAAAATTCAATATTATTGTACAAACTACCAGCACAAAGTATGTGGATCAATGGATTCAATGAACAGCACAATGCTATACTTAATGAAATGCTACTGAAAACTTCAATATTATTGTACAAACTACACCAGCACAAAGCTATACTACTGAATTGGTACTCAGAACTTGATAACTGAGATAATACGATAATTTAATAACTGAGATAATATAATAAATTTATTATTATATTATCTTTTATTAGGCAATTGTACAGTTATTTTATTTAAGCATAATCCAATACATCAAACAATATGTGAAAAAAAAAAAATACCTTGTATAACAGTGATAAGACTTTTCATAATATTTTGTGACCCTGAAAATATATAGCAGATATATTAATAATAAGTCTGTTGGAGAAAAAAAGAAAACTAGCAGAAAAATTTCACAAGGACGTTTGTAATCCAAGTTATGAGAAAATAAGTTCTCTCCTCAAAGATGGATGAGTTCTTGATATTGAATTTATAAAGCAGCTTCAGGAAATTACCTCCAACTGGGACATTTGATTAAAATACAAGAGAAACCCACCCAAGCCATTGTTGGTTTCTCTTTAGAAAAACACTTTAATGATGCGATATCTATAGACATCAAAGAAATTAAGGGGACCAAAATTCTTCATTTAATAAATCATTTCACCAGATACAGTCTAACTTTCATAATAACGTCAAAAGGAAGTTCAGAAATTATTGTTTTTCAGTTTGGGGCTGCATATTTTGGGCCCCCCGCCTCCTAGTTTTGTAACTGATAATGGGCAAGAATTTGATATGAATCTTTTAGAAACATGGCTCAGAATTTAAATATTATCTTATGAACTACACAAGCTCCAAGTCCATGGATCAATGGAATAATTAAGCAGTACAATGCTACACTTAATGAAATGGTACTCAAAACTTGATAACTGAAATAATAAATTTATTAATTATTATATTATCTTAGTTATTAGGCAATTTTATAGTTATTTGATTTAAGAATAATTCAATACCTCAAACAATATGTAAAAAAAAAAAAAATATTGCTACCTAGCATAACAGTAATGTTTCAGAATAATTTGTGACCCTGAAAAGGGATGTTTTTCTCTTCAGTTGCCTCTTCAATCGTCCTCAATTCTGGGCTACTTCAAGAAATAAGTCCCACATAATATAGCACCAACTTCATATTTGTCTAATTAACAAATCAAATTTATCACGACTGAGATAGTAAATCTCATGAAATGGATTTACAAAACTGCTGATAAAGCCAACATATTCTTGGTTTAGACCATCAATTGTGCAAACATGTCTGATGGTATGGTCAACTATGTAACTGGTCAGTACCAGATGTAACTCATTTACACATTCGGGATATTTAATCCACAGAGAAAAAATTGATAGATCTGGAACTTTTCGTAATTTTTGTAAACAAAAATGGCCTCTTCTCTCCTTTTTCAATTTTTAACTTGATAACTGAGATAATGATAATAATAAAATGTAATGATATAGGCAACTCAAGAATTTGAAATTTTATGGTATTTATTATTGATTTATATTTTTTAAGACCTTATTTTTTCATTTTATTTTTTTATCATTATGTCTTGATGTTTATGAAATGTCTAAGCTTTCTTATTTATTAATTTTTTTTTTAATTTTAAATTTTAAGTACTTCAAACAATATTATATGAAAAAAAAATTGCTACCATGCATAACAGTTATAAAACTTTTCAGAATATTTTGTGGACCTAAAAAGGGTCGTTTTTCTCTTCGGTTGCCTCTTCAATGTCATCAGAAAGAAAATGAAAGAGTTGCTCACAGCCGAAAAGGAGGGACAACCCTGGAAATACATGTCCTTTTAATGAAAACACCATACTTAAAAGAATATTTAGACATGGAAAAAAAAAATTTTTTTAATTATTTTAAAAATCTTTGGCATGATGTTTTATATTAAGCTTTCCAATTTTCACTAAGTAAATATAGTCTTCACTTAATAAATTAATAACCTAATATTTGAAAGAATTTTTAAAACATTTTTGAAACTTTAAAAATTACTATAATTACAAAAAAATACAAACAATTTTTGTAAAAATTCATTATTCCATTGAAAAATTTTTTTCTACAGACTATAATGTCATTAATATAGCGATTTTCCAAGCATAGCTTGGATGTAGCACAAGGCCGAAAGTAAGGGGCACCCAGTGAGGATCGAACTCTCTATGCAGTCGTAATTGTTCTAGCGAGACAAGCTTGCTAACCATTACACCACCTCGAGGCGCCCATAATGTCATTAATATATATTGTTTATAAAGACAATTAAAATTAAATTAATGAAATAATTAGATTCATTGCAGTCATTATTTTACTAATTGTAGCAAATCTTTGGGAATTTAAATAAAGTTAAAAAAAAACTGATGATTTACATTCTCTGATGAGTCCTGCTTAACTAATAGAAAAACCTTTTTTTAATTTCTAGAAACTTCATGACGTTAAAAAAGTGAGCATTAACAGAGGTAAAAAAAAAAATGTTTTTACTAAGATTTTCTAAAAATAAATTCATTCATTTGTGATAAGTCCTGAAAGTTTCATTAAAATCTGACAATTATTTGATTTTTGCAAGACTTTTCAAATTAATTTACCAGAAAACAGGAGTAAAAAATTTTTTTTAAATACCTTTATTCTTTCCTCTTAATAATAACATAAGCATTTTGATTTTTGACAAGGTACTTCCACTAATTCGGTATAAATCTTCGATACCTAAGGTCTAAAATGAATTTTTAAAAATGAAAATGCATTCTTGAAGATTTCTTTTTAGCTTTAAATGTGTATTTCAAAAATATCGATCGGAATGTCAAATATTTGCTGGATTTAAAAAAATCTAAGTTTTAAAATAAAATTTATAAATCAATTTTAAAAATCTTCCAAAAATAAAATATATGTAAAATTAGCAAATTTGAAGTTAAATTAATCTGATTTGAAATAAATATTACTTATAACATAAAAAAAGATTTCTTAATGACAGGTCCTGTTTTTCTCATGACGTTATGCTAGGTACCTCCATGAGATCACTAAAAAAGAGAACAGCATGATGAAAAAGATGCTTGACGAAAACAATTTTATCGTCTAAATTTTCATGTTATTATTAAGAGGAAAGATCAAAGTATTTTTGGGGTATTTTTTTTACATTTTTTTAATCGTTCCGAGCACATCCGAAATTTTCGTTAAAAATCTTGTTTTTGTTTTTTTGAGTCAGCAAAATTGACAGATAATCGATTATGGCATCCATTTTTTCCCATTTTATAAAAAAGATGAAAATCTCACTTTGAAATTCTTTTAAAATTCAATTATCATTTTTTCAAAACTTATTTTAAGAAAATCAGAAATTATAATGTTTATTTAAAATATTTTGAACCAAGGTTGACTTATCTTCTGCACCAAAAAGATGTAGTTTGAAAATAAAACAAAGCAGGTCATAACCTTTTGCATCACTTGACAGGTGATGAATGACATATTGACGGATTTATGTGATCATAATTTGTTCTACAAAAGGAGAAAAGTGAAATTATTTAGATTTAAGTGAACAAATTATTTACCTCATTATTTTTAAGGAAAACTTTCAGCGCTCTCGATGCTTTATGGAAAATATATTATAAAGAAATTAAAATAAGACTGTTAAAAGTGAGATTAAATTTCATAAGAAAAAGGTATCTAATTAATTTATAGGTACCTTTCTTATGAAATTTTATCAGAAGTGTACATAAAATACTATAATTTTATGTACATTTGTGGACTCATCCAATATCCTCACCTTTTCTAACCTAAAAAGGTACAGTCCAAAACGTACGCCTACGTACCTAAAAGCTTCAATCAATAGAAATGGCGAAAATCGAAGCAAGCAACTCCATTGGTCAATCGTTTACAGAAACAGAAATTGCGCCAAAACGAGTTGAGCCACTTTTGGAAACTCAAATAATATAAAAGGAAAAACGTTTGAACCTTCAGAGAAGCTGTAATTACCAACCTTCAAGATGTAACATTTCACCGACTCCCGTCTTAGTCATCGCTGACCAGACGTTAAAGAAAATTACCAACTTCATTCAGTCAGTCTAGCTAACTCACCGAGCAATTGCCTAAATACTCCACGACGTTTCGAACCATAATTTTGCCGCGCTTTTCAAAGAACATTCACTGACTCACTTCGAACATTCGACGAACGACTCTTGAAACTTTTCACTTAATTTCTTATGCATATTGATTTATAATCATTACAAAAATAAGAAATACGAAAGCGAATACAAATACAAAATACGATTAAGGGTAGACTACTTTGACAAACTCTTTTGCAAAAACTCTTAATTTTATTATTATAATCTTTGATACAAACAAGAAAATAGCAAACATTACGATACAAGAGACATTGACCATTTCAGCATACACATACAATTTACGCACGCAACTCATACAAATTAAAATATTATTCCAGTTTGTAAATGTTTAATTGTATATAAATGTTGTATTGTTTTGATCTATATATGTCTCGTTTTTTCCTTGTTTGAAATATCACGATTGTTTGTATATTTGTTTGGGACGCGGTCAAACACGCAACCATTAATAACAAATCCTTCTGATAAATTAAATGACCCTAAAGTACCAACACATTTATTACATTTTACTGTGTTATTTGCATTTCCATTCATTTTATTATTAATTTTGATATTTCATTTATGGAAAAATGTCATAACCTAGATTAATATAAAAATAAGATCATATAAATTTCATAAGATGATACTGATACTTGTAGGTACCCTTCTCAGTTAAAATTGAAAAATCAAATTAACTTCTCCACATATGTTTCACAAAAGTAAAGGCCTTAACAGCGGAGAACAATGCTGAACTCAAATAATGCAACTTAATTGTATTCTGGTTGGTCTTCCTTACTTTATAATTACAGCCCGATTATAAACACAAAATCAGATTTCTTAGTTACTGCAGGTTATCTGATTAGTCAAAAAAATGGTACAATTTACAACATGCGAAAAAAGATAATTAAAGAAATAACAAATAATTGTATTAAAAATTCATTTTTCAGCAAAAAATTTTTTTGCTTTCAGAAAATATTGTCTATATTTATAAAAACAACTAAAAGCAAATAAAAGCATTTGAAATTAAATAATATATTTGTTTTATTGAGTTTTGTATGTTACAATTCTGAACTGACTTTCAGGTAGAGGGTATCCAATTAAAAACAAAAAAACATGAATTACATTCGTCAAGGCCTTGTGCTTTTAACTATTGTAATCACTAAACCCAATGCAATCGAATTCCTAGCGTTTTCATAAATTAGTTATGGGGAGGGGGTAATAAATATAAAAAAATATATTTCTGCCATTACTTTAATAAAAAGAAAACTTATTTATAATAATTTCAATCATCTGTGAATAGTTTCTGAAAATTTCATTAACATCTGACAATTATTTTTATTTTTGCAAGATTTTCCAAATTAATGTGTGTCATACAAAAAAAAAAAAAAAAAAAAACGTGCTAAAAATTGTCTATGTTATTTTACTAGTTCCGGTGATACAAAGAGAAACAAGATTTTTTTAATCAAAATTTAGAATGTTCTAAAAAGAAAGAAAATTTTTTAAAAATAATTTAAAAAAATCTTTGGTCTTTCCTCGTAATAATAACTAAGCATTTAGACGATAAAATTTTGTTTTCGTCAAGTTCGGCGTCTGTGTTTTTTTAGCGATTTCATGGAGTTACCGACGTTGATGCTTAATGTCAGAGGGTATCCCCAGACGAGGCTCTGTCGGGAAACTGACTCCGTTTTTACGTGGTCTATTGGGAATTTTTGCCCGAGGCTAAAGGGCTTGGATAGCCCACTTTAAACTCAGCCTTGTGCCACAACTTGCTAAATAATTATTGATGTTATCAATAAGATCCGATCATGACAGCTAGTATGGATGACCAGAATTGAAAATTCAAAATATTTTCTTTGAAATACCATGATAGAGATAACACTCTACAGTAACACAATATCCCACATTAAAATAAATACGTAAAATAAAAATATTTCGTGTAATAGAAATTAAAAAAAGTAAAGTAAATTATTATAATTATTTTTTTTTTAAAATTCTTAAGGAGTCCTACTTTTAGTTTTAAAAAAGTTGGACATTTAATTTCCCGAAATTCTATGAAAATAACTAAGTGGGGTGTATGTAAAAAAAATATATATATATATATTTTACCAAGATTTTCTAAAACATAAAATTTAAAAAAATAATTTCATTCATTTGTGAATACGTTCTCTAAAAGTTTTGACAATTATTTGATTTTTGCAAGAAAAAAAAGCGCAAAAAAAAAAAAACGTTTAATTGTAAAAATTACGTCGCAGACGTAAAAAAACAACCCCCCCCAAAAAAAACAGGATATTTAACCAAAATTTCAACTCGTTAAAAAGTTTAAAAAAGATTTAAAAAATATATTTTTAAATAATTATAAAATATTTTGGTCTTTCCTCTTCAGAATCAGTAAGACAATAAACTTTATTTTTCTTAAGTTTTTTTTTTTTGGCGGGGGGGGGGCTTTTTTATTATGCAGCTATGCTGCTTTTAGCGAAAGAGTGAAGGTACCTACCTATATCATTCATAAAAGCAAATAAAAAAGCTCCTCTAATTAAATAATGTCTTAGTTACATTGTGTTTTTTATTTTTCGATTCAGAACAGATTTTTACTAAGACTGGGTCTGATTTTGCAAAAAGAAATTCCGTGATAGCTAAAAAATTGAAGTAAAAATATTTTTATCAAGATTTTCTAATAAAAAATTCAGAAATAATTTATTTCATTTGTGAATAAGTCCTGAAAATTATTTGATTTTTGCAAGAATTTCCAAATTAATGTGTCTGTCACCGCAAAAAAGAGGCGGCAATTAAAAGTTAGTACAACCGCTGAGGCAAGCTTTTAATCAAAATGTTTTAAAAAGGAGTAAAAAATTTAATTAAATATTCAAAAAATACTTTGATCCTTCCTCTTAATAATACAGCGATAAAACTATGTTTTCACTACGTTTGCAGCAGGTTTTTCATCATGGTATGCTGATTTTTTAGCGATTTCGTAGAGGTGCCTCCAAGGACGATCGAATATGAAGCGGTCTTCGAAAAGTTTGTTTATATCTGTTCAAGTTAATTTAAAATAAAATCTTTGATACTTACAAAATAATTAAAGATGAAAAATCAAACGAGGCGGATCTCTGACTTACTCAGACCGTGATACAATCTATCAGATGTTTGAAGCTGTATCGCTTGTTTTTTAGGGTGTTTTTTAGGCAATAGGCTTTCGTACCTCGCGTTTTGAAGAGCTCCGTTCAAAAAAAAACAAACAAAAAACAGGTCAAATCAGAACAAAATTCGGTCATCACGGTTAGATATGCTTCTCTTATTTTCAACTGTTTTTTTTCTGCTAAAAAATTAAGTAATGTTTGTTTCTAATTACATTAAGTAAACTTAAAATTTTCCTAAAATAACTTTTCAAAAAGGTATAATTGAATTTTACAAGGCTTTTAAACGGAGAATTTCATTTTCGTTTACGAAGTTGTCAAAAAATGGATGACATGATCGATTTTATGTCAATTTTGCTGACGCAAAAAAAAAAAAAAAAGAATTTTTAACTAAAATTTCGGACGTGCTAGAGAAAGAATTATAAAAACTTAAAAATATATTCAAAAAATACTTTGGTCTTTTCTCTTAATAATAACATAAACATTTTTGACGATTAAAAATTGTTTATCAAGTTTGTATCCTTTTTTTCAGGGTATGCTATTTTTTGTGAAGTAGAGAAGATAACAATTTTATTTTTAAATCACTTTTTTGAAAGATCCTATTGGTCTAAAAAGCTATGAAAAGAAAAATGAATTTTTGCTTATAAATAAACTTTTGTTGACCCTGAGGCAGAATCAGCATTAAGTTCTCAGAGTCCACATCCCATAAAACTTTGATCATTGCTTTCTACTACATGTTGATTTAAAAAATTCCCAGCCTGGGATCTTCAAAGGAAAATTTGGTGAGAAGTGCAGCACTTTTTTAAATTACCAAAAATCAGGGAATTATCTAATTTAAATGAAAATTTCAGTATATATTCATTAATTATTTACTTTTATAATGAATAGTTTTTTTATTTTAAAAAATCTGAGAAAATGTTATTCTTTTTGTAATAACCACCAATATTTGCATGATTAAATTTTACTCAAAAAGAAAAAAAAAAATTTAACTTACAAATTTTTACATTTCCAGAAAGATAATCACCAATGCATCTCCGCTTGAAAAAAAAAAAAAAAAAAAGACGTTTTACAAAGATTACAACACAACATGAATGGTAGTCTTAAAATTTGTTTTAAAAATGGTATTTCATTTTTTCAGAAAAATTTTGTATGTATTGAAATTTTTTAAACATTTTTATTTTAAGCAATCATTTTCTTGGTTTTATCTTTCTAGAAATGTAAAAAATAGAGACTAGAAATTTTATTTTAATTACTAACCCTGGACTTCTGGTTAGTATTACTAATAGTAAAAAGAAAAAAAAATCAGAGATCTGCCTTAGTGGATGATCTCAGAATAAAAAAATGATTTTACAGATATATTACCCTCTTCATCTAAAAGAACTGTTCAGAAAGCAAATCACAGTTTAAAAAAATAAGTGCTACTGAAATTAGCACCCCCCATCTCCCCAGTAAGCATGGAGCCCCCACATGGTTGAGAGGTTCAGGGTAGTAAGCACTGGCCCTGTTAATTATTATAGCTGATGATTGATGATATAACTTAGCTAGATAAAAAGTAGAAAAAGCAAAAACTAGCCCATTTGGGGCTCCAACCTCATTGGGGATTCCTGCATAATATGCACTGCTCCATAGTGGCCATGCAGATACACAATGTATTTTGTTAATTGATTATTGACAATATAACATCAGTATCTGTCTATATTTCTGAGATGAGGTATTATTTACATTATTTGGACTATTGTATAATACCCAGAAATTCATACACAGATGTCCTCAAGGAGACATGGCACAGTGGATAAAGGTGTTAGATCCAGTGACAGGACCCAAAGAGTGTGAGTTCAATATCCGGTATAGCAGTAGAGAACTTGGAGAGGGGAATTAACAGGAGATTGATTAAAAAACATGGCACATGGAACTAGAACAGTCTACCCCAGTGAGTGAAATAAAGGGTTCACTTCGACATTCCAACCACCTGAAGAAGACCGGAGTGTACAATGGCCAAAATGTAATAAATATGGCAACAAAGATGAGGACAATAGTCCAAATAATGTAAATAATGAATATAACATCAGTTTAAAAATAATTAATAACAATGTTGAAAAAATGGCAGAGGCCACAACAGGGCCCTAAAAAATGCAATTGGGGTTTTTGGGATAAGGCTATTCGGACCACAGATTTGTCCATGTCCATACTAGGCCTAGAATGGCTGGACACTGAAAGTTCAATTTGTCCTTACTGGACCATTGGAACTTCCAGCAACAGTTGACTAGATTAGTCTAGTGGAATTTAGTGGGGGCAGTTAATAGGAATAAGTGGTAGGAGTGGATTAAGGATAGGATTAGGTCTTTCACCACCAAATATAGCTGACCTCATGCCCTAGATGAGGTTAAATAAGTGAAGGTGATTAAGGATAGTCTTTGCTGGGGGAATTGCTTATATATATGTATTGTTAGCTATACAGGCTCTGGAGCTTTTCCATCTATGATTAGTAAATATAGTTTTTATTATTTTATTTAATAACAGTATCACTTGATCTCTGAAAATTAGTAAAGAATTTTAAGATTTAAAAGTTTATAATAGTTCAAATTTAAAAATATACTTTTACTATAGTGAGTGTCTGCATTTGCATTTTTACTTTTGTTTGCCATAATGATCACACATATTTTACAAGTAAATGTTTGCTCACCAGAATGATTTTGAAAATGTAAAATTCTATATTTGCAAAAGTTAAGATCATATGCAGGATTTAATGTTGCCATATATTTTAAAATTTAAATCCAGTTAAAATTTCAATTGACATACTTATCAAGAATGTTCTTATTAGGTGTGTAAATTAAATCCTGAATGCATTGAAAAGTTTAGCCCATAACCCTGTCAAAATATGCTAGTCAGGTGAAAGAAAGTGCAAACAAATGCTAGTGTCTTCTCAGATGTAAACACAAGGAAATGTCATATTCATTTTTTTATAGCCTTTAATCAAATTTGTATTAAGGAAGAACTGCTGCTTAAATACATTTTATGTATATATGAAAAACTGTAAGATATGTACAGACTGTGAAAGATATGAACAGAATGATATATGGACACAGTGTTGGCAAAACCAAGGAGATTTTCTTTAATTGCTATGTGTAGAGGCTATGAGATCTTCTCCATCATATACCAGGAAATCAGCAAATAGCTATGACAAATTTGAGTATAATTACATTATTAATTTAAACATAAATCGCATTTTGAGTTTAACACAATTCTTCATTATGAATTCTTGTAGTTTTACCAAAAGACCCTTTTAAAGATAATTTACCTACTATTTTTATACAGTGTTTTTCTATTAACATTAAAGTACACACATTTCCAGATTCAGGAATTCATACTCTTTTTAGTTGTACTTTCAATGTAGATTTTTTTTCTCTATAGAATGAACATCTCTAAATTTTACAATGGCAACTCCATGAAAAAGACAATACATATACATCACATAATTATAATTCCCTACAGTCTGTGCTCTCATTTGCATCTTTAGCTTTAATTGCAATGTTTACACACATTTTACAAGTCTCCAGAATGATTTTAAATATGAATTCTTGGAAATGTTAAATTCTATTTTATAAAAATGTAGGATCATGTGCAGGATTTAATGTCACCATATATTTTAAAATTTAAATTCTGTCAAAATTTCAAGTGACAAATTCTATTTCGTGTGTAAATTAAACACTGAATACTTTGAAAATTTTAGCCTATAACCCTGAAAAATATTCTCTCTGGTGACAGTTTACATGTGTTATATCTGAACTGGCAAAGTTTGGTTCTTTTCTTCTCTCCAGCATGAATATTCATGTATTTTTAGATTTGAATGATTTCAAAATGATGAACCATATATTTCACAAGAATATGGTTTCTCTCTAGTAAATAATTAAAATTAAGAAAAAATTGAAACAAATCTTAAGTCCTTAAATCTTATTTCTAAAAGCATTCAAAAGCTGTTCTTATTAAACAAGGTTACATTTTTTGTTTTATGATTTAGATCAAATTTTGGGGGAATAAGTAGCTGTTTGAAATAAATGAATTCATGATTTACATTCCCCAATGAATACTGTTTTTAAGTAATAGAACAAATTTTGCGATCAAATTAAGTAGGTATTTTTACCAAGATTTTCTAAAAAATAATTTCATTCATTTGTTATCTCACTATTAGATAAATTAAATCTTATTGTTATATTATTTTTCCAGAAAGCATCTTGAAGATAAAGTACCTAAAAAAAATATTAGATTGCTGAAAGTATTTGGTAATTTAAAAAAAAAAATATTGGGTTATCAAATTAGCTCACTTAAAATTAAAAAAAATATGCCCCTTCTGTTCTTCCATCCAATAACTTAAGCTATCAATACATTGATTTAATAGACATTTAACAACATAAAAAACTAGTCATGGTGTTAGTTAAGACAGGCTTTTCTTATTTTCAAATACTTTTCATGAGAAATGTTTGTTTCCAGTTAGATTAAGTAAACTTTAAATTTTCTAATTTTCCCCAAATAACCTTTAAAAATATTACATTTTTGCTATTTTTTTATATAGAGAATTTAACTTTTGTTTACAAATTTCTCTAAAATGGTGGGCATCATCAATTTTACTGAAAACAAAAAGACAACTTTATTCCAATCAATATAAATTCAATTTTAAATACACCAAAGTATTTTGCTTACTAGATAGAGTAAATTTACTTCTTTATCTTTGAATTAAAGCTAAAAGCAAGCTTCAAGAATTATTTTTCATTTTTAAAATTCATTTTAACATTGGGCATTGTGAACTGGGAACATAGCCGATGTATCAAAATAGGGAGGGGTTTCACTGCTTCCTACAAATCTCTATAAAGTTTTCTAATAAAATAACCTATTCAGTATACAATTCATTCATTAATGAATAAATCCTGAAGACTTCAATGAAATCAAATAATCCCGATTTTTTATATTTTGTTTTAAAAAACAGTAGGTAGCATTGTTTTTTCTTTCATTTTGAACAAAAATAAGTTGTTCTGTCTTTGTCTCACCCACAAAGAGTTAACTTTCTTTCTTCTTCTGAAAAGCAAAGTTCAGTGGAGATAATTCACGACCTTCAAAAAAAATCAAAATGCTCTTCATTTGTAAGTTGTTTTTTCTTGTTATAATGACAAACCAACCATGAATTATAATGAAAAACATGAGAAACAATATTTTATATTCTATTTTACTTTACTTGAAAGTTTTTAATATTCAAGTAGATTTTATCCACCCACAAAAAGACATTAAATAACAAACTTCTTATCCCGAAGCACTAAGTAAGTGCAATATTTCGAGGCAAAACTAAAGTATTTTTAGTCATGAGTTCACTGTTCAGTTTCAGTAAAGTTAATTGGAAAGACTGTTTTTGAAGCTCAAATTTTTCAGTAGTTTGCTGATAAAGAGATATTTAAGGCAAAAAGATAGGGTGCTCAATATTGAAGACAGAGATAGAATTTTAGTAAAATTAGTATGAAAAAGTTTTTAATTAATTCTATTTTTAGTATCTATTGTATTTAATAAACAATTAAATTTGAAATTGTCCTGGCTTGATTATCTCCCTTGCTTGATTATCTCCCCTTGTTTACTGGTCTTTAATGACATTTCTAATTCCGACAACAAAGAAAAGTTAACGATTTACTTGTAAAAGAAGAACATTTAACATTTTTAAGTTTTCATTTATTTTCGTTTTTTATTTTATGTTGCGTTTATCTAAGAAAGGCAGACTGGATAAAAAAAAAAAAGACAAAAGTAAGTTTATTAATTTTTATTATTTTCACTTGAAATTCATTGAAATATTTGTTGATTTTTTTTCCAAAATTAATTTTGTTTAATTAAATTTACTTATTAAGAAATTAAATTAATTCGTATTTATTTGTTAATATTTCTGTAATGTTTAAAATTAAAATAAGTAGAAATTTTGGGTTTAACACACCATTTTTTTTTATCCTGCCTCATATTGTGTAAACAGAAATGTAAATAATTAGTTTTTCCTATTTTTAAAAATAGAATTACAGATTTTGTTTAAGTTAAATATCCAAATCTCCCTGTGATTTTTAATTCTTAATTATTACAAAAAAATATATAGAATATAGGTGGGAGAGTCTATTAACTATAGAATAGGTGTGTTCCAGTATAACACTTGGAAAGTGTCCAGCACTCTGACAACGCAAGAGAGAGGAGGCAAGTCAAACTCATCAATGGAAGCTCCACATCTGTGTCTGTGATGAAGAATTGACTAGAAACTGATTTATCAACTGTAAGTTTTAATGATGAATATAGATTTGATTAGGCTGACTTGAAATCATTTTTTTTAAAATGTACTAACAAATTTATAGCCTAATTTTGTGGTGGGGTCTGGAAATGGATCCTACATGGATATTGTACACCCTTGTGCAAATTAATTGAAACAAAACAAATAATTCCATTATTATTTACTTTTTTTAATATTTTCCAATAAAACATGACCCAGTGCATATGTTAGTACTTTATATGTCCATTCCATGAAGTTGTACTTTGCAAATTGACCAGAGCTTCTTCTATAGTACTTTAATTTGCTCACTGGTAAGGCTTGCCAGTATGTCTGTACATCTTTAGCTGTGAAATATCTAGAAAGCAACAAAGATGTTAAATGTTAAGATCCTAGGAGTGTGCAAACCTAAGCTGACTCAAGTTCATTTTTCTTAAAATTTACTGGTGGGGTCTGGAAATGGATCCCAGTGATAGGGAGATGTAATGTAAGGGTGTTACATCAATGTGGTTAGCTGTAAAATATCAAGAAAGAGACAAAGAGGTTAAATGTTAAGATTCTAGGAGTGTGCAAACCTAGGCTGACCTCAGAGACTTGAGTTCATTTTCCTTAAAGTTTACTGGTGGGGGTCAGAGAAAAGAATATAAATGTTGTTTCAACTGACATTCAACTTCTATTTTTCCTTCAAAGAATAACCTTTTATATGTTCTATTTAAAAGATGTTGTTAAATGTTTGGAATCCCAACGCTTGGATAGCAACAAAATCCGGGTGGATGGATCTGAACAAGGACATGTAATCTGTGACCAAGAGAAAGAAATATTTAAAATTTTTTCAATATTTCTGTATATTTTATGAAACTTATCAGTATTATGGAGATTTTCATTGATTTGTTAATCTTTGGAGAGTTCTCCACTGGGTGAATGAGGCAACATTGTAGTCTCCCTTTGCTGTGTTATGTAAATATTTGTATTAAATATCTTGCATGTTGCTTTTGTTGCATATTCTATCAAAATTCATGTAATGTGTAAAAGTTTAGGAAAACACTTTTAGTATTAGGACCTTGAATAAATTCTCAGTTTTCCAACAGACGGCGTTCCCAGAACTGTGTGTGTGTAGTTTCAGATGATAATGCATCTGTAAGAAAGTACTATAAGCAAGTTTGAAATTCAGTGTATGCCATTTCGCTGAAGAGCAAACAACTTTTGTTTTGTATCTGTCTATATTTCTGAGATAAGGTATTATGTACATCATTTACAATATTTGGACTATTGTCCTCATCTTTGTCGCCATATTTATTACAACATTTCAGCTGGTGTACGCTCCGGCCTTCTTCAGTATCTGTCTATGTTTCTGAGATGAGATATTATGTACATTATTTGGTCTATTGTCCTCATCATTGTTGCCATATTTATTACAATGTTTCAGCTGTTGTACACTCCGGCCTTCTTTAGTATCTGTCTATATTCCTGAGATGAGGTAATATGTACACTATTTACATTATTCAGACTATTGTCCTCAACTTTGTCGTCATATTTACTACAATGTTTTGGCCCTTCAGTATCTGTCTATATTTATGAGATGAGATATTATGTACATTATTTACATTATTTGGACTATTGTCCTCATCTTTGTTGCCATATTTATTAAAATGTTTCAGCCGTTGTACACTCCGACCTTCTACAGGTGGTTGGAATGTCGAACTTAACCCTTCATTTCACTCACTGGGGTAGACTGTTCTAGTTCCATGTTTAATGGATGTCAGTTATCTCCTGTTAATTTCCTTCTGAAAGTTCTCCACTGCCTTAACAGTCTACCCCAGTCAGCAGGATAAAAAGTTCAGTTTGACATTCCAACCACCTGAAGAAGGCCAGAGCGTACAACAGCTGAAATATTGTAATTAATATGGCGATAAACAGGAGGACAATAGTCATAATAATGTAAATAATGAACTTTTGTTTTACATAGCATTAAACATGTTGGATTTTGTGCCAAAGAAACTGTATTTGTGGGGAGTTTTACTGCACTGCTTTATTCAAAAGAAATCTGCAGCTGAAGCACACACAGAATTCTTGTTGAGACTTACATTGACCATGCTCTGCTGGAAACAACATGCAGAGATTGGTTTAGATGCTTCACAAATAAAGATTTTCACGTTGAAGATAAAAATGCTCTGGCGCACTTAAAAAGTTTGAAGACAAAGAATTGGAGGCATTACTTCGTGAAGACTCATGTCAAGCATAAACTAAATTTGCAGAATCATTAGGAGTTGATCACACAACAATGTTGAAATGTTTGAAAGCATTAGGAATGATTCAAAAGCAAGGACATTGGGTGACATACAAGTTGAAATCGAGAGATGTCAAACAGCATCTTGTCATATGTGAACAGCTGCTTCCGTGGCAGAAAAGGAAAGGTTATTTTGCATCATATCATGTCCGGCAATGAAAAGTGGATACTCTACAACAGCCCTAAGCATAGAAGATCATGGGTAAGCCTGGCCATGTATCAACATTGGCAGCAAAGCTGAATATCGATTATTCAAAGCTTCTGCTATGCATTTGGTGGAATCAGCTGGGTGTAGTTTATTATGAGATACTCAAACCAATTGAAACCATCATGGTAGATCGTTATCGACTACAATTGATGCATTTGAGCAGAGCATTGAAGAAAAAATGGCTGCTTTATGTGCAGAGACACAACAAAGCGATTTTCCAACAACAAACAAATACAACTGTCTTTTAATGTCTTATTTTCAGAAATAAACTTTAATAATTTGAAGAGAATAAAGTTTTATTATTTTTATTTATGGTCCAAAAAACAAAAATTATCGTAAATATACTGGTCAGACCAATCCATTCATAACAACGTATGTCACACAGTTGATTCCATACTGATCAGACAAAAAAAAAAAAGAAAAAAAAAGATTTCAAAAGAGTATGATTTTCTTGCAACATGTTCTTCCATACGTACTCTTAATGCAGATTACATGCTTCAGATGAACATGGTTTCTCTTAAGGGTGTGATTCCATATTTTTTTATGAAAATCCACAGACTATGGTTGGACCCCAGTATGTGTTGCAAGTGATTTGTTAAACTTGTCTTCTTTAATATCTGCCTATATTTCTGAGATGAGGCATTGTACCTATTTACATTGTTCAGACAGTTGTCATCATTGTTGTCATATTCACAACATTCCAGATGATTGAAATTTTGAACTGAACCCTTCATTTCATCCATCAGAGCAGACAATGTCATGCCTCTTTTGGATATCTCAATTTCAGTTATGTTCTTTTTTTGGTAACTCAACTCTCCAAATTTTGTTCACCATGGCCCAGTTGATTGAAGAAATTCAGTGACTTGACCCAAATAGTTCCGAGTTCAATACCTGGCCACAGCAGAGGTGAACAAAACTAAGAGAGGGAAATTATTCTCCAATGTGTTATCATGCATTTCTTTACTGATGAAATATTAGAAAAGGAAGATTTCTGTTTGACACTTGTGATCCTCACTTTCAAGTGAAATAAGTTTTTTCTTCAGTGTTTTCTCATGTGTCTATTTAAGGATGTTTGGTCTGAAAATGCTGATCCACACATCTTACAAGAATATGGTTTCTCACCTGTGTGTGTCTGCATGTGTCTTTTTAAATGTGAAGTCTGTGAAAATGCTGATCCACACACCTTACAGGAATAAGGTTTGTTTCCAGTGTGTGTCCGTATGTGTCTTTTTAAATGTGGAAACTGTGAAAATGCTGATCCACACACTTCACAAGAATAAGGTTTTTCTCCTGTATGTATCAGTGTATGTTTCTTTAAAGATGTACTATCTGAAAATGCTGATCCACACACCCTACAAGGATATGGTTTCTCTCCTGTGTGTGTCCGCATGTGTCTTTTTAAATGTGAAGACTGTGAAAATGCCGAGCCGCACACTTCACATGAATAAGGTTTCTCTCCTGTGTGTTTTCGCATGTGGAGTATTAAAACTGAAAACTGTGAAAATGCTGATCCACACATTTCACAAGAGTAAGGTTTCTCACCTGTGTGTTTTCGCATGTGTGTTTTTAAATACGAATTCTGTGTAAATGACAATTCACATACCTCACAAGTATAAGGTTTCTCTCCTGTGTGTTTTCGCATGTGGAATTTTAAAGTTGAATACTGTGAAAATGCTGATCCACATACTTCACAAGAATAAGGTTTTTCACCAGTGTGTATTCGCATGTGCCTTTTTAAAGATAAATTAAGTGAAAATGCCAGTCCACACACTTCACAAGAATAAGGTTTCTCACCTGTGTGTGTTCGGGTGTGCATTTTTAAATTTGAATTCAATGAAAACACTAATCCACACACTTTGCAAGGATATGATTTCTTTTCTTTGTGTTTTTGCATGTGAAATTTTAAATTTGGATATCTTGAAAATGTTGATTGACATATCTCACAGGAATAGGGTTTCTCACCAATGTGTGTCCGCATGTGGATTTTTAAAGATACATTCTGTGAAAATGCCAATCCACACACCTTACAAGAATGAGGTTCTTCTTCAGGTTGGTTTTCCATTACTTTTTTAATGGAAATTTTGTGGAAATGTTAATTGATACAGTTTATATGAATAGGAGTTCTTTCTTGATTTTTATATCCAACTCTAAAATGATGATTAATTTTAGTGATCAGATCTGTAAATAAAGAAAGTTAGTGTCAAAAATCTTGTAAATTAGATAAAATCTTACGTAAATTTAGATAAAATTCTGAACTTTTGTAATGTACTTATAATTTAAGAAAGAGGTTTGGATTTATTAGAATAAAATGTCTAAAAAGAAGACTGGCAATATACGAATATATTACTGGTACTGTGTAGAGTGCTAATAAAGAAAACAACACTTTAAAAATAAATTATTTTTCTTTTTACAAAATAGCTGATTAGCACCCTTTTTTTATCTGTCTTTCATCACAGTGTAATTCTTTGTATTAAAAATCTTCCAAAAATAAAATATACTTTTCTGAAACTTTATTTGAGGAATATTAGCTGACTTAAAGTATAATTAATCTGATCTGAAAAAAATATTATTTACTTTAAGTTAAAAATATGACAGAAATGCATTTTTAAACAGTAGTGATGATTTTTAATACGCAGCAGCTATTCTTATGTAATTGACTAGTGATGACAACTGCTGATAAGGTGTTGACAAGTTTATTGTTGTTCTATGGTGACTTTATCTGTTAAAACATAATTTAAGAAAATGATGAGCAACTACCTTTTTTATATAATTTTCTAAGTAATCTTAAAAATGTTGGAAATATATTGGAAATGTATTTTTATGAATTTACACATTATGAAATGGACAAAGTCCGACAATTATTTTAAGACATTTTTATGTTTATACATTCTTTTCATAGATACGAATATTTAAGTAAATGCTCTGTTCATAATAAACAGTATTAATAACATTTACCGGCCTGAATGTCTGAGAAATCTTCATAGAAAATATTCGTCCTCTGACAGGAAACAAACCTGTATCCTATATGGAACTGTCATATAGCCTGACATGACTTAACCGATTGAGCCACAGAGGATCATTCAATTAGCAAGGTTGATTTTACAATTGGAGGCGAATATTTTCTATGAAGATTTTTCGGACATTTAGGCTAGTAAATGTTATTAATACTGTTTATTATAAACAGAGCATCTACTTAAATATTTGTATCTATAAAAAGAATGTATAAACATAAAAATGTCTTAAAGTTTTTATGAATGTTGACTTTAAATTTACTGTTGTCCTTGCTCTTATTTACTGATAATATCATGCATGGTTGGCCATACTTTCAAAAATAAGCATGTTATATAATATTCTATATATGTAAAAAAATTTTTAATTATTCTAAAAATCTTGGTGCATAATGATTTGTATTCCACATTTCAGTTTTTGATTAAATATAGTTTTCATTTAATAAAATATCACCTAATGAGATTAAAGTAACAGAATTTTCAAAGTTTTTTTTAAATTATAGTAATTAAAATTAAAGATGAAAACAATTCTTGTAAAAATTTATTATTCATAAAAAAGTTTTAAGACAATAGTGTCCTTAATATTGGTATCTTCATGAAATCACTAAAAAAGAGAATAACAAGATAAAAACAGCCTTAAACTTGATGAAAACAGTTTTTTATCATCTAAATGTTTGTTATTAAGAGGAAAGATCAAAGTATTTTTGGATTATTTTTCTACAATTTTTAATCCTTCCTAACACATTGAGAATTTTAATTAAAAATCTTGTTTTTTTTTTTCAAGCCAGCAAAATTACTACAAAATCAATGTCTGCCATTTTTGAGAAATTGTAAAAAAAATTTCTGTTTAAAAATCTTGTAAAAAATCAGTGATACCCTTTTCAAAATTTATTTGAAGTAAATTAGAAACTTTAAAGTTTATTTAATATATTTGAAAACAAACATTATTTTCTTCACAGAAAAAAGTGTAGTTTAAAATAAGTGAAAGCCTATCTTAACAATGGTGATGAGTGATATATCAACACCTACTGCAAGGGTAAGTTATCATATGAAAGAACAGAAGTGATACAATTTTTTCTAATTTCAGTTTTTTTAAAGTTTATTTACCTCATAATTTTTAATAAGTAGCAAATACTTCAACAGTCTAATATTTTATTTTTTAGGTAGTTTAGCTTTAACCTTACATTTGTTGAAGATTCTTTCAGAAAAATATTAAATTTCATAACTGCTGAGAATGTTATAACTTTATTTATTAATTTTTATATTATCCCATTTATGAAAAAATGTTATAACTGAGATAATACAAAAATAAGACCACATAAATTTAATCATTGTAGGCACTCTTGTCATATTTAAAATCTTATTTTTTAATTTTTTCCATATTTTTTAATCTTACTATGACAGCATTGAGGATAAACAATTTATTTCAATTAATTACTTTTTTTACTTTCAAGTAAGTTACTTGAAACTAAAAAATAATTGATGACTTGCTATAAAACAGTACAAAATTCATTTTGTATTCATGCTTCCTACAGTTATCCATACATCTGAAATAATACCATTTTTATGAACACAGAAAACAATGTAAAATACCCCTTTAAATACTGTTGGTTTGCAGATTGCAATAAGCTTTCAAATTGATGATCTGTAAAGACAGGTCTACTTAATAACACCATAGCATGATGAAAAATGGCCACAAACTTAATAAAAACAAAGTTTTATTGTCAAAATGTTTATGTTATTATTAAGAGGAAAGACCAAAGTATTTTTTAATTATTTTTTTACATTTTTTAATCTTTTCTAGCATGTTTTTTTTACGTCAGTCGTCATGTAATATTTACCATTAGATTTTTAATGCCTTTTTTCAGTTGAAAAACACATTAATTTCAAAATTCTTGCAAAAATCATATAATTGTTGGATTTTTGTGAAACTTTCAGAACTTATTCAAAAATGAATTAAATTATTTTACAAATGTTTGTTTTTTTTTTTTTTTTTTAGAAAGTCATGGTTTTTTTGGCAAATTATTTAAAATTAATTTATAAATCCATAAGTATCGAAATCTTAGCAAAAAAGTGGAGGTACCTACATGATGAAAAAAGGCCCCAAACTTTAATAAAAACAAAGTTTTATCGTCAAAATGTTTATGTTATTAAGAGGAAAGACCAACGTATTTTTTTATTATTTTTTTTTTAATTTTAAATGCATTCTAAAAGGATGTTTGAGATATTGGTTAAAAAGTCTTGTTTATTTTGTTTTTTTTTACATCAAGGTTTTTTTTTTCAAGTGAAAAACACATTCATTTGGAAATTCTTGCAAAATTCAAATAACTGTTGGATTTTAAATGAAACTTTCAGTACTGATTAACAAATGAATGAAATTATTATTCAAATTTTTTTCTAGAAAATCTTGGTAAAAAAAATTTTAATCTGTTACCCCCATTTATTTAATTTCATTAAATTTTGAGAAATTAAATTTCAATCTCAAAATTTGTTTTATTAGTTAAAACTTAAAAGCCTTGCACAATGTCATTAACTTTTTTTTCAAACTGTTACTCATTCCCCGAAAATATGCTTGTAAAATCGTAAAATAAAAATGCAATAAAACTGATATTATTTAATTAGCAAAGCTTTTAATTGCTTTCATAAGTGAAATTTTTCTAAATATAAATTTTATACACATTGGAAAGAGAAATGAAGCCGTGTGGCTTTCGCCTTGTTTGTACCTTGATTTTTCTGTCGCTCATTTTGGTTGGGTGACATTTAGAGAATATTTTTTTAAAAAATCCAACCCAATTCTTTCTTATGAAAATGAAGAGACTTATACAAATAAATAAATAAATAAATAAATAAATCACTAACCAACTCCAGTCATTTATATTTTATTTTTAAAACTAAAACTTAAATGTTTTTTCGCCATCGAAATTCTCAAATTAAAAAAGATCATAAAATACTCGCAAACGACACAAGAAAAACTTCTTTTTGTAGAAAAAAATATCCATTTCTGTGTCACTGAATATTTAGCAAAATTTTATTAAAGACTTGTGTTAAGAAAAACAAGCAAATAAATTAAATTATACTTACTTCTGTTTAAAATGGTTAAGTTTTCTTTTTTTCTTTGCAAACGAAGCGAAAAAAATGTCAGACAAAGAACGAAGGTCAAGGGAGATAACGCATGATGATAATGAAGTAAAAATAATAAAATGCTGAATTAATTTTTAATATTATTAAAAATATTAATTATTTTAAATTAAAACCATTACAGAATTATTCAAAAAGCAAATTTTAATTTCATTTAAATTATATTTGTTTAAAAAAAAATAAATGAAATAAATTTTTTGTAGAAGAAAATAATTCAATTAGTTAAAAACTAATCTATTGATCCTTTTTATTTTCATTCAGGGTGTGACGAGTAAATTCTAATTGCCATTTTATATTTTTTAATCTCACACATGCATGTCTATTGTTTTTGATTTGGTCGAGTATAATGCTTTATTTTTTTAAAATGAAACTAATGATTGCTGTGTTATTATTATCAAAAATAAATAAACAAACACATGACATTGGGTGTAATAGAAGAGGAGGAGGAGGATGTAGTGAATAATAATAATAACAACAACAACAACAACAATAATAATAATGATAATAACAATAATAATAATAATAATAATAATAATGAACAATAATAATAATAATAAGAAGAAAACTGGAAGAAAACTGAAAGAAACTGGTATGAACACCACCCAGACCCGGTTACTGAGATAGGACCTGTTACAATTCTATGGGACTACACAATACACACTGACAGAACAATCAAGGCCAACCGCCCAGATATTGTTATTAAAGACCACAAACAAAAACGGTGCCTCCTTATTGGAAGTCCCTGCCGACTGCAATGTATCTTTGAAGATATTCAAAAAGTTGTCAAAGTACAAGGACCTTGAAATAGAAATCGCGAAAATGTGGCATATGGGAACATCAACAATCCCTGTTGTAGTTGGAGCCCTAGGACTGGTTGGAAAAGATTGCAGTAGACTAATTGAAGGGATTCCTGGAAGTCCATGCCTCAAGGAGATACAAAAAATTGTTCTGACAAGTACAGCCCACACCTTACGAAGGGCTTTATCTATGTAATTTAAATTTTTTTTTTTTTTTTTTTTTTGGTCAGTGTAAATTGTCATGACGCCATTTCTAACCTTAGGTCCCTGAGCAGGACCCGGAAAGAAATGTGTAAACGCCAGAAATCTAAGAAAATAATAATAATAATAATAATAATAACAACAACAACAACAATAATAATAATGATAATAACAATAATAATAATGATGATGATGTTATATGGAGTTAATTGAAATGTATATTACATTTTTTTTTATCCAACCTCATAGGTGCTTAAGAGAAACTGTCTCATATGTGAGCAAAGACTTGGATTTCTGGATTAAAAGGTTCTTTGAATCTGGAAATGTTATAATTGCTAATTTTTCCTGGCTGCAGATGTTGCAAATGTTGTTGTTGTTATTGTAAGGCTCTGCCTTTTTAAAATTATCCACCTTACAATTGGATCCATGTTGTTTTTTCTTTTAAATTTCACACACACACACACACACACACACACACACACACACACACACACACACACACACACATATATATATATATAGAGAGAGAGAGAGACAGAGAGAGAGATAGAGGAGGCACGCTGGAGTAATGGATAGCAGCTTGGATTGAGGAATCGCTGAGCTGAGTTCGAATTTCAGTCGAATCCATTACATTCACTTACGTGCTAATACCCGTGGGAAAGGTGTGAATCCTCTTCTTCTCCCTCCAGCTATGGGTAAAATAACAGGACAGACTGGGCTCTATAGCCTTGGATGGCAACTGGTCTAGGAGAAGGACAACTCTGACTTGAAAACCTGCGGAGGGTCGTTTGGGAACCTTGTGGCACTTAGTGCACCAGGTCTCTGTATTCGTCCCTTCAAAAAGTGTGGATGGTCCTGCACGAAGCCTTCACCACTATAATCAAATCTCATGTGCCGGTGTCGGGCTGTCGGTTTCCTGGAAACTGATCTGCTTGACCCTCATATGTCAAACTCGATGGGAGAGTCGACTATATATATATATATATATATATATATATATATATATATATATATATACTAGCTGAATTACCTGCACCTTGCTGATGTATTACACATTTTTTTAAATCATTGTTACAATTTGGGGAGAAAAATGATGCATTTCAATATTACTAAATGATTTTGCTGATGTGACCTCCATCTTCTGGCTTTCTCCTTCTATATTTTGGATAGGAGTCATTCCCTTGTTCAAATTTAAATTTAATTTAAATCAAAAGGAAAAAAATTTCGATGGCGAGGTGATTGTGCAAAAACAGCTTGATCTGTCCTCTTTGATATGTATTTGATGCAATACTTGATTGCATGAACTGATAAGCTGATTTCAACATTGATATGACAGTTGAATTGCCACAACAAATATATAAGCTAAAAATAATGGAAGCCTTATTAATAAAAACAAACAAACAAACCAACACTTAATAATATTAACTTTGAACACGGAGATAATATCTTGACTGTGCTTTGAAAAAATGAAAACATTTTATAAAACATACATCCAACAAACTATTTCTTATTTAGCAGTTAAAATATTTAATCCTTGAAAATGGCTAAATGTATAGCCGAAAGCACTCAGATAAAAAAAAAGAACATTCAGACAGTTTTTATATAATTTATCATCTAAAAAGAAAGAAATTATTAGATCACATGAGAAATTGTATAAAAAGACTAAATAAAAGCACCTTGTCTCTTACGTATACAATGAAATATATATATATATATATATATATATATATATATATATATATATATATATATATATATATGAAATTAATATAAATATAAAGTTTGTTACTTACCTAATTGGTATTACCTTGAGCATCCCTGCTCTAGAGTTTTGTAGACAAACCCTCCAGCAATCACTCTGCCCACTCATCAGAGGATATCAGCAATTGGTTCTTTACTTTCTCATTTTTCTTTTACATCCACTTTTCATTGTTACAAGGTCCATTTTTTTCCTTTCATTGTGTATGTGTGTGAACATATGTGTATAGGCATATGAATGTGCCCATCTGCGTATACATGCCTACGTGTAGAATGTTGTGGTTATTTTTCCTTTTTGTCATTTCTCTTGTCTCTTTATACTCTCTACCTATGACTTTTTATATATTTTTCTCTATCTTTCAGTTGTAGCAATTTTAACAGCCAGTTTTCCAGACAATCACTGTTCTTGTTAATTTTTGAACATTCTAGGGCTTTCTTGAGTTTGGAAAATTGCGTTTAATTTTTTACTTAAATAATTTTTTATTTTTATTTACTATTAATACTTAAATGATAAAGTAAATATTTATGTCTTCACTTGCCTATTGTCTCTCTCTCTCTCTCTCTCTCTCTATATATATATATATATATATATATATATATATATATATATAGATATTAAATTCCCAGATCAATTCTGTGGACAGGACAAATTGGTATAAAATGACAATTGGAAAAAAAAAATTCTTAGATTTTGCCAACGTGTTTCATCTTCCAAAAAAAACAAAATCTCTTCATATAAAAAAAATTTACATTAACCAAAAAAAGGATTAGACAGAAGCATCTATCTTTCTAAATTTGGATATTTTTAATCTAATTATAGCATCAAAAATATTTTGATTTCATTTTTGCCTCGAAAAAGTCAGGAGATGAAACACGTTGGCAAAATCTAAGATTTATTTTTCCAATTGTCATATATATATATATATATATATATAATCAAATGAATAAATATTAATAAATGTACATATAATTGTTCACATACAAATAAATACATATATCCTTTGGTTTAAGAAAAACAGTGCTCATTGCTAAATAACAGAGATATTAAGTATATATTAATAAAAATACATAATACCCCATATTAATAATATGACTCAGTGTTTCATGCCTAATGCAATCTTCAGGTACTTATCCTTGTTTACAGTTTGGTTAATATTTCTGGGTCCAGAAAATCATGAGACCCAGAAATATTAACCAAATTGTAATGACAAGTACCTGAAGATTGCATTAGGCATGAAACACTGAGTCATAATGTCAGAATGAGGTATTATGTATTTTATTATTATATATACATATCAGTACCGATAAATCCCAGTAGTTGTGTCCAAAACTTCAGTCCTTGGATTAGATGGTCTGCAGTTTAGATCAAAAGTGAGCCACAATGTCAGAATTGCCAGCTTAGATCACTAAAACAAAGCTTGTTATGTCCAGGGAGTCATCTGTGAAAATGGGTAACACTCTAGCTGAGCATGCAAAATGTATATTCAATACTAAAAGTTGAATATTGGCAGTTTTGAAAAATATTTACTAAAACTATTTTTAATTTCACATAAAAATCTGCACCAATGTGAATAAATTTGAAAGACAATGGCCTAAAATAATTGCAATTATAAAGTGCCATGTCAATAGCTTCATCATTGATTACAGCAAAAGATGGCGGAAATCTCGTACACACAAGATTTTAACAAGAAAAAATAAAATTAATTTTTTTTTAGTTTTATTAACATTTTGAATAAAAACATTGGAATACATTGTATTGTAATCTATTAAAAAAAATGATATAACAATACAATGTAGTAACATCCAAACCAATTGTGAGTGTGATATGCCAAAGCCTAACAATAGTAAATGCCTAGGAAAATATGAATATACTGAAGGTATTAAAACTCAATTTAATTAATTTATTAAAAATTATACAGAAAAAAATCAGACTTTAAAAAGTGTCACAATCAAGTTTGAAGTCATACTAATTAAACCATACTTAAGGAGATAAGATTATCTTTTTTATAGTTTTATTAAGATTTTGAATAAAAATATTACAATACATTAAATTGTAATGTATTAATCAAAATAATATAAGAATACAATGTAATAACATCTACGTACAAGCCCAGCAAGAAAGTCAGTAATGGAGATTTCCTTCTTGTAGATTATCAATATTAAAGCAAATCCCATTGAGTAAATATGTGAAACTTTTAAATTAGGATAAAGGTGCTAAGCTGCATATTTCACACTCAAAATGTCTGCAAAGTGCTAATCCAAACCACTACACAATTCTCAGTGTGAAATGCCAAAGCCTAAACAATAGTAAATGCCTAGGAAAATAAAGATATATTGAAGGTATTAAAACTTAATTTAATGAATTTATTAAAATAAAACATTATACAGAAAAAAATCAGACATTAAAAACTGTCACAATCAAGTTTGAATTTCAGCGACATCAGGGTTTATTGGTGAACAGCTTCATAGCAATGACCTGTATATAGATATTGACATAAAAACAAATTCAGATTTTCCATAATATAGTTTGCCTTAATTAGCTGCCAGAAATTATTGCCTGACTTCCATTTCCTCTAAATCTTTAAATGTCAATATAAAAACAAATTCAGATTTTTCATAATATAATTTGCCTTAATTAGATGCCTTAAATCATTCCCTGATTTCCATCTCAAAATTCTTAAATGCCACTGTAAAAATAAATTCAGATATTCCATAATATAATTTTTCCTTAATTACCTACCCTAAATCATTCCCTGACTTCCAATTCCTTTAAATGTCAATATAAAAAATTCAGATTTTCCATAATATAATTTGCTTTAATTAGCTGCCTTACAACATTCCCTGACTTACATCTCATCTAAATCTTTAAATGTCAATATAAAAACAAATTCAAATTCCCATAATATAATTTTGCCTTAATTAACTGCCCTAAATCATTCCCTGACTTCCATCTCTTCTAAATCATTAAAAGTCAATATAAAAACAAATTCAGATTTTCCATGATATAATTTTGCCTTAATTAGATACCTTAAATCATTCCCTGATTTCCATATCAAAATCTTTAAATGTCACTGTAAAAACAAATTCAGATTTTCCGCAATATAATTTTGCCTTAATTAGCTGCCCTAAATCATTCCCTGACTTCCATCTCCTCTTTAAATGTCAATATAAATGTCAATATAAATGTCAATATAAAAAATTCAGATTTTCCATAATATAATTTTGCCTTAATTAGATGCCCTAAATCATTCCCTGACTTCCATTTCCTCTACTCTAAAACTTTAAATCATTTAGGGCATATAATTAAGGCAAAATTATATTATTGGAATTTGAATTTGTTTTTATATTGACATTTAAAGTTTTAGAGGAGATGGAAGTCAGGGAATGATTTAGGGCAGTTAATTAAGGAAAAATTATATTATTGAATATCTGAATTTATTTTTACAGTGACATTTAAAGATTTTGATATGGAAATCAGGGAATGATTCAAGGCATCTAATTAAGGCAGAATTATATCATGGAAAATCTGAATTTGTTTTTATATTGACATTTAAAGATTTAGAAGAGATGGAAATTAAAATTTACATAATATCATTTTGCCTTAATTAACTGCCCTAAATCATTCCCTGACTTACATCTCTTCTAAAACTTTAAATGTCAATATAAAACAAATTCAAATTCCCATAATATAATTTAGCCTTAATGAACTGCCTTAAATCATTCCCTGACTTACATCTCCTCTAAATATTAAATACCAACGTAAAATAAATTCAGATTTTCCATAATCTAATTTTGGCTTAATTAGCTGCCCTAAATCATTCCCTGATATCCATCTCTTCTAAAACTTTAAATGCCAATATATAAACAAATTCAAATTCCCATAATATCATTTTCCCTTAATTAACTGCCCTGAATCATTCACTGCCTTACATCTCTAAATATTTAAATGTTAATATAAAAATAAATTCAGATTTTCCATAATATAATTTTGCCTTAATTTCTTGCCCCAAATCATTCCCTGACTTCCATCTCCTCTAAATCTTTAAATGTCAATATAAAAACAAATTCCGATTCTCCATAATATAGTTTTCCGTTAATTAATCTTTAAAATGTCAATACAAAAATAAATTCCGATTTTCCAAAATTTTTCATTAATTGCCCTTCATTCTCTTCTGAATCTTTAAATGTCAATACAAAAATAAATTCAGATTTTCCATAATATAATTTTGGCTTAATTAGCTGCCTTAAAACATTCCCTGACCTCCATTTTGTTTAAATCTTTAAATGTCAATGTAAAAACAATTTCAGATTTCCCATAATATAATTTAGGGTTAATTAGCTGCCCTAAATCATTCTCTGACTTCCATCTCCTCTAAATCTTTAAATGTCAATATAAAAACCAATTCAGATTCTCCATAAGATGATTTTGCCTTAGTTGTATGCCCATAATCATTCCCTGACTTCCATCTCCTCTTAATCTTTAAATGTCAATACAAAAATAAATTCCGATTTTCCATAATATAATTTTTCCTTAATTAGCTGCCCTAAATCATTCCCCGACTTCCATCTCCTCTGAAACTTTAAATGTAAATATAAAAAGAAATTCAAATTCCCATAATATAATTTTCCCTTAATTTACTGCCATAAATCATTCCCTGATTTCCATCTCCTCTAAATCTTTAAATGTCAATATAAAACCAAATTCAGATTTTCCTTAATTAGCTGCCATAAATTATTCCCTGACTTCTATCTCCTATTAATCTTTAAATGACAATATAAAAATAAATTCAGATCTTCTGTAACATAATTTTGCCTTAATTAACTGCCCTAAATCATTCGCTGACTTCCATCTCCTCTAAATATTTAAATGTTACTGTAGAAATAAATTCAGATTGTCCATCCCTACCACACACTGACATACACAGAACACAAACACTCAATTAAGTTGAAAAATCGAATCATCCTTGATAATGGCTAAAGTTATAGCCGAAAGCGCTCAGAAATATAAAACATTTGGACAGTTCTTACACACCCTTTGTCCAGAAAAGAAATCTCTTGTTAGAACACAAGAGAAATTCAATAAAAAGCTTAACCATAGTACCTTGTCTGTCGTTTTTAATGAAACATGCATAAAGGAAGGATTGCTGCCTAAATATACAACTATATGCTTAAATTCACCTTCTTCCCTGTTGTGTGCCAATGGCTTAGCGCTAAAATCTCTGATTCCAATTCAGCAGGTTTTGATCCTAGGTAGAGGCAACCGGACATCTAGCCACATTGATGAGCTGTGATACAGCGAAACAGTCTGTCTGCGGATGATAATATATATATAGATAGATAGCTAGATAGATAATGCAAAATATATAAATATATATACATAAATGCATACACATAAATATATATTTTGAATAAAAAGAATTTCCAAGAGGATAGAATCCAGGTAGAACTCAATGTCCAGGACAGAGTAAGGATATAATAAAAAGGCTTAAACACTAATATTCCATGGTCATAATTTATTTCATTGGAATCGTAAATATGATCCAATTCATCAGACCTACAAATTCAAAAAGAAAACAGAAAAAACAACTCCGCAAATAAAAAATAAAATTTAGAGAGAGTGTAATTATTAGAGTGTGGGACAAATGTTAGAGCTATAGTGAGGGGTAACAGACAAGAGAAGGTGGGAGATTAAAATTTAACAGAGAGAAGTTTTAGAGAGGGGAGTCAAAGACGGTTTAAGTGAGAGAAATTGTTGTTGGATGTCTAATACATTAAAGATGTAACCGGAAAGGATACATTTTGTGGTGACATACACACACAATAGACGATCTGCTCATAAAGATCAGAAGAAGAGGGAGGGAGAGAAAAAGAAAAGAAAAAGGGGTGGGGGGAGAGATGGGGCCGGGGGAATTAAAAATGAAGGGCATTTATTAAAAGGGCCGCTGTGTAATTAAGAAAATTTGACAAAATTAATATCGACTACAGGTTACAAATCAAATATAAACATATAAAAAATAAATATAACGATTATCTAATCTAGCAAGGACCTATATTTCTATGTTCAAAAACACATGTGTATACACACATACACAATAACATATACACGTACATACATACATATAGGCGTGTACATACATACACACACATATACCCATGTACACACACATACATACATATATATATATTCATATACATATATACATACATACACATACATATACATATACATACATAAATACACATACACATACATACATATACACATACGTCCATACACATCCACTCTTACATATATATACATTTACACACATATATACATACGGACATACACATAGGTGCACATAAACGTATATACATAAAACCTTACATCTCCATACAATTACATACACCCATAAACAAATAAACAATGTATCCCTATCTATCCGTCTAACTACACATACATACATACATACATACATACATACATACACCCATATACAGATATATATGAATACATTTTTGGTATTCATATATATGGGTGTATATGTATGTATGTATGTATGTATGTGTAGTTAGACGGATAGATATAGGGATACATTGTTTATTTGTTTAGATGAGTGTATGTAATTGTAAGCTTTCGGCTTGCATAAGCCATTTTCAATTTATGTGTAACAATGTCTTTTTTTGGCTAAAGTTAAATTAATGTGGGGAAGTCCGCCACAGGGTAACTATTTTTTTTTTTTTTGTAATCTAAAAGTAAATGTAACTGAAATTTATTAACATTGGATTTCTGATAGCAGATACGAGCTCCTACACAAAAATGGTGGTGTTCATACAAACCTTCTCAATGTGTGACAGCGTCACTGAAAGTGAATAAACTGAATGCATTACATGTGCTTTGCATTAATTAATTGTTCATTGTTCTATTACTTTTTGGGGTAGAGAGTGACAAAACTTTCGGACCACCCTGTAGATCTTTTTGTAGGAGGAACTAATCATTGTTCAACACCGTTTTAGGATTTCCTTTGTTCTGTTTTGTCGGCAGGCGAAAAACATGTTACAATATAATTTGACGTTTTTATCGCTTCGTTAAGGTTTGTTTTTATTATTAATATAATATTCAATATTATTGTTATTTAACTAAACGAATAATTCTGCTTATTGAAGAAATTCCAGAAAAAAAAGCAAACTAAATTAATTTCAAAGACATCGCCTTTTTTTTCCATTTTATGAAATGAAAATTCAATCAAAAGTAAGTATATTTTTTATTTACAATTGTTTTGTTTTGTCTTTTTTTTTTAACATTGTGTCGATCAATGCAAGTTATAAAAATCAGTTCAGGGGACAAACTTCACTTGAAAACAATTTTTACATATGGTGAATTTGCACTTAAAATTTTAAAAAAAATGCGGCTTTTAAAAGTTAAAAATTGATATTGTTTGAAAAATATAATACGATCGAAATTTCTGATTTAAAAAAGAAGTTAATTAATAAAAATATCATCCATCTTCTTCTTGTGATTTTAAATCACCTGGGAAATCGAAAATGTCTTACCGAAAAAATAATAGTTTTTTTTTTCAGTTAATAGTTTTTGAATCGTAAAATAATAATAAAAAAAAACGCAATAAAACTAAGAAGCTTTTAAATTGCTTTTAGTTTTATGAATAATAAATATATAGCTTTCAGTTTTAAATTAGAGAAAGGAATTAAAAAACTTCCTTAAGGAAGCTTTTTAATTAGAGAAGCTTTTTAGTTGCTTTTTTTATGAATACAGAAAGTGTGTGTGTATTTCTTAAACGTGGTACTTATTAGAAAGCGCTCAATGTCAGACATAGTGTCGAAAAAAAAAACTTTCGACGCAGTAAGGTGGGGGGGCAGAAGAGAGCAGCAACAACCTGGTAAGGGGTTGCAAAAGGAGTACTTCTCTTGCGACCCGCCCCAAAGGTCTAGTAACTGAGAAGAAAAAAAAGTAATAATCTTTCAGCACGACAATTAACCAGTCATGCGTCTGGTGGAAGAAAAGAAAAAGTTTGGTGAGAGTACGGAGGACGATTTTTATAATGAGGCTAACCACTTCCCACCATGCTCCTACCAAGACCAAAATGTATCAATTAGTCACTTGCTTCCAGTTTAGCTAGGCACAATTCCCCGAGGCTAAAACAACCCGATCGTAATTCCCCCCATATATATATATATATATATATATATATATTAGTTTCAACGAGATAATTCTAGGAAATATTGTTATTTAATAACAATATTTCCTAAGAATTAACAGTTGTTAAGTAACAGTAACACTATCATATATTGTAAAGCAGTCAAAGCTTATTACAATCTGACGACCCCGAATATTTTTTAAAGAATTTCGTTTTGCTTTTGCATGTTTATGTAGAATTTCCAAGTATGAGTCTTCAAACCTATAAGAACTTTGATGAGATTACTAAAAAAAGAGCATGATGAAAACAAAATTTTATCGTTTAAAAATGTTTGTTATTATTAAGACTAAGAAGAAAGAACAAAGTATTTTTTTATTTTTTTTTTTTTTCATTTTTTTTAGAACATTTTATTTTTAAATTTTGATTAAAAAAAACCTTGTTCCTCTTTGTATCACCGGAACTACTAAATAACATATAAAATTTTAGCACATTTTCTTAATCCAACAAATATTTTATTTTTGCAAGAATCTACAAAAAATCAATGTGTTTTTTTCCATAAAAGGACCTTAAAATTTCCTATACTAATCTTTGATTCCCAGCTGATTGCTGGGGAAATCTTTCCTGGCTTTCCCGCATCAAAGGGTTGAGGTTAAAAAATTGCAACAAAATGCAAATAAAAACAGCAAGATTAGAGCAGACAAACTCTCTCTTTTAGGCGAATGAATAAAGAAAAACTCCTGTTAGGTGTGTAACAATAAAAGAACAATGTGTTTATTTACATATACAGAAAAAAGGGTAAAGGGATAAAAAGACAATTTGGAGAGAAAGGAAGGAGAAAAAGTCCTTTAAGGGAAGAAAAAATGCTCATAACAGAAAAAAGCCTTGCTCAAAATATTTCTCAAAAAAAAAAAAGTTTTTTAAGTGAGTAGAAGGTTGTTAATGTTAAGGTTTAGAAACATTCACAGTTCTTGTAGAGTAGGAAAATGTTGGTAGATATAGGAATTCGGCAGGTCATAGGTCGATGAAAGAAGTTTTGTAGGTGAAAGGATTCAACTTTCAACTGGTTTTTAATTGTGAGCCAACTTTCGTTTTTGACAGCCCTTTCGTAGGTAGTTCTTCTTTGGTTGAAACTGGTTTCGACATTGACTCGTGCTCTCCGTTGCTGACTTTTCAGATGGTGGGCCGAATTCTCACAGCCAAATAGGCAAAGATTCTCCAAATTTATGGAGATTTGGGAGGCTCAGAAAAATCAGGGACTTTCCTCTCCAAAATCATTATACAATTTTCCTGGCCCTTCCATTGGTCAGAAAACACATTCTTATCTCAGTTAAGAATCAAAGCTTTGGGAGCCAGTTTTGAAGGTAATGAAAACAGGTTGGAGTGAACAAGCTGTGAGGTTTCCACCAGACTTTATGGCACCATGGAAAGAATAATGGTGGTGGAATTCCTTTTTATATTTTCCAGCTCTCTCGTTAGTCAGAAAATATATTCTTATCTCTGATAAAAATCAAGGCTTTTGGAGCCGGTTTTGAAAGCAAGAAAAAAAGGTTGGAGTGAGGATTGGAAAAGTAGGCTACAATGTGAACTTGTAAAATATTGTTCTCAAATTAAATTTCAATATGATGCAAGTAAAACAAAATTTTTAACCAAAATTTTTGAACATTCTAAAAAAGATAAAAAAATATCTAGTAATCAAAAATTCTTTTGGTCTTTCCTTTTAATGATAAGAGTGCAATTGTGCACTGGGAATAGTTATGCAAACTATATCAATATTGCATTTATATATATATATATATATATAGAGAGAGAGAGATAGATAGATACATAGAATGACGTGATGGGTTTTAGAAACTAACATACGACATTGAGTCCCATAGGGCGATAACATGTCAAGCAAATCAATTATAAACTATAAAAGAGGAGGGGAAAGTGTTTTGCATTCATTCCTACAGATTGAAATCAACACCTGTGAATTACCAGGACCTCTTGATAAAGATAGTAGAGTGGTTTCCTGTTACCTTCTCCACATATTCTTTTTTTTTTTTATCTTTAGAGAATAACCTGTAACATGAAAAATCACTGAAAATACAATATTAAGAATTTTTGCAAGGATCTGATGGATTTTGGAAGGTACTTTTCAACCCCCACCCATTACTATAAGTGTTATTCAAAGGTGCATTACTATTTTATGTGTAATTTTTTTTTAAGCAATTCACTCCAAGCAAGGAACGAATGCCACTAGCACACCAGGGGTTACAGAGGATTAAGAACAAGAGTAAAGAGGTGTGTTTGAAGAAAAGATACAGAGAAGGACAGGGAACAAGATCAAGGTATCGAAAGATGTCGATTGACATTACATTTGAATATTTGAAGATTATAGTTATCAGGGAAGCAAGCAAAAGAAAGGGATTTTCACAGACAGGAAGTGCAAGAGAAAAAGCTGTTAGATTAGAAGAGAGAGTTACATTTAACTGTTTTGACAGTGAAAGGGTGGGCTCACTTAAATTCATGCAGTCTGGGAACCAGCGAAAGTAGCTCGTCAGAACAGTTTCATGAAAATACTTGTAGAAGAGACAGAGGGAAGTCATGGCATGTCTGTGAGAAAGCGACTGTAGACAAGATGACAGATCAGAACCTACGTATTCGTCTCTGGATTTTGTCAAAGTCCTCGAACCGTACAGCGGGGACACCAGACCATATATGACAGCACTGTTCCATGCAAAGACGAATGGTTGATTTATAGATTTGAAGGATGGACTGACTTTCTGACACAACACAGAGAACCAACTTTTCTTGTGGTAGATGAAGCTATTGATTCAATGTATTTGTTCCACCTCGAGTCAGCAGACAACATGAGACCAAGCAGGCATACCGAGGCAATCTCGAGGAGTTGGGCATCAGCCATTCTAATGGGAGGCAGGAAGGGTTCTCTGTGTTGGGTAAAGGAGAGCAGTTTCATTTTGGAGGCATTAAAGTTTACAACCCATTTCCTGCCTCAGTCAACCACAGATTTGAGGTCCTTTTCAAGATCAGCATCCAGGTTAGTTTTGCCAACGATACCAGATCTACTATTGAGGCAGAAGTAAATAGTAGCGTCATCTGCATACTTGCAAACTGATGACATCAGGATGGTCATTAATGAAGATCAGGAAAAGTGTAGGGCCCAAGATAGAGCCTTGAGGAACACCAGCGTTCATGATAAAGGAGCTGGAGTAGAACCTGTTTAGGGCAACCTTCATTTCATGGTTTGACAGGAATGACTGTATTAATTCAAATAATTGTCCTGTAATACCATATCCCTGAAGCTTACAAAGAAGGCTGGCATGCCAAACCCTATCAAATGCTTTAGAGATATCTAGAGCCACAGCTTGAGTTTCTCCATTATTGTAAAGTGCTTGGTATACAAATTCAGTTATGACCGTGAGCACATCAGCAGTAGATCAGGCAGATTATATGAAGTAAGGGGCTTAACCACTTTTGTGTTGATTAAAGCCTCGAGGACTTTACCAAAGAGTGGTAGGAGTCTGATAGGATGTTAGCTAGACAGTTCAGAAGGGTCACCAGAGTTCTTAAAGACAGGCACAACAGATGAGGACTTCCAACAAGCTGGAAAGCAAGAGTCTGTGAGGCAGTAGTTCTAAAGATGGAAAAGGACGGAGCCAATTCAGGACATTTCTTCAGAACAATGGCCGGTAACCCCTCCCCCACCACTAGCCTTATGGGAGTCTAATTTAGAGATGATGTCCAATACTATTGGAGATGTGCATCTCACTCTGTAGAGCCTCAGTTCTCGGGGGGAAATCAGGTGTGGGTACGCCAGATGATTCTAGCACCGAATTGGATGAGAATTTACGAGCAAAGTATTCAGTCAGGACTTCAAATTCATTGAATAAAGGAGGTATTGTGGATTTGCTGTTGTTCAGCACTCTTGCGGAGCCTCCAGTAATCTTTAGAACCAAATTTGCGTTATGCAATACGTTGTTTCATTCTTTCGGCAAAAAGTAACTTTCCTTCATTGAGGACACACTTGCACTCGTTATGAGCAATGACAAAGATACGTTTGTTTCAATCAGACATGTCGCTATGGTACAGACAGAAGTAGTGATTCCTATGGGTAATAGAAGCTGAGCAAGCAGCTGAGAACCAAGGGGATGAAGATGATTTCACTTTATATTTTCTGGCAGGGATGAAAAACCTGATTCCAGCGTTTACACAAGATGAGACCTCAGATGCACATTTTTGGATGGGGAGTTAAAAACAGCATTCCAGGGGACATTGTGAAGGAAATCATGGAATAAGTCCCAGTCTGCTTGTTGATAACAGAAAAGTAGGAGGTTCTTTACTGGGGGGAGGGGGGGGAATTATTATTTGTAGTTTTATTATTTTCTCCCATAACCAATAACAGTCATCATGGCAAGCTCATCACCCAGGTATTACTAATGGGGGGACATCAAGTCTAGTAGACTGTTGTATCAAGCCTGATGTGTGGCCTATTGGTAGAAGTGCATTTTCTCACATTAAAATTCACAGATGGGAGTGAATAATTTTTCAGTTAGGGTAGAGTAGGTGTTGTGGCCTTGTTAGGGTCAGAAATAAAGACACAAGAGAGGAAATTAGTTAAATATATTAACAGAAACAATAATACTAATGAGAGTATTACAGCAAGAATGTTCAGTCTGTCAGAGCTGACTTCTGGAAACTTTCCTCTCCAAAAGGCATTACCTGCTTCTATTTACATCTGGGAGAGTCTATGCATGTGTGCGTTAAATTACTATAACAATAAGGCTCCTCTGCCCCACGGCAATTGGACTGCATACCTTGGTTTCCTAGTCACCCTTCACTACTAGACATATTCTGGAGATTTATCATTTCTTTGCTGTATATTTTTATAGAAATCGTTTATCCATCAAATAATTTATAGCAGACATGAAGCAATTATATATTAATTTTTTAAAAGAAAATACTCAATATATAAGGCTTTTTACATTATTCGGACTATTGTCCTCATCTTTGTTGCCATATTTATTACAATGCTTCAGCCGTTGTATGCTCCAGCCTTCTTCAGGTGTTTGGAATGTTGAACTGAACCCTTTATTTCGCTCATTGGAATCGACTGTTCTAGTTCCACATGCCATGTTTAATGGATTTCAGTTATCAGTTATCTCCTGTTAATTTCCCTCTGAAAGTTCTCCACTGCCTTAACCGGGTATTGAACTCACATTCTTTGGGTCCTGTCACTGGATCTAACTAATGCCTTTATCCACATGTGTCCTTGAGGACATCTGTGTATGAATTTCTGGGTATTATAAACCTAATGTCTTCAGCAACCTTTTTACCAGTGCTCATATTGCAATTTTTGCTGTTATCATTATATGTTTTTACCAGAGCTCATATTACAATTTTTGTTGTTGTTATCGCTTTTCTCTGGCACTCCTTATTACTGGTTCCCATATTGTATTCATTTCTATGGTTGGTCAGCTCAGGAGATTTTTGTGGCCTAGCATATGTGGTGATTTCTTAAGTTTACGAATTTTCCAATGGTGTTCTTTGTCTATGATCTCAACCTGATCCCACAGAGGGTGATGATCTCCCTTCTCTCTCCATATGCGGTCAGCCATGCCTGATTTTTCCACTTCCCCTCGTGTTACAGTTTTCTGGTGTTCTTGAAGCCTTACCTTAAGGGGGAAGCCTGTTTCCCCTTTATATAATGTACATAATACCTCATCTCAGAAATATAGACAGATACATAAGGTGTTCGGTTTGAAATTCCAATCACCTGATGGAAGCTGGAATGTACAACAGCTGAAAAATTGTGAACATGGCAACAAAGATGAGGACAGCAGTCTAAAAAATGTAAATAGTTTAGATTATTTCCTTGTTTAGTTATTTTGTCAGATTTTTATAGAGTGGATCTCCCAAGAATTTTTCAGCAGACTTTGGGTTGGTTAGACATGTTGTTTGCATTCTTTGATTTATATATTGGATAAATGTTTACTAGAATTTACAATGTCTTGACTGTCTAAAAAGTTGAATTTATTCAAATAATATATTTCTATGATTTTCTTTAATGGTATCTTCTTTTCATTACAGATTTTCGGATGATTCTAAAAGCATTAATCCTGTTTAAACTAGTGTTCGTCATTTGATAATATTACAATACAAACTTGGCTTTCTTTAAAATACCGGCAAGATTTTCAAGGATTGTTAGTAAGAAAGTAAAATTCCTTGATGAGGATTTTATAATTTTGAATCTCATAAGATTACAAACAACTTTACAATTTTAGGACTTTCATTTAAAACCAATTTACTTTGAAACAAAAATGGAAGCCTGTATAGAAAAGAAATCATATTCATGTGAAATTTGTGGATATGCATGTTCAAAGAGTTCAACTTTAAAAGTCCACATACAAATACACACTGGAGAAAAGCCATATTCCTGCAACGTTTGTGCCTATGCATGTTCACGAAGTTCAGGTTTAAAAAAACACATGCGAATACACACAGGAGAAAAACCATACTCTTGTGATATTTGTGGATACACATGTACAGACACTTCATCTTTAAGAACACATTCACGAACACACACAGGAGAGAAACCATACTCATGTAATATTTGTGGATATCAGTTTTCATTTAGTTCAGCTTTAAGAATTCATGAGCGAGCACACAGTGGTGTGAAACCCTATACTTGTGAAGTGTGCGGAAGAGCATTTTTACGCAGTTCATCTTTGAAATTGCATGTAAAAACACATACAGGAGAAAAAACATGTTCTTGTGAAATTTGTGGATATTCATGTTCTACTAATTCAGCATTAAAAAAACATATGAGAACCCATACTGGAGAGAAACCATATTCCTGTAAAGTTTGTGGATCTGTGTTTTCACAAAGTTCAACTTTAACAGCACACATGCGAACACACACCGGAGAAAAACCATATTCTTGTGATATTTGTAGCTTCAGCTGCTCACGGACGTCAACACTGAAAACACACAAGCGGATACACACAGGTGAAAAACCATACTTTTGTGACATTTGCGAATTTTCTTTTTCTACAAGTTCACTTTTAATAAGACATAAGCGAATACACACTGGAGAAAAGCCTTATTCTTGCGATATATGTGATTATGCATGTTCAAATAGTTCTACTTTAAAAATGCACAAAAGGGTGCATACAGGAGAAAAACCATATTCCTGTGAAATTTGTGGTTCTGCATTTTCGCAGAGTTCATCTTTGAAAGCACATGTGCGAACACACACTAGAGAAGAATCGAGTGTTGGTAAAATTTAACAAATGATTTTATTCATACTGTTCTATTTTTAAAAAGCATGTGCAAAATTCAGTCATATAAAAACATACCATTCAAGGCTCCCAAGTTCTATATTGAGGATTGTCCCATGGAACAATAACCTAGAGTATTAAAGCATTGGCTCATGAATTTGTTATGTTGGTACAACTACACATGTGCACGAAAAAAGGTTGCTGGGGATTTTAGAAGTTTTTTTTTTTTAATATCTAGCCGAATTCATTTAGAGTCTTTTTCTTTTACTTTACATCACTTTTGTTAGTAGGTATTACACACTGTGATATTAAAAGAATTGCCAGAAATGATTATGTATTGTAAGAGCCAGTGTGCAAATTTACTGTAGATGACCTTGCAATATCTCAGTGCAGGCATGGCTAAGCTGGCCTCATTAAAATTATAACCCAAAATTTTTTGTTTATAAAATCAGCCAAAATTTTTATGAATCTCACATGGCCACTTAAAATCTCTCAGATCTTTTGGTCACTCTACGTCTTCTTAACCAGCACGTTTTACAAACTCCATCAATCAATTGTCAAAATCTGCCATCTGGTCCTTTCATGAAGTTAGCGCTTATGGGAACCCTTGGCTTCATGAGGAAAAAAAAATTAAATTGATAATAAATTTCTTTATCGCCAAATTGGCAATTCTTCCGAGATATTTTCTTCATACCAAAATTTTATAATCGACACATGGCTACTTAACGTATTGGTACTGAAGATGACATCTTGGAAAAGTAAATAATATTAATTCTCTCTACCCTGTATCGGCAAATAATTTCGGAATATTTTCTCATGCCAAAATTTCCACAATTACCATATGTCCCTCTCTTGCTGGCACTTAAGATGATATCTTGTTCTCGTTTTTTTTTTTTTTTGTTAATCATTACTTTTACAAATATCATTAATCAATTGTCAAAAGCTTGCATATGGCCTTTTTGTGCGTCCACTGTTTATGTCAATTCTCGGGTTTTTGTGAAAAGTAACTCTATCTTATTTTTAACATAAAAATTAGAAAAATAAAATAAAAATCTCAGAGTATCTTCTTTTCTGTTCTCAGTATTTTCTTGTGTAATTTTTTATTGTTAATTAGTTAATTAATTATCATAGCTAAATTGTGTCACAGCCTTGACAATAAATTTGCACCCTGGCTCTTACAACATATCACCATTCCTAGCAGATCTAATATCTCAGTGTGGGAGACCTACAACAAAAGTGATTGAAAGAAAAAGATTCTAAATGAATTTGAAAGGAGGAGATTGTTGTATTACTCTATAAAAATTAGAAAGCTTTTTTAGCATAAAATCAAAATAACTATTGAAGCAAAAAATATATCCAGTAAATGTCAAAAAAATCCTTTACATTCTGATATAAATATTAGTAATTTCTTACAGATAAAAATGTTTTCATGACTAATTTTTGTTGCCTAGCATTCAGAAGAACTTCCTCTACTCAAGCAAATTGTCAGAATCGAAAAACATTAATTTTCTATTATTTTAGAAAGAGGACTCTGTTTACAATATAAATATAACATCAAACTGATCCCTGACTTTTTAATATACATGTAGTTTTCTTTCCTTTTTTGAAGGGACCAGTCTATTTCAGTATTGCTGTTTTAAAATTAAATGTATTATTACTATGTAAAGTGCATACACATATGATGTTCATTTCATTTCCTGTAGACATAAATGTTGCAAGATTGGAATAAACTTGTAACGTTTGTTGAAAAATCCCCACAACCACCTTATTAAGAAAAATATTTTTTTCATTCTGAACCTAAAAAAAATTTTTTTTTTTTTTTTTAAGTTGAAGACAAAAATTTCCATAAACGTGGTTTGTTTTTTAAGGGCACCATGGCATTAAATATAGGTACCACTACATTTTGCCAGGGTGCAACAGTCTAAACAGATCCCTAAATGTTCCATTAGTGAAAAGAATGAACATGTTCTTTCAACAGGATGGAGTGCCACCACATTTTGCTTTGATTGTGTGTGACTTTCTAAATGAACCTTTATCTGGGAAATGGATAGGTCAAAGGGGAACTTAAAGAATTAAAATGAATGCAGTAAAATGACTGAAGAAACTCTCCAACATGTCAATGAATCATGCAAGCACAAAATTGAAATTTGTTTAGAAAAAGAAGGATGACTTTTTGAACAGCACATATAACAATTAAAAATAACAAGTAAATAAAATTCTCATGGGTAATTATACTTTTAATAAATTATCCCTGGGGTGCACAAATTTTGCTTCACCCTGTATAAGTCATATCTGCATGTAAATGTGTCGAGTGTAAAGTATGTGTAATTTGATATCAAATCTTGTGTTTTCTTAAAATTTTGAACTTAGAAATTTTTTCCTTATTAAGAAAGTTGGTCTCATGCTTGTTTCAGGTGTAGTATGAATAAAAACTTGTTGCTAAGATATATTGGTTTCAATAAACAATTTCTGAAACATGGCATCAATATTGTCATCATGAAAATTCAACTTCTGTTACTAAAAGTAATAATGTTCACACACACACACACACACATATATATATATATATATATATATATATATATATATATTGTTGCCCTTGTTATAGCAGTTATCAAAAAATTAGTTTCTATTTATGTTACTATTTTTTTAAATCCTTTATTTTTGTGGCAAAGTTGTTTTCCATGTGAATATATTTTATACATTATCATCTGAAATCTTTCTATGAAACAACTGACAAGAGAAGGCTTTTTATTATTGTAATCTGTTGTAGAATCAGTTTCAGCATACTTCCTGCTCTTCCCTACTACTGTAACAATAGACTACTGCTATTTATAAATATGGCAAGTAGCCACATTAGAGTAGGATTTGAGTAGTATTTGATTTACTTGAGTTTTTTCCTTCTATGTATGAGCATTTAATAAACCTCTTTGTTTTTTCTACCTAGACTTCTGTTCATTCAATACTAATTCTTTCAAATTCTCAGCTATTTTTAACAAAGACAAAATTACAAATTTTGACATTCTTCCAGTATAAAAAATTCTTACAAGTTTTTTAGAATTTTCTTTTGTAATCACTTTGTCTGCATGTAGTTCTGTGGGAACAAGAACTGCAACAGGGGACACAACAACACAATTAGATTGAGCAAGTGTCCAGCTTCAAAACGCTATTTTTTCCACATAGCGACCACAATTTGCAATGCCTTTTTTGCCAGCAATGAAAAAGATACCACGTAAAAGTTTGCAGCCACAGAAGTAACCCACTTTTACATAATGGCAATTTTGAAACATATTACCTATTGCCTAAATTTGCTCAGATCCACTGTTTGGTCTCTGTAAACATTTTACTAATGTCAACTAGTGCAAATGTTTGTGTAGTGTAATTCATTTATGTTATTGGTCTGGAGGAGGCGATCTCAGTGTGGCACCTTTTGAAAGTGCCTGTAAAGCATCCCACAGGTTGACCCAAGTTTGTGAGTGAAATTGGGTAGACAGAACCCTTTGAAAGTACAGAGTCACATGTCATTGTGACCAAGGGTTTGAGCGTGCTGGCTTTGTTCAGACTGTTGATCACACTAGATAACGCAATCTCTCCCTGTAAGTAAGATTTCAGTATAAATTATATGTGGGCTCTGCAACAGGGATTAGCTAGCCACCCTAAGACAGGTATCCTCAACTATGAGTGCGTAGGAAAAAAATGGTGATGAGAGGTGGGTCAAAAAGTGCAGTGCAGTGCTCGCTGGCAGGCCCGCTATTTTTTCTTCTTCTTTGGTCGCCTCAAGGAAATGAATTGTGTGGCTCCCTTTCTTAGCCATTACACTGGGCAGTTGTGAAAAAGACACCAGCACAGCTGCACCTACTTCGGTTCTGTCGTGCTGCTGGCACCCTGCTTTTTATGCTATTCCAATACGGCCAAAATTTGCATGCGTGAAAATATTGTCTCGTTTTGAATGAGATATGTGCACATAAATTGCATCTTCAATAGCAGCCATATTTCTTTTTGTCATCACTTTGTAGGAAAAACACGTTTGCACTCATTTCGAATTCTGAGGTAAGTCATGTCTTTCATCACAGAGTGGACAGCCATTCAGTATCTATAAAATGTGGCAGCTTGGGAAAAGAACCCAGGCATGAACATGACATCCCTTTATACTTCATAACACTGTTAATACATATACCCTGAAGGTAGTTTTATATAAAATTTAATAAATTTTGTGTACATACACATAATGATGCTAGTCATATAATGCTCACACAAATTTTTAAGTGGTGAAATTAAGATTTCATATAAAAATAATATTTTGTACTTTCTGTGTTGTTATATAGGAATAAAGTGTCACTGCTGACACTGGAGTTTGAACACAGATCACCAGAGAGCAAACACACAGTTGATCCCATTTTCAGTAAGTAGATCACATTATGGTAAAGGAAATGTATATATGGGAATTAGTGTGGCGTCTAAGTGATAAACTATATGGATTACTATTCGGATCACTGTTCAGTGGTTACTATTCAAGTGAGTATTATCAAGTAAGTACTATTAGTGTGAGTGTTATTCAAAGGCGTCTGACACCAGTATTGTTCAACGGCATTACTATAGTTTTATCTGCAATTACAAAGTCTCTACTACAATGAGCATTACAAAAGTGACAAGTGTCTGTTGACATTACAAAAGTGGTAACGATTGTTTGTTGACATCACAAAATGTGTAAAAAAAATAAAATAAAAACAATAAAAATATATAAATGCAGCACCAAATGATGCTTCTATATCAGGTGTAAGAAACTGGAGGGAGAGGCTACACCATCAATGACATCAAAACAAAAGATGGATTTGGTAAGTACAGTTAAATGTAATTTGATTAAAACGGGAGGTAAATTACTGATATAAAAACAAAACATTTTATTTTTAAATGTAATGAAATTGAATAATTTTATTTTAACACTTCAATAATAATGCCATGTGTAGCCATGTTTTTTTCTGAAGTTTTCCATTTCTGGCAAGACATGTCAGAACCTGATAAACTTTCAGATTTTGGAGGTTTTTCCAATTTTGGAATTTCGGTTAAAAGATATGCAAACTGTAATAATAAAATAGAATAAAATAATAAATAAAAGTTGTGTCAGTGAATTTCAGAAAGAAATGAAGACTGAAAATGTACTGAGATTTGAAACCAGAGTTGTTACACTTGTGGAGCTTTTGTTTAAAGTGTAAGTTGATATAATTGTTATTTGTAGACTCCTTGAAAACAGTAACAGCCCAGATGTAAAAATAGGCAAAAATTAGAGTTGTGATTCGAATTGAGATGCTTTCAAGTATTGTAATAATTATTAATTAAGCGTTTTCCTCATTTGGAAGTTGTACACTAATTACCAATTCAGTCTTTTACATTGAACCTCTGTTCTTTTAATAAGTCTTTCTGTCTTTCTTTTCTTTGCCTTTAATCTTTGACAAAGAGTTCTTATCAAATAGTTATTAATTCCTATGACCAACAAATGTTACTTAATAAAGATATTAAAATATAAAAGATATTAAAATATTTTCTAATTAAATAAGGTCTTAGTTTTATTTCAGCTTTTATGATTCAGTGCAGTTTTTTTCTGTAACTGGTAGTCATGTTTGACAAAAAGGCATTGGTGATTTAAATTCTCCAAGGACTTGTCCTTATAACTAATATAAACATTAAACACTACAAGGACACATGGCACAGTCGATAAAGGCGTTAGATCCAGTGACAGGACCCAAAGAGTGTGAGTTCAATACCCAGTTAAGGAGAACTTTCAGAGGGAAATTAACAGGAGATAACTGATAACTGACATCCATTTAAACATGGCACGTGGAATTAGAACAGTCTACCCCAGTGAGCGAAATAAAGGGTTCACTTTGACATTCCAACCACCTGAAGTAGGCCAGAACGTACAATGGCTGAAATGTTGTAATAAATATGGCAACAAAGATGAGGACGATAGTTCGAATAATGTAAATAAGATACAAAAATAAACTTCTCAAAATTTCATGAAATTAAATAAGTAGCAGCAGATCTAAAATAAAAATATATTTTACCAAGATTTTCTGAAAAAGAAACATTTCTAAAATATTTTCATTTGTGAAAAAATTTTTGCAAGAATTTTGAAAGCTATTCTTTGACTGCAAAAAGACACTAAAATTTAACATTTCTAAAATATTTTCATTTGTGAATAAGTTTTGACAATTTTCATTAAAATTTTCTGATTTTTGCAAAAATTTTGAAAGTTATTTTTTTACTGTAAAAAGACACTAAAATTTCACATACTAATTTACAATCCTCAGTCGTAGCAAAAGAAACAACATTTGGAAGGTTCTAAAAAGGATTAAAAAAATATGATTTAACAATAAAAAAACTCTTTGATTTTTCATTTTAATAATAACAGAAAGGAAAACACAGTTGAGTAACGGATTTAGGAATCGGAGAGCTGAATTCCAGTTCATTTACTTAATGTGCTAATACCTGGGAAAAAACCTTGGGAAAAGTATGAATCCATCCTCCCTCCCAGCTATGGGTAAATAGTAGGACTGATTGGGCCCCATAGCCTTGATTAGCAACCAGTCTAGGAAAAGTAAAATTCAACCATCCTTTTAAGTTTTCAGCATCTCTTCCTCAAAATCTTTATAATATTCAAGAGGAAATATCACGTAACTCCTAGAGTTGTAGAGGTAAAACAGCTACTGCAGTCAGTTCCACATGTCATGCCTCTTCCAAATGTCTCAGTTATTTCTCCGTTTTTTTTGTTCATCTCTGCAGTAGCTAACTATTGAACTCAAAACTCTTTGGGTCAAGTCACTGTATTCGGCCAACATGTTTATCCACTGGGCCATGTGTCCTTCAGGATATCAGTGTATGAATTTTGGGAACATATAAACCTAATGTTCCAGTAATAATTTTTTACCAGAGCTCATATTACAATTTTCAAGATCAAATATCCTGTAACTCTTAGAGGTAAAACAGCTACTGCAGCTAGTTCCACATGCCATGCCTCTTCCAGATGTCTCAGTTATCTCTCTAATTTTTTTTTCACCACTATAGTAGCTAAGTATTGAACTCAAAGCCGTTTGCGTCAATTCACTGGATTCAACGAACGTGTTTATCCACTGGGCCATGTGTCCTTCAGGATATCAGTGTATGAATTTTGTGAACTTATAAACCTAATGTTCCAGTAATAATTTTTTTACCAGAGCTCATATTACAATTTTTGTTGTTATTTTTCTCTAGCACTCTGTATTATTTGGTTCCCATATTGTATTCATTTCTATGTTTAAGAAATTTTTGTAGCATAGCATATGTGCTGATTCCTTTAGTTTTTGTATTTTCCAGTGATCTTATTATTTTGACCTCATCTACACTACAGGTTGAAATTTGGCACCAGATTTTAATTTTTATTACAAATAGAACTGAGACCATCATTTTGTAGGTAAGATAAGCTCTATAAGCATATTCTCGTGCCATTCTATCTACTAATTCTTTCATGGTAGTTGTTTACTATAAATTTTGAAATCATAACTAAAGTAGTATAGTAATTTCTTTTCAAAAAATTCTCTCTCATAAGATGTTCTACACTAAATGAAATACATGAGTGAAAGTCATTTTTCATTGAGAAGTTTAGCAGTGACATCGCATTCTCAAAAGACACATGCATTTTGCATGCTCAGGAACGTCTCTCATGTACCATCTCATATAGCAGCAAAGTCTAATGTGTGACAGACACAATTACAGATGTTGCCTGTCCACATGGTGTTAATAAAGTGGCCATGACCTCCTGTTGTTTGTACTTCATGTTTATTTCAAAGGAACACCACAAATTTGCTTTGTAAAGAATGAAAGCTAATATATCTTATCAAGAATGATGTGGAGTGAGTAGCCATGGTCAAATGCAAATAAATAACAGAACTGTCAGTTGGACTTTGACTCCGCCCACGTTGTGTTGTTTGATCACAGATCTGGCAAACATGAAATTGTCATCAGCAATTGTGATGCTGGTCCGTTCCCATCACTAGGGTTATTGTATGCTAAGCACTTTGGGTCCGGAATCTTTACACAATGAAAACTCCATTCCCTGGATTTGGTTACAGACCAAAGTTTATTTATTCTGTTTATATTGTGTTTTAACAATAACTGGTGCTTTTTAAAACTACCTCATTAATCAGCTGTCACCCAAACATTGCCATATGACTTTTGTTGTAATATTTTGTTAAAGAGTCATTTCCTTCAAAGTGTCTCTGCCCTAAAAAGAAATAAACTTTAGAAATAAAAATAAATCCCCTTTTATTTTTTCAGTTTGTCCATCATCCTATTCTTTAACATGTCGGAGTTACCTCCTCCTTAATTCCCAAATTGTCACCAGGGGTCTCTCTTCCCATACTATAAATACTGGGTGACTTCTTGCCTCGACATTTTCCCTTCAGTCCTCATGCCGCGTCCCATCTCGTGCGGAGGTGAGGTGAGTCTTTCTCTGTTTTCTTCATTTCAGCGAACACCACAACTATGTGAGCTCTCACAAAAGACAGCGTTTCCCATTTCTGGGAAGACGCTATGAACATTACGAACATTCACCAAAATACGAACATTTACCAAAGAACAAACACAAATGTTTACACACAAACACAATGTTAACTATGTCCATTGTAAAATTATTTTGTTTAATATTTAATATATATATATATATATATATATATATATATATATATATATATATATATATCTTGTTTTGTTTGTTTGTCTTCTTTATCTTCAGTTGGACTTAATTCAAGTCCGACATTTTCTTGTAGTAGGACCTTCTTCTAGCAGGAAATATAAACGCACGTGTTTTCTTTACATCTTCACCCCCGGTCCAATACAAACACTTTTCATCTCGTTCCGAACTATGTTTTTAATTCAACCCTTTTCTTTTTGCTTGTCAGTGTCATGAAACAGAATTAACAAAGTTTGTAATCAAAGAAAAAGGAACAAAGGCAAAAATGAAATACTGTAATTCCCCATGAATAATACGCATTTTTTTCTTAAAAAAATAACAAGCAAAATTAGGGGTGCATATTATGCACAGCTACAAAAAATCTTCAAAAATTGCCGTTTCATAGGTCGATTTCAATTACGAAATAACTACTCACCACAAACATACGACAATTTGACACTAACATTCAAAAACTGCGACCCATAAGGATGTCAAACAATCACATATACCTGACATTACATACAAATGTAAAACAAAATAAGAATTATCATATTAGAATAATATTATTCTGCGTTTAAAACTATATTTTGTGAAAAACTACATACATATCCGGTAGATTACCCATTTTATCGAACAAAAATAGGTTAATGAGTCTGCGCAGTAGACACAATATAGGTACTTCCGTTTCCTTTTAGAATCATGATGATCAGGAATTTTGATAAATATCTTCAATTACAGCTTGAGTGAGAGTAGGAAACGCTGGCCATAATGAAATTAGAGAAGTACAATTTATAGGGCTTGATTACCAAACAAGAAGCGCATATTATGTGGGAGTAGAAGCATTTTCCCACACTTTCAGCACAATTTTAGGAGTGCGTATTATGGATAAAGGTGTGCCGATCTATTACGCACATACATATATACATACATATCACATACAACGCCAAGCATTCATTGGTTGATTAATCACCACTACATTATTATAGACAATTTACAAATCGCAACAATGCGACAATTTTGTAGTCGTTCATGTAGTCAGTTTTGTGCACTTTTGGGAGAAATGGATCCCAGAAAGCTTTCTTAAGTTTCCCCAAATCTTGCTTGCTAATTGGTCAATGCCAACCAAGCAGATCGTCTGCATGTGAAGAATAACTTTTCCCGCGCAGCGATCTGGAGCCTATAGTCACTTATTTAAGACAGAAATTTTTCTTAGATAATTACTGAGAATTCAGCTGCCAAACGAATCCACGACAGTTGAAACCATGCACCAACCTTCTCACTCACACACACCACTCACGTGCTGAACATACCTTGTATAAACTCACATAATCTTTTCTTACACAGCAAAATCTTTCGAGAACCGTCATTATAAGAGGAGTACATAAGCATTCTTCCAGTGAACTTTGGAATACTAAAATAATAAATAAAGAGAGACAACTCTTGTTTTATTCAACCTTTTCTTACTTAAATGCATGCTTTCTATCACATCGTTGTTTGATATTGTACATCTTGTTAAATACATATTTTATATGTAACAATGTCTTTTGGTCATCCTTTTCTGCGTGAGCCTTGTTTCCTAATCTAAAGTTAAATTAATGTGGTGAAGTCCACCACAAAGGTGTGTTATACATGGGGAATTACGGTAATATCAAGCAAGCAAATAATATGTGCAAGATAAATTAACAGTAAGAAGGCAAAAATTTCACAGCCAAAGAATTGGCGTTGATTATGGTATTATGGCAAATTCGGACAAGCGTACATAGTGCAGTGAACGTAACATTCTGACTTCTAGAAAAGGCAAATTGGAACTGGATCATATCATTTTTTAAATTATATATAATGATACTAATATATAAATACATTCAAATATACAGATATTTATCAAAATTTTATAATAATACAGGAAAAAAGAGTATAATTTCTACAAGGAAACCCATTACTAGCATCACCACTCCTCGAATGATTAGGCCCTCCACCCACATTTTAAATCAAAATTTTAACAGCCATTTCTCACGTATTATTAGGTTGGTGCAAAATAATGACGTAATAATGTCGTTTTTGACGTATTTTTTAACGTCAAAAAACGACATTATTACGTCATTATTTTTGCACCAACCTAATATATTCTTCTGCTACGACACCTATGATTTCACAAGTTTACGTGGTAGCAAATGTATATTTACACGCTGTTTGGTGCACTTATGTACACAGCACATCTATTTAATTTGTATATTCGCTTTTCCACTATTTTTCCCTGTATTATTACTTTTTTGTATTTGTTTATTTACCCTACCCACCCCATTTTCTGACAGTGGTTTTCCAAAAGAATTTTTTATCAAGATGTTGTTTTTTTACTGTTCTTTTCCGCTTTTTTCTCTTTCATTTTATTTTATTACCTTTTTCCGTGTGTTCCCGCACACTTTTCTAATCTCACCAAATCTCTCAACACTGACCACACACAGAACGTCCTCCTCACCCCAAAACCTATGACGCTCTATGTTCAAAATCTCACTCCCCTACTACCCACACCGATAAGGACATAACTGCCTAACACGTTCACACCTTCCCAGTTTTTGAATCTAAGTTTATATTCATAAGAGGTTTTTCACAGCGAGGATTTAAAGAGATTGGATTTTTACTAAGAATACTATTTACACTAGGATTCACACCAGCCACAAGGACAATAGTTGGTGAGTTTTCCACATTTTTCTGTTTAGTTCTCGCACCGCTGACGAAGGACACAGGTGTGCCAAAAATTCCAGACTTTGAACCTGAATTGTCATGTTTCATTTCTGTCCTGTGGTTAATAATTAATATTTCATAAATGCTTTTCGTACTTTTGGTACCTTTTCGTTTGCCCTTGTTTTATTAACCAGCTATAAGAAGCACACGTGGACTCTTTCTTCTAATCATATACATACATAAATATATGATAGAAATTATTGGGAGGATTTGATAATTATATTTAAGTAATTCATCGAGTCTGAAAGAAACCTCAACAGAATGCAGAAAGCACTGGATGCGCACTGCTGATGAATCCCAAATATAGGACGAAACGGCCATCCAGTGCTTTCTGCAATCTGTTGAGGTTTCTTTCAGACTCGATGAATTACTTAAATATAATTATCAAATACTCCTAATAATTTCTATCATGTACATCATTGCTTGAACCGGCTTCTAATCGTCTAGAGTAAGCGGCTTGGTGAGAGTAGTCGTGGCTCTAGTCCTATGGTTACAGAGAACTCAGTAAGAGTTCCACCACGGAATATGTGAGCGAGCGGCGCTATATTGAGTCTGATTTGCAATCTCTTCGTCACCGAGGCCCGATGGAACAGTTGGTGCTTGACAACCTAACTTTCAGGGTTTCAATTCTCGGTAGTGGATGCACACTGCTGATGAGTTCATATAGGTAATAAGGGCGAAATGGCCGTCCAGTGCTTTCTGCATTCTGTTATGGTTTGTTTCAGACTCGATGAATTACTTTATATATCTCACTACAGCTCAAAAGTTTAAAGTCAACCCAGAATTAGTGTGGGATGAACCTGGTAGAAGAGTGAAAAAAAGCTGTTAAAGTCATTGAAAAAAAGGATGGAATCAATTATCAAATTTATACTTTAAGGAACTTTTGCAATAAATACCTAAAATTTGTCCTGCAGTAATCTATGCTAAAGGAGAATATTTTGACGAGAGCAAAATTTAATCGTAAAATACTTCTTTTCTTTTTATCATAATAAAATTTATATATATATATATATGTGTGTGTGTGTAAATTATTTTCAGATAGAGTGTGTCTGTAAAGGAACAAAGTGAACAGAAAGACACAAGATGGTTGGTTGGGTTTTATGGCATATCAACCACTGTAGGTCATTTAATGCCAAATTAAGTTTATATATATATATATACACATACATATATTAAATATACAGTACTATCAAACGCATAGCTGGCAACATTATTGTTTCAGAAACGTATAGCTGGCAACATTTTTCCGAAAACATTATCTGAGGCCTTGCTGTTGGACGTAGTTAATCGTCATACCCAGGACGTGGGTAAGATCTGGAAAAACTAGGAGTTCACTATTTGCCCATAGCTGGGACCCTAACAGGTGCTACCACCCCGGGTCAAGGTGGACCTGTGAACACCAACAATTAAGAGGTGGTTCCACGCTCCTCAAAACCTCCTGATCAGAGGCCTTGCTGTTGGATGCAGTTTAACGTAAAGACACAAGAGGAAAAACTATTCCTAGTGTGGTTTTGATTCGTTTATCAAGACTTTTAAATTTGAGAATGTCCATCAGGTAGTTGAACGGTCAACATAAAAGAAAATATCATAATTAAAATCCGGCAAAAAGTAAGCAAGTAATATTCAAGAATTTTTTTTCAATGAATATTGTTTAAATTGCGATTAGATTATTATGGTATGAGATTGATGTATGTACATCTTTAAAAAGAATTACTATTTTCCAAGCCAGCATTTTGAACTAAACCTTTTATTTCATCCACTCGATTGTTCTAGTTCCATGTGCCATGCCTCTTCCGGATATCACAGTATTAGTTATCTCCCTTTAAACTCAACTCTTCAAAATTCCCATCACTTGAAGCAGGCCGGAGCATGCAAAGGTTGAAACGTTGTGAATATGGCAACAAAGATGAGGAGAACAATCCAAACAATGTAAATAATTAAAATAACACTTCTCAGAAATATAGACAGATCATACTTATTATAAAACGCAGGTTGTGTGTGTGTGTGTGTGTCTGTACGTTTATAAATTGGATCGGATTTCATTCATTTTTCAACCGATTTCAACAAAACTTCACAGGACTACGTAAAATTACCTTGCGGTGGTTATGACAGCGCAAAAAATTGGAAAACACAATTGTTTTTGCACAAAATCAATTTGAAAACACGATTAAGAGGCATCGCTGTCTGAGAATGAAAGGGGGACAACTCATATCGAGTTACACTTATTATAAAACGCAGGTTGTGTGTGTGTGTGTGTGTGTGTGTGTTCGTTTATATATGGGATCAGATTTCCTACATTTTTTAACCGATTTCAACAAAATTTCACTTTTTTTTTGGCAGGTAGTGTTTCTTATTGTGTTGCACACTTTTTTCTTTATTTTTACATTCAGAATGCTTTAAAAATTCCATTTACAAGACAATTGTTTATAATAAAATTCTATTCAAGTGGTAGACTCATAACGATTGAAAAACAATGTTTTGTTTGAGTTTGGGTTTGACCAATTCGTAAAAACAAAACAAAAAAAAAAACAAATTAAGACATGCGCGTCCATCAACCTTAAACAATAATCTTTGTCAATTTTATCTTTCAGTCATTATGATGGTCGATACTTGATCTATCTCTTACTGTTACATCCCCGGGCAACGCCGGGCTCTACTGCTAGTATTGAATAAAATTGAATTGAAGACAGTTTACATTTTCATGAATCTTCTAATTTTGCATGAAATCAAATTATTTTTTATGCTCTATTTCACATTTTGTAAACACTTCATCAAAATGGTGTTCATTTTGATAAAAAAAAGCATCAAATTTTGCAGGATTTGTTTTCTCAACAGTTATGTGTTCGCATGTGTAATTTTAAGGATGTACTCTGTGAAAATGCAGACCCGCAAGTTTTACAAGAATATGGCTTTTCTCCTGTGTGTATTCGTTTGTGAATTTTTAAAGTAGAACTGGTTGAACTTGCATAATCACATATATCACAAATATAAGGTTTTTCTCCTGTGTGTATTCGTTTGTGTCTTATTAAAAGTGAACTTGTATAAAAAGCAAATCCACAAATGTCACAAAAGTACGGCTTTTCTCCTGTGTGTATTCGCTTGTGTGTTTTTAATATTGAAGTTCTTGAACATGAAAAGCTACAGATATCACAAGAATATGGTTTTTCTCCTGTATGTGATCGTGTATGTGCTTTTAAAGTTGAGCTTTGTGAAAATACAGCTCCACAAATTTCACATGAATATGGCTTCTCTCCGGTGTGAATTCGCATGTGCTTTTTTAAGTCTGAACTGATTGAACATGCATATCCACAAATTTTACAAGAATATGGCTTCTCCCCAGTGTGTGTTTTTATGTGTGTTTTCAAAGATGAACTGCACAAAAATGCACTTCCACATACTTCACATGTATAGGGTTTTATTCCAGTATGTGCTCGCTCATGCATTCTTAAAGCTGAACTGACAGAAAATTTATATCCACAAACATCACATGTATATGGCTTTTCTCCTGTGTGTGTTCGCTCATGTATTTTCAAAGATGAAGTGTCTCTGCATGTGTATCCACAAATATTACATGAGCATGGCTTCTCTCTTGTGTGTGTTTGCATATGTTTTTTTAAAGTTGAACTCTGCAAAAATGAATATCCACAAATATTACAAGAATATGGCTTCTCTCCGGTGTGTATTTGAACATGTACTTTTAAATTTGAACTCTTTGAACATGTATATCCACAAATTTCACATGAATGTTTCTTTTCTTTGCATGTCTCCATTTTGTTTCAAAGTAACTGATATCAGATGAAAATTCAAAATCTTTACAAAAAGTTAAAAATATGCTGAATAGATTCTCTCATAAAGAAAGATTTTTATGCTGTTTTTGATGCATTTGAGAAAGCAGTAACAAAACTGTCAAAAGAATATTGTCTTTAATAAATAATGCTTTCAATTTGACTTGAAGTTTATTTCAAAATTAGATATGTTTGCAAGAACTGTGGCAGGAAACCTGAAATTCTGTAGCACAGACACTGGAAACACACTCGCAATAAATTCTGGTCCAGCACGCACCGATACTTTTCATATGTTCTTGCCAAGCCAGAGAGTTTGCATATTGAGCACGCAGCCTCGATCTGACTATGACGCATGCGCCTCGTCATTTCAGCACTAATGTCTCACTAGCAATTCGCTTGTCCTATACGAACATTAGGCTTACGCTACTCTAGCCCTCTTGGACCTCCAAGATAATTCTCCAGCACAAGAACCAACTTTAAATCTGTGCACATTTTTGAGAGTATTTTATAATAGCCAATTTCAAATTTTATAAGCAGATATTCTTTTACATTAATGATCCTTGAAAATCTTGTTAGTATTTAAAAATTAAGGTCCAGTTTGTTATCTGATGATCATTTTAAGATGGAAGCCATTACTCATCATGAACACTGGTAATGAAAAATAAATACAAATGCATTATTGGTCACAAAGGAAAAACAAATTTTTAACCAAAATTTCAATGGTTATAAGTAGGATTTAAAAAATAATTCAATAATCAAAAAATGCTGTGGTACTTAATAATAATGAAAGTTTTGATGATAAAATTTTTTTTAAAGTTCAATTTATTTATTTATTTTTTTTCATATGCTCATTTTTTTTATTGAATTTTTGTAGTAAATAAATACTTGAAAATACGATTTTTTCCAGGTTTTCTTAATTCAAACTGTTAACCAACGTCTTCTTAAGCAATTAAAACTAAGAAATGTATTGAAACATTTAAATAAACAAACATATCAATCAATGGAAAATAGAAACAAACAAATAAATTACTACATTCAAACAATGAAAATAAATAACAATCATAAAAATTAAAAGAGAAAACCTACAAGAATGAATTAATAAAATAAAAACAAATTAAAAATGTTTATATTATTATTTTTTTCTATACTTACCTGTTTTTAGATTAAAGCTTCATTATTTTAAATGACAGACGAAAAAATGGACAAAGCAGACGATAAAATAACGCGTTTCCCAGTTCCGTCGAAATTTACTATTTAAAAATTTAAGTCTACACATTTTCTGTTTCGATCGCTCAATTCCTGACAATTTTGTCGAAGTTAAAAAAAACAAGAAAAAAAAAGATACATATATATATATATATATATATATATATAAAGATACAACTTGGAAAAAAGATTTCGTTTGCTTACTGCTAAGCGGTGTCGAACAAGAATTGGTTCCTTGCGTGATTCCTTGAGTAAAAATAAAATGCGATTTAAAAACACACTGATTAAAATTTAATCAGTGTACTGTGTATTTAATCATTTTGTGGGTGCTATTTTTTTCTAATAATACTTTAATTCAATCATTTATTAAATTATTATTAGAAAAAGAAAACGGTTAATTTGCAAAAGGCCCACAGTAATGAAAATGTTCCATTATGATTACGGTGTGAAATTGCCTGATTATTTCAAAAATGTCATTAAAAGTTTCTGCTCTATTGCCATTTAGGAGTTATGGACAATGTAAGTTCGAATTCTTTCGCGTTGCGTCGACAGGACGGCTGTCATTACTGGCTTTGTTTACATACGTTTGCCTTCAGCAGTGATGCGGCGCGGAATCTTCACTTATGGTGATTTTAGGAACCTCCATTGGATCGCTAAAAACAGAGCATTTTAATCACCATAAGTAATGCGCAATGCGCGAAGTTTGAATGCATGATTCCAAATATAGCAGTAAAAAAATAAACGAATAAGATCACAATTCCGACAATTAAAATAAAAAAAAAATGTTAAAAAAAATAACGTTTCCTTTTTTTTTCAATAAGTTTTTTTGGGGAGGGGGGGTTCACCCAGGTAGGTCATATTTATTTAGAAAAGCTTTCAATTGCTTCTATAACAAATTTAATCCAAATACATTATTTAATAAAGCTTCACTTCTACAAAGAAACATTACTTTTAATTGGAAAAAAAATATTTATACCAATTAAATAAAAACTATTCATTTAAAGCTCCATTATTGAAAAAAAAAAGGGCGCATGTTAAAATAACTTTGGTGAAAACTGAACAGTAATCAACTTGAGTAAGAAGAATATACGAAAAGCAGTAAAAATGGCTGTTAAAAGTAAGCTTATGTGCATTACTACTCGAGGCAAACGTATGTAAACAACGCCAACAAATATGTAAACAATATTATCTGTAGTTGAAGGCATACAATTGCATTCAAAATATTTAAATTTTGGCATTAAATAACATTATGGGTTACAAGAAATTACTGTTATGAAAAGAAAAGACAGACAGACAAAAAAATTAAATTCTTTTTAGATATGAGAGTTTATTTTCATTATTAATTTCCATTTGCTTTTCTTAACTTTTCAATCACAGATTTCAGTGATTCATTAGGTGAATTCATTTTGTATGCATAGATTATTTTTAACAAATAAAAAAATTGCCTGAAAAATAACAAAAAAAAACTATATAAAAACAAAAAATAAAAAGAATTACATTAAAATAAAACATTTTGCTTTCCTTTAAAACCCTTATCTCTTTCTTTCTCTCTCTAAACTTTTCTAAACTAATGAGAAGGTGACTGTCAAATAAAATGGGAAAGAAAATAAGAGTGAACCCAGCTGAAAAATGCCAGAAATTTGCAGGATCCGAGCCTACCTTATTTGTGACTTGAAAAATACCTAACATTAAGGAGGCTACACACATAACTTCCATTATAAGAGAAAAATGAAAATGAAGGAAACACCGGAAAATAAGTTTGGCCAATCCAAAAAAGTGACACAATGAGACTTTTGATGTTAGCTGAAACTAATGTTCATGCCAGAGCCTCAGATCCCACTCAAAATCAATATAGCCTGAAACCTCTGTGATAGAGAGAAGGGAAGTCAAGAGCGACGAATGGAGATGCTACTGTGGAGAAATCAGCTATGCATAAAATAGTAGTTAAGATAACATCTGCTAATGATATTTCTGCCCTGCTTAGGGCTGAGAAAAACACAGAAGATTTACACTGACCTATTTACTGATTTTAAAAATCAGTTGATTTAAATTGGTAACTAAATCAGTTTGATTTTTATTTAAATCAGTTTGATTTAAATTGAACAACCCTGAGATGAATGGGCAACCATTTTTGAGCAGTGACCTCATAGCTATAACTCATCACAAGGTGAGCTGCACTAGTAAAAAGATTTAACGTAGTAGGTACCTCCAGCTATTTTCAACACAGAAGGCCACATATGTAATCATGTACCTTAGAAATTGTAGGAAAGTTTTATTTTACATTACTACTATCCCTATCATGGTCTGACTTCAAAATTACCACTAACAGATATTTCTCTAGACTGCTTGTATTGGGTAAGACGTTAAACTATGTCCAGCAGAAGAGCCTCTGATCAGGAGGTTTTGAGGAGCATGGAACCACTTCTTAATTGCTGGTGTTCCCAGGTTTGACATGAGGTGGTAGCACCTGTTAGGGTCCCAGCTATGGGCAAATAGTTAATTATTACCAGCAATACTTTTTTGAAAAAAAATTATTACCAGCAATACAATTTTTGAAGGAAATATATTACCAGAAACAGATTTTCGACAAAACAAAATTTTACTAGCAATAAAAAATTTGCCCGCATTGGGTGGCCCATTGAGGTTGGTGTGCCATGGAACAGAAACCAAACCAATCTAAACCAAAGAATACATATTCTATTCATTCGAATCTATCCTAAAAATGTTGTTGGCATTAAATAACCCATTGAGGTTGATATGCCGTAAAACAAAATAAACCAAACCAATCTAGACTGCTACCAATATCCGCATTATTAACAAACTTTTTGCTACACCAAATACCAAAGAACACACTCATCCCTGTAAAGATAAGAAATACCCTCAGTTTGTTTTATTCCAAAGTTTTCAGTAAAGGAAATCTTACCAACCACCTATTCAGACTGCTGACCCACACCATCAAACGTGAAAATACCAGAATTAAAAGCCTGCTGCAGAACTAGACACAGAACAATCCTTGAAAATGAATGTAGCAACATTCAAAAGTACCCAGGGGAAAAGATAATGTAAACATTAATATGAATTTTAGCAAATTTACTGATAACACAAAACAACTTATTCAGAAATTTGGAAGATTTAATAACAAAAATCAATAGACGTGATTTGATCATATCATTTAACAAAACATATTTAAGAGGAATTCTTGCTGCCGAAATGCATCATATTTAGATTATTAACATGTGGACTATTGTCCCTTTCTTTGTTGTTCCTATCACGACATTTCAGCTGTTATATTCTCTGGCCTTCATCAGGCAGATGCAAATACAAGTAACCTACAATGAATTTCAAACTGAACACTTTATTTCATCTACAGAGGGTAGATCGTTCTCATTCCAATGCTTGTGTCTAGGGATATCTCATCTAGTTCTTATTTTTAGTGCTATTTAATTATTCATAATCATTAGGTCAAGAATTATTCTCAACTTCTCCTGGTTCATCCTTCCAACCATTTCTGCCAGACATCGCTGTAGTAACTTTCTGAGATGGTCTTCTGTGATGTCCTTGACTGGTCCCCATGTACACAGCACTACGTGATGCATCTCAAAGCAGTTTTGTGCAGCTACAGTCTGTAGTTAACATCTCTACAGTAAATGACCATCCATGTGTGGCGAAGAGTCACGCCCTTCTTGAGGTAACCCTGTTAATATGCATGGGCATAGACAGAAAACAGTGGATTCTAACCTCGATAAAAAATCTCTCTCTTTTCTTTTTGGGTAGTTGTAGTTCCTGTGGCAATCATCAACAAACGGATGTTTTTTCGACAGAAAGAACATAGCAGCTTCATGAAATATCATCCTGATTGACAAGCGGAAGGTGCATTGCTCCAGTTAGCGAAGAACCATAATACATCTATAGATGTCATTAGTCATCGAACGATTCATGAGTTCCTTAAAATTAAATTATTACTCACCCTGTTTTCACTGAGTCCAAGTACTCACAGCCCAGCCCAGGGATTGAACTCACAATTAATATATCACCAAGCGCATGAACCAATGCCTTGATCCACGAGGCTAATGTCTGATGGATTTAGATTAAAGGGTTCAATTCAGAATTCCTTGTCAGTCAGTCATGTGACATGCGTAATACATGCTGTTTTCTTTTTCAAGCAAGGCGGGAAGCTACTAGCATGCAAAGGATTTCAGAGTAGGAGTGAGAGCAAAGAGGAGTGATAGAGGAAAGGATGAAGAGAAGGTTAGGGGATAGATCAAAAGATCTGGAGATGTTGATTGACATTACATTTGAATAGTTGGAGATTATAGCTATCAGGTAAACAGGAAATGGGGAGGGAGTTCCACAGGTGAGAAGTGCGAGACATGAAGCTATTGAGTGTGAGATGCCAGCCTAGTTGAACGCTTAAATTCATGAACTCTGGGAACCAGCAAAAGGAGTTCATTGGAGTAGTTACCATAAAAGTATTTGTAAAAAATACAGAGGGAGACAACGTCTGTGAGAGAGCGGCTGCAGACGAGATGCTAGATCAGGGCCAATTACATTGTATATCTGTCTTTAGATTTTATCAAGGACCTTGAGACAATTAGAAGGGGCTCCAGACCATGATCATGTATCTTTCGATACATGACTGACAAAGCAGATTTTTTCCGCAGTAGGTTGCCATTTGTTTCTGCGGTAGACCAGTTGCTATCTAAGGCTATAGAACCCGGTCTGTCTTGCTATTTTACCCATAGCTGGGGGGAGAAGAAAAGGATTCATACCTTTCCCAAGGGTATTAGCACATAAGTGAACAATGTATATGAATTCAAATTCAGCTCTTCAATTCCTCAATCCAAGCTGCTATCTATGTCTTCACCCTGGAGAGTACAATGGCTGAAATGTTGTGATAACAACAACAAAGATGACGACAATATTTCATATGTAAACTCATGATATCTCATCCCAGAATTTCAGAGGGAAATTTACATATGACCGACAATTATGAAATTACAAATTTCGTATTTATTATGATGATTATATTTCCAGAAGGGTCGTAAACATCATTTTTATGGATAAATGATGAAATATTTAATATAATTTTCAAAAAGATTTTGTTTGATTTATGAGAATCATTCTATCGACAGAACTATTACATGCAGATGGATGGTGAGGAAAAAAGGAAAGAGGTGAGACTGACTTGATGGGAACACTGGTAGTACACGGTGTGATGGATAAAATGCCGTCTAAATTATGAAAATAACACTGACATCTCATTTTTACAGATATAATTAACAAAATTACATAAAAATATTTCAAACACTAAAGAGTAAAATTTATTCAATAAAATCACCATTGGCTTCAACCACAGACTCCAGACAACTTCAGAATCTCCTGTAACTCTTCTGGACAGTTTCCTTACATTAGTGAATGATAACATAAATCCTTTCCTTCAGTTCACCTGTTAGAGGGAGTTTTATTTATCACTTGCTCAACTGCACCCCACACATAATAGTCAAGGGAGTTGCAGTCTGAGAAGTTAAATGGCCAGATGTAAGGAGTCATGTGGTCACAGAAATTGTGTGACTGCTTGAGTAGCATAGTGCAGAGTCCTGTTACCAGACACAGGGTCTTCCATCAGCCATCCTCTTGACTCAGGGCAGCACTCTTTCCACAAGGCACCCCAAGTTGAGTCTGAGACCCTCACCAACAAATTTGGGAGTTCTTTTCTTATCTTTCCGAATCATCTGCACTCTCCTCAGATTGACACCCAAACACTCTGAAATGTTTGTCTTGGAATTCCCAGTGTGAATGCCAAGCAGTACAACATGCTGTTTCCAAATTTCTGGTGGAGTTAATTGCTTCATGAGGCTCTTTTGCTCACAGACAGTGCTCACTTGACCCTATAATACTGTGCAGTTGACAACATAAAAAAACAAACACAAAATTAAAAATATAAAAAGGTGAAAATTTACCCATGGTACCCTACATTTGCTGCTCAGGCGAGGAGTAAGAGAAACGGTAAAAAAGAAGGAAATTATTTTTTTTTCTGAAACACACAAGACAGTTTTTTGAAAAGTTTACAAATGGAATTTACATTAGTTGAATATGTTTCTATGATAATTAAGTCATTGCAGAGGTTGTGAGTTGTGTAAGTGAGATATAGTCTGAACAAGGTATGAAACAAAACTGTTATGGTTGATTGGTAGGTGAAGATAAAAATTACTGTGGTAAACACATGCATGAAGACTAGAGTACTTCAACGTAATCTAAGGCTAACAAGCTTGTCTTGCAAGAGCAATTACAACTGAGTAGTGAGTTTGATCTTCACTAGGTGCTCTGCATTTTTGGCCTTGTACCAGATCTAAGTTTCATTTAGAAAATCTTCTTGGGTAACTCAACATGGTGTAATGGTTAACAAGCTTGTCTCATTAGAACATTTACAACTGAATAGTGAGTTTGATCCTCACTGGGTTCTTCATGCATTTGACCTTGTACCACATCGAAGTTATGCTTAGAAAATCACCATATGCATAGAGACCACAACAAAAATTGGCTGAATGTAGAAATTAAGAGGCACAGTGGAGTAATGGATAATGGCTCGTATTGAGGAATCAGAGAGCTGAGTTTGAATTCCAGTTGGATCCATTACATTCAATTTGCATGCTAATAATCTTGGGAAAGGTAGGAATTCTCTTCTCCCCCCAGCTGTGGGTAAACAGCAGGATAGACCAAGTTCTATAGCCTTGGGTGGCAACTGGTCTAGGAGACGCTAACTCTGAATTCAAAACCAGCCTGGAGTGGGCAACATCAGGCTATTTTGCCCTAGAAACACCACTTCTACTTTGGATGCAGTACATCTGGTGCCCATACAACCCTGATGGATCACAGGATTTGTGATTGAGAAATCAGGGCATTTATATATTTTCTAAGGGAATCACAGAAACTGGGTCGGTTTATGTTGCCTCCAAAAATGCTTAATCATTCATCATGTGATCTGTTCATTAACATGTGGCAGTTAATTGGTGACTCCATGTTATGGCCCACCAACTAGTAAGATTTGACTTTTATATAGGATGTAACAGAACTGTTAGAGTTTGGGTTTATTTTATGACATATTTAATGCTGACAAGATTTTTAGAATAGATTTGTTTATTTAGTGGTATTTCAAATCCTTATGAGTAATTGAATGCCAAAATTTAATTTTCTTGGGAGCATTAATAATTACTTTTACAAAAATGTATTGCTGGTATTTTTACTATAAAAATATATTTTTATACTTTTCAGATAAGGTTATATAACTATTCTTACAACATTTTAAAATAACAGATTGACATGGTGATCATCAGCTATGCATGATTGACTTTTACATAATCTTGTATTTTATTAGTTTGCTAACCACACTACCAGTGTTGTTTTTCTAATTTAGATCTGGGTTTTCCAATTCCTGTCTGTGTTGTTTTAACATGAAAATTTTAAATTTGAAGGTGTATCAAGCAGTGATATACTTTCTGCAGTTAAGTAACTCTTGTTGGCAGTGGCCTAATCTTCTGGCAATGAAGGAGCTTTCTTGTTCTATGGACTGGTGCCTTCAAAACAGTCTTGGTACAGACACAGAAACAAAACTCATCTATTTAAATTCAAGAATACAAGCACTGAATTTTAAAATTTGTAAATTGTTAAAATTTTATTTTATAGTGAAAAAATTATTCATTTGATTAATAACTATTTCATTCAATGTGAAATAAAAATTTAGCACTTTTATCATTCATAAAATTAAATGAAAACAAAAGAGTTTTTTTAAAAATCTTTTGCTTTAAATAAAGTTTTTTTGTAAAATCGTTTTTGAACAACTCCGTGTTGAATGATGAACCATTTAAATCAGGCATGTACAACCTTTCTTGACCAGTGGGCTGCATAGTCTATGGTTCATCACAAGGTGGGCTATACTGCTAAACAGGTAATTCAGCTATTTTTACCACAGAAGGCCATGTATGTAATCATGTACCTTAGAAATTGTAGGGAAGTTTTATTTCACATTACTACTACCCTTATCATGGTCTGAAATAAAATACTTTGGAGTTGATAAGGGATAATTGTGCAGGTGATAAAAGCTTTTGACTCAGAATGTTGAAATATTTTAAAATATACAAACCACATGCAACAGCTATCTACCAAAATGGAGATACACCTCATCTGTCTTGTTTGATGGGATAGTGTTGACCCCTTGAGAGCTGGGTTGCTGTTACACAACTAACGTACAGTAACTAGGACTAGATGTACTGAGTGTTGTTATGGTTAGTAGCCGTACTAGAATATGTAGCAATATGATTTATTGCACATCCTTAGGAGATAGATTCTTTTTTTTCCTTTTAAATCAAGTTAATGACCAGAGTTTCTCAGGAATCTTGTCTCTAGCCCACTTTTGAATTGACAAAGTTTTGTTAGTGATTTTAGATAGCTGTAAAAGTGGGGTCCTTTGAAAGAACTGACCACCCAAAAGCTGTTTATATAGTCCCCCTTTTCAGTTGGTGGAACGTAAGTGGATGGAAAGGAGTGGTTGGTCTCCTAGCCAGTATCCACATAATGAGTAGTCAGTGAAATAGCCAGGTAGTGAATGTGTTGTTGTCTGTTTTCCATGGCCAGAACTAAGTGAGAAATTGTGTTTTTTTTTTGTTATTCTTTGTTGACACAGATCATGACCCTGTGGAACACAGAAAGAGCACTGGCATTTATGCATACAGCTGACCTTTAATGTCATTGCAGTGATGTCCAGCATCACAAACAAGACCTTTGATAAATTGTTCCTTAATGTTTCAAATCAAGTCAAATGCTCAATTCAGATTCGTAAATTTGTAGATAGTATCAAAATCTGTCTACTTCTTGTCTGAAGGGACCGAGTACTAGGTGATAAGCTTATAATCACAGTACACTGACCACTGGAAACAGACCTGTCTTCTGAACATGTCTAGTCACATTTTTAATGCCCTAATAAATATAACTGTACACATGGTCACGATCATGCATTTTGGTTTTATGATTTTAGAAGTTATTTCACTTCTCTTGCCCAAAGTGTCAGCAATAAAAGCAAGTACAGTATTGTGCCTACTCCCCAAAAATGAAGTCATTCATGAGAGTAAAAAGACACACCTTAATCATAATAACTATAAGTTACTTTATTATATCTTGATAGACATAGGTGGTCTGTCTGAAAAGTAATGGGATTGATGTCACAAGTTATACAATTTCAAACAACTATATAGTTTCCCCTTCGAAGTAATCCGCCTAGAGTCTAATGCACTTTTCCATCCTTCACTGCCATGTTTCTATGCACTGCTGGAAGGATTCTTCTTGGATGCTTTGTTGTTAATGCTCTCTTGATGACCTCCACGCCTTCAAAATGAGTCTCTTGATGATGCCTTTGAGCTTGGGTGAAAAGAAAAAAGTTACAGAGAGCAAGATCAGCTGAATAGAGAGATGGTTCGAGTATGGCAAGGTTTATCGTGACCAGGAATAATAAAAATTCAGATAGAGTTACTATTTTTTTCCATGTCTTTAAATTATTTGGTAGTTTTTTCTTTCTGCTCCACTCAAGAAATTTTATTATAAATATTTCACTCCAAGCAAGGCAATAAAGCCACTCGGACACAAGGGATTAGTGAGTGTTACATAATATGAGAAAAACTACAATTAAGGAGATAGGACAATAAAAGAACAAGAATTAAAGAAGACAGAAGATAATGACTGACATTGCATTTAAAACTTTAAAGAATTTTGAAAATTTGTAGTAATGAGAAATGTCAGACAACAATAGTTACTGTGAATTCTGCAGGAAATAAGATTCTAACTAATGTTGCCAGGCCTAAAATTATAGAATTATATAAAAATTTAAATATTTAAAAAAATTATTGACTGTACGTCTGCTTCTTGAAAAAAGAAAGTTATTTTTAAAAGCCAAAATTATATGTTTTACATTTTATTTAAATTTAAATGCACTGATAATTTTTTCTGCTAGCTTAGATAGCAAATATAGATTAAGAACCCCCACTTTTGTGCATAGTATGACAAAAAAGGGCCCCAAACTTGATGAAAACAAAGTTTTATCATCAAAATGTTTATTTTATTATTACGAGGAAAGACTAAAGTATTTTTGATTATTGTATTAAAATTTTAATCCTTTGTAGCATGTTTAAAATTTTGGTTTAAATGTTTGTTTTTTTGGGGGGTGCGTTAGTGGTGGGCCATGGGAAATTTAGCACCTTTTTGCTGGTAAAAAGCACATTGATTTGGAAATTCTTGCAAAAAATCAAATAATAGTTGAATGTTAATGAAACTTTTAAGTCTGTACAGCATGAAAATGACTCACAGAGTTGGCAAGAATATGGGCAACTTTGTTGATGTTACTGAAAAAAAAAAAAAAACTGAAAATAGATTCCAATCAATAAAATTTCTGTTTGAAATACACCAGGGGGGGTATTTTGCTTGCTGGAAATAGTAAATTTAATCCTTTAGCTTTCAATTAAAGCTAAAATGAAAGCTTCAAATAAGCTTTTTCATTTTTAAAAATTAATTTAAACCAGATATATTGCAATTTTAGTGGAAGTACTTAATATAGATTCTTTCTATACAAATACAATGCCTGTAAAAGATCTCTTCTTGTGTCAAGAATTTTTGGCACAGTTATTTAATATTTTACATTTTGAATTCTATCTTAAGTTATTTATGAAATTAATCTGCAAATATTTCATCAATTTTATGACAACTCAATGTGAAACTAAGTTAAAGAACGACATATCTTATGAGGGACATAAATGATTATGAAGAGCATGAAACAAAGAGATAGAAATCATTTATTTAGAAAATGTACAAAAACATAAATCAGAGTCATTTCTGCTTAAAGAATTAAGCACATCTGAGTAAATCATAGATAACTAAAATAAATTCTTTATTAAATGATGTTTTTTTTATCTGTTTTTATACAATGCCAATTTTTACATTTTGATAAATTTTTTTTTTTTTAAATTTGGCTTTATGAACACTTAATAGGAACATTTTGTCTCTCCTAAGAGTGTTTCTAAATCAATTTGAACTAGAACTAAAAATATTTACCCAGAGATGTTTGAAACAACTAAAACTGCTTGAAATGAAGAACTACAAAATTAATTTTCTTCATGATGTTTTCTCATGTGTTTTCTTAAGGCCGATCTGCTAAAAAACGTAGATTCACAAATGTTACAAGAATGTGGTTTCTCGCCTTTATGTCTGTTTATGTGTGCTTCCAAGTTTGAACGGCATGAAAATGCAGACTCACAAAGTTGGCAAGAATATGGTTTCTCACCAGTATGAATTCGTACATGTTTGTTTAAATCTGAACTGGAGGTGAAAGCAAATCCACACATTTCACAAGAAAATGGTTTCTCTCCAGTATGGGTTCGGATGTGGATTTTCAAATGTGGATTATCTAAAAACGTAGCATTACATATTTCACAAACGTACGGTCTCACTCCAGTGTGTTTTCGTAAGTGTCTATTCAAATGTGAGCTGTCATAAAATGAAGACCCACATACTTGACAGGAATATGGTTTCTCTCCGGTATGTTTTCGCTTGTGTATTTTCAGAACTGAACTACGTGAAAATGCAGATCCACAAATGTCACACGAAAATGGTTTCTCTCCAGTGTGTTTTCGCATGTGATCATGCAAATTAGACTTCCGTGCAAACGTAGATCCACATACCTCACATGAATAGCGTTTTTCTCCAGTTTCTTTTTTCATGTCTTTTGCAATTTGCTCTGCATTTAACGGAAGATCCATCCTAATTTGCAATATTCTTAATAATATTTGTGCAACTTAGAATAAAACTTTTGGTTCTTCAAGTCGCTGGATAATCTGTGAATTAAAAGTATATAATAAAATAGAAAACTGTTAAAGCAATGACTGAATAAGAAATTATGTTCAGCACCATCAAAAAAAGATAATATTTTCTTTTACTGCTTTAGCATTCTCTTCTATTCATTCTGTGCAGATATTTTTTAAATGTAAATGTTTGAAGAGACAATAAGTTGTGCAGTTGAATACTGACTATAGCAAATACCTAATTGAGTAATTTCTAAAGAAGTAACGGATTTTTTATTTATTACTCTAACAGATTTTATCACTTCAAATGTTGTTTTAGTGGATAGTCATATTTGAGTAGACATTCTATTTATGTATTAAACACTATATTTATTTACGTCTACCTGCCTGAAAATTTTATTAAATTAAAAAATGTACCCTCGAACATTGATCCCCTTTGACAGTGTAAGCCAAGAAATGATCCGGTGCAAAGGCAATCTGCAGGGCTCATTTTATCTGCTCGATATCTGACTTTTGCTCTGGGTTTAACTGTTGGTAAACAGCAAACGCTCTGCCTGTCAACCTGAGAGGAAGACCACATTCAACCTTTTTAATTCCACACAGGTCACAAACAAGTTCTGCCTTCTCGATCCATTCAGTAACTGCTTAGGGAAGAGACTGGGGCTGATGAGCATCTTCTCATTAAACCGGACAGTCCCGGGAAAGGTGATTCCACCCAGAGCATCGATATCATCGCATATCTTCCCGACGTTTAACATTTGGATGTTTATTAGCTCCGCCTGGTGAAATGGTAGCCACAACCATTTCCTCAGTTGCATTTTGATCTTTCATTATGGCCCAACCTCAGTCCAACAGTTAGTTTGTATTCATGTCTTCCATCCTGGAAGACACATGCAGTAGTTGCTTGACGTGTGCTGGTAACTCTGCATTGGGATTTGTGAGATAGTACCTCCGAATCGAGTTTTCTGCATTTCTTTCTGCCCCCAATATTTGAGTCTGAACTTACATTGATTTGGTCTCTGCATTGTGGAATTTATCTGCGACAAACATTTCCTTTGCATTTGGAACACTTACAGACAGGAAAAACTGTTATTAGATCTGATTTACTTATACCAACTCAGCCACGAAGGATATTTGTCAATCAAATAAGGCTGAATAATGCCTTTAAGCAAAATCTTTCTATTCATATACTCTCAAAATTTTAATATCTGCTCAGTTTTATATACAAATGTAAACAAAGCAATTTCTAAAGAACTAATGGATTTTTATTTAAAATGTTTAGTTCAAATCCTACCAAGGGTGTATCTTTTCTTTAATAACATTTCTCCATTTACATTATTCAGACAGTTATCCTCATCTTGATTGTCATATTCACAATGACACATGGCTCAGTGGATAAGATGTTGGTTAGATCCAGTGACTAGACCCAAACATCTGTCTATATCTCTGAGATGAGGTATTATGATTACTTGCATTATTTACATTATTCAGACTGTTATCCTCATCTTCATTGCCATATTCACAACGACACATGGCCCAGTGTATAAAGACATTGGTTAGATCCAGTGACTAGACCCAAACATCTGTCTATATCTCTGAGATGAGGTATTATGATTACTTGCATTATTTACATTATTCAGACTGTTATCCTCATCTTCATTGCCCTTTGGATAAAGATGTTGGTTATATCCAGTATCAATTCTTGTTATTTTTTCTTCTCTTTTTAACAGTGTTTTTTCCCATACTTTCTAACACTCAGTAACCAATATCTGTCTATATCTCTGAGATGAGGTATTATGATTACTTGCATTATTTACATTATTCGGACAGTTATCCTCATTGCCATATTCACAACATTTCAGCTGTTGTACACAACGACATTCTTCAGTTGATTGAAATTTCGAATCAAACCCTTTATTTCATCCACCGGGGAAGATTGTTCTAGTTCCACAGGCCATGCCTCTTCCAGATGTCTCAGTTATTCCCCTTTAATTGAACTCTCCAAGTTTTTTTGGTTAACCACTGCTGTGCCCTGGTATTTAACTCACAACTCTCTGGGTCTAGTCACTGGATCTAACCAATGTCTTTATCCACTGATCCAAGTGTCCTTGAGTTTAGATCCAGTGACTAGACCCAAAGAGTTGAGAGTTCAATACCAGGCCACAGCAGTGGTAAAACAAAAAAAAAAACTTGGAGAGTTGAGTTAAAGGGAAATAACCGAGATATATGGAAGAGGCATGGTTCTTGGAACTAGAACAACCTACCCTACACTGGTGGATGAAAAAGGCTGGTGCGTAGATCAGCCAAAATGCTGTGACTATGGCAATGAAGATGAGGTTAACAGTTTAAATAATGCAAGTAATCATAATACCTCATCTCAGAGATATACAGGCTGAAACGTTGTAAATATGGCAATGAAGATGAGGATAACAGAATAATGTAAATAATGCAAGTAATCATAATACCTCATCTCAGAGATATAGACAGAGGTTTGGGTCTAGTCATTGAATCTAACCGTCTTTATCCACTGGGTCATGTGTTGTCGTGAATACGGCAATGAAGATGAGGATAACAGTCCAAGTAATGTAAAATAATGCAAGTAATCATAATACCTCATCTCAGAGATATAGACAGATTTTGGTGTCTAGTCATTGGATCTAACTAACGTCTTTATCCATTGAGTCATGTGTTGTGAATACAGCAATGAAGATGAGGATAACAGTCCATGTAAAATAATACAAGTAATCATAATACCTCATCTCAGAAATATAGACAGATTTAGAAAACTATTCTTCTTATTTTCTTCTCAATCTGAAAATGGAAACAAATCACTTTTTTGCCATGTTGCATCTTCACTTCTACTGACAATAGCTAAAAAATGGTGTTAATTTCCTTACTCCTAAAGCGCCATGTGGTAGCAGACTCACAGAAATTAGAGTTAATTGCATGTATGTCTATATCTGATAAATATCTATTTTAATATTTTTACAAAACATCAAAAATTATTCACTTAATTTTAACCCTATTATCAATAATGGCATCCCAAATTTCCAGGAACCAGTTCTATAAAGGCTGGTAATCTTTCAGAACTTATTCTACTTATTTTCCTTTCAATCTGAGAATAGAAACAAATCACTTCACATTATCAAAAAGAATTAAACCATTTTGATAATTTAATAGAAAACATTTGCTTATTAAGATATTTCCAGATTGAAATTCTGTTCTTATCATATTTCCGTTCAGAAGTACGATGCTTTATGACTCTAGAGTCATCAGCTGTGTTTTGGTTTCTTAGCCACATTTGAACTGAATTGCTGCCGTCCCAAAGATGATCGGCTATCTATACATGTGGCCCAGTTGATAAAAGTGTTGGGTGATGTGATCTCATCTTAGAGATATAGAAAAACATTTCTCTAATATTCAAGCTGGTAGATGAAATTAAATATACTGTTTAATAAATAAATAATGCATCTACTCTGATTAACTATTAACTTTTTACCTTATTTACAGTCAATGAATGGTACATAGTTTTACTATCTCAAAAGATTTATTCACAGATATGTGAATAGGAAGGCAACATAATAATTAAGAATAACAAATCTGTCATGCAAACAAAGAATCAATAAAGGTATTAATAAATTTTAAGTCCTGCATATATCTAGTGTAGAAAGAGATCATAGTTTGCCAAAAATCATAACTAGTAAAGTTGTTTATAAGCAGATAAAAAACAAAAATAGAAAAAATTAAACTAGAATTATTAACATGCAGATTTATCTAATTACGACAAAGAATTTAAGCTTTTATTTATGAAAGACTTACAAATTACAAAAAATTCTTTCCTTATGATAACAATAAAATAAGATGGCAATCTAGGAACTTTGTCCCCACAAAAAAACAGTGTTAAAAGGACTTTTTTTTTTCTTGTCACTGTCTTTATTTTAACTACCTTCACTCCTTGGCAATGTTTATTATTTCAAAAAGCAATGATTAGAATTGTAATAAAACCTAAGCATATGATGAAAGTGAATTTATACATATTTTTTGCTCTTTAGAATTTACAACTAAAGTATTAAACACTATTGTTTATTATATTAAAATATAAACCACTATTAGTCTTGTTTATTTACAAAAATAATTTTATATTTACAACATTCTAAAAACTAATACAATTCTATTAAAATTAATGCAATGCAATATTTATCATTTACCAATTTATAATGAAATATGAAAACAATTTTTTATTCGTAAATTTATAAAAATTTACTAAATTATTAAAATCCTTATTATTTACTATTTTATCAAGTTTGAATCAACTGCCAATTAGCCAATGTTTTGCCAAACATTTAAATAATATATAAATATAAATAGTGTTTATTATTTTTGTTGTCAATTCTCAAAAACAAAGAAAATGTATAAATTCACTTTTATATGTTTAGGTTTTATTCCAATTCTAATCATCACTTTTTAAAACAATTAAATGTGGAATTAGAACACTACTCCATGGGTGAAATAAGGGGTTGTTTGAAATTCCAACATATATCATCTGAAGAGCGTGCAATGGCTGAAACGTCAAAGATGAGAGCAGCAATGCAAATAATGCAAATAGTATAAATATTCTAAAAACTAATTCAGTGCAATATATATATATATATATATATATATCATTTATCAATTTATAAAGAAAACACTTTTTTATTCATAAATTTATAAATATTTACTAAATTATTAAAATAGATGAGCTAACTATAAAGAAATCCTTGTTATTTGTTTTATAAAGTTCAAATCAAATAGCAATTAGACATTGTTTTGCCAACCATTTAAATAATATTTAAATAACAAATAAATAATGTTCATTATTTTTGTTTTAAATTCTCAAGAACAAAGAAAATGTATAAATTCACTTTCATAAGTTTTATTCTAATTCTAATCATCACTTTTTTGGTGTCTAGGGAAAAACCATCTTCTTGGTGCTCTGTCTTACTGCAAACAGGAAGGTACATGTTTGCTGAACAGCTACAGTCAAGAATTGTAACTGCACATGAAAAAAAGAATGTTGTATCTGATCCCATTCCAGTTCAACATTAGTGACTCTCAACTCTTCATTCAACATACTGTCCAGTTTACACTCTGTGGTTTTAGATAAAACATGTAAAAAATTAAAATTCTTTGTTTTGTTTTATGGCATTAATAATTTGAATAAATTCTAATCATTGCTTTTTAACACAGTAAACACTGTCAAAGATTGAAGGCATTTAAAATAGTAACAGTGTCAAAAGAAAAGCCATCCTTTTGACACATTGATTTTCACAGGCTTTGTCCAAGATTGTCAAAAATACAATCTTGGGTCTTATGAATTCTAAGTGTTTTGTTCTAAGATGAGTATTCACTGTAAGGATGACATTATATACAGGATCACATGACTTGGAATACTATAATAAAATAAACATAATTCAAAATTTCAGTTTTTGATAATATTCAAAAGAGAGAATGGTGAATTACAGTTTGGTTTATTTTGTTTTACGGTATATCAACCTCAATGGGTTATTTAATGCCAACAAAATTTTTTATTGCTCGTAATATTTTGTTTTGTCAAAAATCTGTTTCTGGTAATATATTTCCTTCAAAATTGTCTTACTGGTAATAATTCTTTTTCAAAAAAGTATTGCTGGTAATAGTTAACTATTTGCCCATAGCTGGGAACCTAATAGGTGCTACCACTCTGGGTCAGGGTGGACCTGGAAACACCAACAATTAAGAGGTGGTTTCACACTCCTCAAAACCTTCTGATCAGAGGCCTTGCTGCTGGACATAGTTTAACGTCTTACCCAGGACGAGGTGAATTACGGTTTACCTGATTTATGAACTAGAAACACTTTAAAATTTAAATCCATATAAATCCTACCATCCATAACTTCGGATTATTTACCTAACGTGTTCTTTCCTATATATCTGCACACATGCACACACTATATATATATATATATATATATATATACACACACACACACACACATTCAGTCAATCATATATATATATATATATACACACACACACACACACACATTCAGTCAATTATGTGCCATGTGTGATACATGCTTAGGTGATCATGTATCTTTCAATACATGACTAACTAACAAGGCAAATTTTTTTCCCCGCAGTATGTTGCCATTTCTCTCTGCAGTAGACCAGTTGCCATCCAAGGCTACAGAATCCAGTATGTCCTGCTATTAACCCATAGCTGTGTGTGTGTGGGGGGGAGAAGATTCATACCTTTCCCAAGGGTATCAGCATGTAAGTGAATGTAATGGATTTCACTGGAATTTGAACTCAGCTCATCAATTCCTCAATCCTAGCCACTACCCATTAATCCACCATGGCCCCTTTATCTATATATATATATATATATATATATATATATATATATATAATTGCTTAAACATTATTTTAAGTGGATACCTATATTTGAGTTGATGCTCTGTTTATTTACTAAACAGTATATTTATCATTTTTGTCTGCCAACCTGAATGTTCAAAAAATCTTATTAAAGAAAAATATGTGCTCTCAGCAGGATTTGATCCTCTGCCCCCTTTGAGAGTGCATATATTTCATTAATAAGTGTCACACATACACATGTTTCATAGAACTGGTGAGTGTAGTGACATGAGCAAAGAATGTTGTGACATACGTGAGGTATGATATGTGTTTATTTGATTTATGTCTTTTCTTTTTTCAACACAAAACATCTGTTGTCTTAAATAACATTTGGTAACTTAATGCACACAGACTATATATATATATATATATATATATATATATATAATATATTAATACATGTTTCATTAAATAATATAGACAAGTTTTGTTTATTTATTTTAAGTAAGTTCCTTTCATATTGTCTGATAAGCTTAATCACATTATTGTTGAAAGACAAAAGGAAAACACCATATTGATACATTTAAATCCAATCTAAGCTTTCGGCTTACACAAGCCATTATCAAAGATGACAATTTCAATAAATCAAACAACACACAGACAAAACCACAATAATAGTCCGCCCTTGCTGTATGAAAATTTCCACAGAACAAACTAATATATATGAGACACGGAAGCAAAATTGCATCGCAGCTTGTGATGTCACACATGACCATGTGAGAGTGAAAAATGAGAAGTATGGGAAGCCATTGGTATAAACGAATGGCTTCCGTTATAAATTATAGGCATTTAAGGATATTTGTGAAGATTTCATAGTTTATTTTGTTCAGGTTAGGTTTCAACTGTTTTATGTATAAAGCTTCAAGAATTTTTAATTTTTGTTTATTGTTTTCATGTTTAAGTATAGTTGTGTTGTCAACAAATTTTCATGCAGCAAGGGCAGACTATCATTGTTGTTTATTGAAATTGTCATCTTTGATAATGCCTTGTGTAAAATAAAAGCTTAGATTGGATTTAAACATGTATCAATATAGTGTTTTCCTTTCAACAATAATATGATTAAGCTTATCAGACAATATGAAAGGAACTTACTTAAAATAAATAGACAAAATGAAACAAAAAAAATGAAAAATTGCTGCCTAAATATACACAAAATATATATATTGATACACTTTATTTTAGGATATTACATCGAAAACTTCCAAAACACTCCACAACTGCAGTTGTGTTTTGATGTGTATCAAAGCATCTCATCAGGTGATTGTAAATTACTGGCAAGTGAATGATTTATTTAGATTTAAAAGTAAAATACAGTCCCTTTTTATAAAAAAAAAAGAAAAAAGAAAGGTAGCTATAAGGTTTGTGAGCTTTATTCAGCTCAAGCAATCGAATATGACTTATGTTAAATTTAAACTTAGGAAAGAAGCAAAAATTAAAAATTATTTTTCATAAATGGGTCATGACCTGTAGATTTGCAATAAAGGGCAGCACAGACATTAAACTTGAGTGGATGTAAATGGATACATTATACATTAGACAATGTCATTTCCTAAGAAAAAAATCAGGTGAGGTAAAGGGATCTAAGAAATGTAATTTAATATTATTTTAACTTTTTGGACTTATGTATACATATATAAAGGGCACTTGTCTGTATGTGTGCGTCCAGCTAAAGCTACAATAGTTAACAACAAAATAAATATATATAAAGACACAAGCCAGGTTTTAGTAAAAAAATTTTCATTGTATAATATTTACAATTATATTGTATAATATTTACAAAGATATTTTAAAATTAAAATGCATTAGAATGCAGTCAAAATTCTCAGAATTAAAAAGTAAAAATGAATGGTAATAATTCTTATTCCCGATTATTATTACTGTTTGTTTACTTTTTAATTCTGCTGATACTTTCAAAATGCTATACATGTATTTTTTAAATTTCTGTTCTCTTGAATTTATTTTCACATCTATAGTAAATAAAAATGTAACTTTAAAAAAATGAATATTAAAACAACAAAATAAATTTAAAAAAAGAAGAATATCAAATAGAATTATTTAAAAAAAAAAAAAAGTTCAATATTTCTTTATTCAAATATTTGCGCTCATGTGTGTGTGTCCCCCTGGCTAAAACTACAATAATTCATGACAAAATAAATTTACAGACAAACCTCTCATATAGGGAACCCCATCAATGGACTTTGGATGCAAAGGACAAAATCTGCAGGCAAAATAAAAAGAAAAATCTGCAGAAAAAAAACTTCCAAATTGTCAGTAAATTGCAGGCTTAGCAGAACAAGTCATATTAGTTCACAAAGTGACCCCTTGGCAGCAGCTGCAAGCCTTTCAATTCTAAACAAAGATGGATGTACATATATAAAATACTATACATTAACACGTGAGAAAGGAACTGTAAAGAAATCTATTATTTTTGTTATTTTGATTAACATATCTATATTAAGTATATATTTATTTATGCCATATATACATGTTTATAATATATACATTATGAACATAACTACTGGTTGTTAGTAGAGTGGTTTTATAACTCAAAAATGATCCCTTCCCATCTATAATCAGCTTTAACAGACCCCACTATTAATTGTTGATGAGCAGTCTGTATATATATATATATACAGACTCAGTATCACCTTAAAGGGCAGTTTTGTCTGTGTATTATTGACATTAATATTTTTCAGCCATCTTATATAAAATAATTTTTTTATTCAATTTTTAAAAAGTAAACTTCATTGTTTTTTTTGGTTTGTAACTGGCATAAAAAAGTAAATAATTTTAAATTAAGTTTTATTAAAGCAAAAAAAACTATAGCAAGCCCTGTTTTTTCAAAAATTAATTTAAATAAAATATAGCTAAAATCATGAAACAAATATTCAAACACAACTAATGTTGACCGTAACTCATGTCTGTTTCTGCTAATTTTTATTTAAGTAAAGTTTTTTTTCTTTTCAATTAATTAATTTTCTTTTAATTCAACATAATCACTTTTCGAAACAAAATTCTCAATATATCTTGCTTCTACTCTCTTTCAAAATAGTAATTAAATTAATTTACAGAGAAATGTTTGCTTCTTTAATGTAGTGTTTAAAAGTAAAACTTTATTTACTTATAAAAAAAATTTAAATTCCCCTCCAAAATAAATAGTAAATAATTATTTTTTGAAGAAATAAGGTGCACTAAAATTTTTGGTTGAAAGAAATTATTAAATTAAATATGTTTAAATATATCTTAATTTAAGTTTATTTACTTTTTATTAATAATAATTTGAAAAAAAAATTAATGAACTTTTATCTAAGTTTGATTTACACCAGAGTATTTATGTTAGCATTTAAATAAAATAATAAAGTGTCTTTTTAAATAAAAGTATGGGGATATTCAGCTCCCAGCATGGTATTGGTAGTGTGTTATTTTCCTAAATTTGATTATTAAAAAAAAAAAAAAAAAAAATTAATGAAGTTTTTTTTTTAAAGATTGAATAAAAATTATTTTCCATAAGATAGCTGAAAAATATCAATAAATTGTCAATAATAAACTATTATTCAGAGATCTTCTGAGCAATGCTGGGTATCCCTGCTAGTTCCTAAATGAATGTTTTAGAAACATTTCTTTTTTTTAGAAAACCTTGGTAAAAATATTTTTATATCCGTTACCCACCACATTTAATTTTATTTAAATTTCAAGAAATACATTTTTGTAGTGCTTAATGTTTATATGAGTTATAAGCATAAGTCATCAGAGAATTTAAATCATCAAAAGGTTTTGTAAAACATGAACCCCAATTACAGAAAATCTGCTCTGAATTGTAAAATAAAAAATGCATTATTTAATTATAAAAGATTTTAATTGCTTAATTCACTCTTAATTAAATCTCACAATCATTAGGTTATTGATAAACTTTTCAGCACCTTCTAAATACCTCCACCTCCATATAAAAAATGCTTTTCTTCAATATTTTAAGCTAAAATTAGTTTTATTTGTCTTAATTCAGTTTAACTTTAAATCAGTTAATCATCCTCAAAATAAAATTTCAGAAATGTATATTTTATTTTGGAAAGATTTTTTTTAATAAAGAGAATTATGCTGTGTTGACAGTCAATATGGGAGATTTTAGCAATTTATAAAAAATTCCAATTAGAACTAAAATAAAATTTCTAGAAAATTTTTTTTATTTTTACAGTGCATTTTAAACCTTAAATGTCACTTTTGGAAGTTTGCAGGTGATGAAGAAGTTTTGTTCAAGTGGACTAACCATAATTTGTGGTCAATATTGAAGTGACCAAAAATATGAAAGTTCACTGAGTGAAATTCTATGAGGATATTTTCAATTCTCTTAGATATTCGGCTGAAACATTACAGTACCATTGTTCTGGGGAGAATCAAGAGTGAAATGAAATGTCCTTTTCATTTAATTAAATCTTCCTCTTTTTTTTTTTTATTCAGAATCTGTTTTTGGTTTGGTTTGGTTCATTTTGTCTAACAGCATATCAACCTCAGTGGGTTATTTAATGCCGACAACATTTTTAGGATAGATTCATATGAATAGAATATGTATTCTTTGGTTTAGATTTGTTTGGTTTATTTTGTTTTACGGCATATCAACCTCAATGGGTTATTTAATGCCAACAACATTTTTAGGATAGATTTGGATGAATAGAATATGTATTCTTTTTTATTGATGGTAATATTTTGTTTTGTCAAAAATCTGTTCCTGGTAATATATTTCCTTCAAAATTGTATTGCTGGTAATAATTTTTTCAAAAAAGTATGGCTGGTAATAGTTAACTATTTGCCCATAGCTGGGACCCTAACAGATGCTACCACCCTGGGTCAGGGTGGACCTGGGAACACCAACAATTAAGAGGTGGCTTCATGCTCCTCAAAACCCCCAGATCAGAGGCCTTGCTGCTGAACAGAGTTTAATGTCTTATCCAGGATGCGGATGTAGTTTAACGTCTTACTCAGGACTGGAATCTGTTTTTGAGTTTCAAGCTATTGGTCAGAAAAATTGAATTAGGTTTCATTTTGTTTACAGAAAATTCATTTGCACTATTTACATTGTTCAGACAGTTATCCTCATCTTCATTACCATATTCAGGACATTTCAGCCATTGCATGCTCCAGCCTTCTTCAGGTGATTGAACTGAACCTTTTATTTTGTTCACCATACAATGGCTGAATACTTCATCTCAGAAATATAGACAGGAAAATGCATACTCAGAATTTGAGGGGTGGGTAAAACAATAGCCGGAAGGAATTCAGTATTGCACATGCAAAAATTGTTTTGGACGTTTAACTTGAAGATAGCTTCTTATATTTTAAATTTGATTGATGTAACAAATTATAACCAAGTTATTGAATTTAAACCAGAATTATTTTGTGAAATGTACTAAATAATTCCCAGAAAATTCGCTAATGGAAGATTTGGTAATTTTGACAAGGTAGGAAAATTTGGTAACTATGAAATGAAAGTCGACTGAAAATTGATTTTAGGTCCATTCTGGAGTTTTGGGGGGGGGTCTTTTTGCTTGAAAACAATAGAGTATATGGTAATTAAATAAATGGTAAATTTTCATTTTAACACCCGAGTGTCATTTACTGCTGAATTAATTTCTTTCCGTAAAGCGATTTTTTTTTTGTACTTAACTTAATAAAGTCAACTTTCAAATATATGTAAACATCGACAAATAAAATAACAAAAAAAAAACCACCTCACCCTAATTTGAAAGTTAACTTTCTTCTTTAAAAAAAAAAAAAAAAGAATAACCAAAAAAAAAAAAAACACCTAACCCAAATTTGAAAGTTAACTACAAGGAATTACTGTGAAGGGAGTAAATAGGCCCAAATTGTATACGTCCACCGACAGGATTCAGCACTTTGCTTATCCATAAGCCGGTTAGGGATGACAAAAAGAGAGAGAAGTTCGATGTTTTTCTGGTCGTTAAAATTCAAAAAGGTAGGTTTCTTTAATATCTAATTGTTGATTTCAGTTCAGCATATACATTTCCACGGAAATAAGACTATTTGGGAAAAATGTGAAGAGATATTAGCGCTCGGGTGTTGAAATGAAAATTTACCAAATAAATACTATTTTAAAAAATATTTATTTAAAAATATTGGAGAGGGCCATAGCTCCCTAAACCCCTCATCCAGAAAATACGGCCATGGTATTTAATTTATGCAGTGGGGTTTTTTGGCATACGATTTTTTAAATTAATAGTAATACTTTTAAATTGATTTAAACGTATGGTGGTGGGCTAGCCGCCTCAATAAAGTACGGCCCTGGCATTGTTGTAATGCGGTTTTATCTAGACATCCATAGTTAATAATTTAAAAAAGAAAAATACTGGAAAAGGACGCCTACAAGTCTTCTGCAAATAACGGGATTTTATCTGGACCCCACGATTTTCAATCAGTCAAAAATACAGGGGAGCCCCCAAATCCCCATGACTGAATGGCACAAAATTAATTTTCAATCGATTTTTATTTCAAAGTTACTAATTTTCCGATATTTTTCGTTAATACATAGAAAAACAGTTTAAAAATAAAATGAAAAGAAATTTAATATTGGAATTGGAATATTTTCATGGAGGTAACTAAATTTGCGTTACACCGTTTCTAGTCTCGCAGCAAAGAAATACATGAAGTTTACGAAAAATAAAGTTTGTTTTTTTTAAAGGAGAAAAATGGTAGAAAAAATATTTGGATTATTTGGTAGAAAAAAAACTATTTGATGGCGAAATTAGTATTTACTGTTTATACACGATTACAATTTTTTTTTTGTTGGAGAGTCCTTTTTTCATACGACGACAAATTAATAATAATGAAAGTATTTTTTGTAATAATTAAGAATTAAAAATCACAGGGAGATTTGGATATTTAACTTAAACAAAATCTGTAATTCTATTTTTAAAAATAGGAAAAACTAATTATTTACGTTTCTGTTTACACATGAGGCAGGATAAAAAATGGTGTGCTAAACCCCAAATTTCTACTTATTTTAATTTTAAACATTGCAAAAATATTAACAAATAAATACGAATTAATTTAATTTCTTAATAAGTAAATTTAATTAAACAAAATTAATTTTGGAAAAAAAATCAAATATTTCAATGAATTTCAAATGAAAATAATAAAAATTAATAAACTTACTTTTGTCTTTTTTTTTTTTATCCAGTCTGCCTTTCTTAGATAAACGCAACATAAAATAAAAAACGAAAATAAATGAAAACTTAAAAATGTTAAACGTTCTTCTTTTACAAGTAAATCGTTAACTTTTCTTTGTTGTCGGAATTAGAAATGTCATTAAAGACCAGTAAACAAGGGGAGATAATCAAGCCAGGACAATTTCAAATTTAATTGTTTATTAAATTACAATAGATACTAAAAATAGAATTAATTAAAAACTTTTTCATACTAATTTTACTAAAATTCTATCTCTGTCTTCAATATTGAGCACCCTATCTTTTTGCCTTAAATATCTCTTTATCAGCAAACTACTGAAAAATTTGAGCTTCAAAAACAGTCTATTATTAACTTTACTGACACTGAACAGTGAACTCATGACTAAAAATACTTTAGTTTTACCTCAAAATATTGCACTTACTAGTGCTTCGGGATAAGAAGTTGTTTGTTATTTAATGTCTTTTTGTGGGTGGATAAAATCTACTTGAATATTAAAAACTTTCAAGTAAAGTAAAATAGAAGTACAGAAAATATGAGCTAAAGCTTCAGGCATGCATTATTTTTGTATTAAGGTAGGTATGAAGAGCTGCAGTTTAAAGAACATACTAAAAACGCAATTATCAGGTGTGATCTGTCGTTTTATTTGGCTTTAGATAAAAATTTAATCTAACAACACAACCCTTGTGGAGATGGGTTTTTTTTCTTCTTTTGGGAAATTTTCCACAGTATTGCCATTAATTAATTTCACTTTAAATCTAAAGTAGACATTGTGTCACACTCAGTAGTGACGTGGGCGCACTGAAAAATACCCTCTCCCTCTTAAAAATCAAATTGTTTCCCCTCCCTTTGGGACATGCGCCCAACTTTCGGAACCACCGTTTTATAGGTATCTCCACTTTTTCGTTGAAAAACTGCATGAAAAAAAAATAGCCCCAAACTTAATAAAAACAAAGTTTTATTGTTCAAAAAGGTTTTATGTTAAAAGTGGAAATACTACTAAATAAAAAGTATTTTTTATTATTTTTTTAAAATCCTTTGTATTCGGAATTTTAGTTAGAAATCTTTTTCTTTCTTTTTTTTTTTTTTTTTTTTAAATACTACACATTTTCCGACAAAACCTGTTCCGAATCGTAAAAAAAATGGAAATGCAATCTAAATAAATCTTTTTTACACAAGGAATGAAATAATATTAGTCACCGGTTTTTTGATAACTTGTATTTTTCACTATTATAAAAAGATTTTGTCCAAAATAATTTCATTTTATTTTTTTGTTTGCCTTTTTAATAATGTCTTTTGATGTCGGCTGAGAAATTTTTACAAATCGACACCCACAAAAAATGGCGACTTCGTATTTTCGTCGACTTCAGAAAAAAAGGTAAGTCGGAAAATACGACTAAACTAAAGTTTGTTGTCCATTTATTTTTATTCGGTAATTACGATTATTTGAAATGATGTTTTTTCTATCATCATTTTAATTTTTTTCATTCTTCTATTTATGCCTCTAGTCTCAAAGGGACATGGCAGAGAAAAAGAATGCAAATATAATTTTTAATGTGATTTTTATGTAGACTTTTAAATGCGATTTAAGTAGACTTGAAATTTATTTTTTATTAGACAAATTTTATTAATGATTAATGTTTTTTCTTAATGTTTCTGTTGGTATTTTTATAGAAAGTGTTCTTTGTTAAGAAGTTGTGTGTGCATTTTTAATGAACATTGCTGCTGTCTGGTATTTCATTTCAAATTTATTTTAATTGAATGTAGCTCCAAAAATAAATATGAATGGAATTAAGTCAAAATACTGAATTATTTGAACAATTGAAAAAATAGTAAGTTTGTTGAATTTCATTTTTAATTTATTATTGTTGTTAAATAAAAATTAATAATTCAGTGTATTTAAAAAAAACAAAGGCATACTGCTATATTTTCTGTTTATGCATTATTTTTTATAGATACAATAAATGCTCTGTTTATGTATTAATTACATTTATCGGCCTGAATGTCTGAGAAATTTCATAGAAAATATGTCCCTCGATAGGAATCGAGCCTGTATCCTAAGCGGAACTGTCATTTATCCTGACGTGCTAATTTAGCTAATTTGGAATTCGCTAACCAAACGCTTCCTCTGTAACTAAATAGTATACCACGTCAGGCCAAATGACTGTTCTTTGTTTGTGTGCGTGTAGTAGGAAATCAAGAGCCAATCAAAGTTCAAAAACGAAGGATGTGCGGACATATGTACTAATGTCCTTGTTTTTGGTGTGAGAAAATTTGGTAAAAGTATTTTTGACAAATTCTGTTTATAGTTAAAGTAACGAAAATCTTGGTAATCCGGATGGATAATTCTAAGAAGGATGAAATGTTTTAAGTCAGAGCAAATAATTTAAATTAATATATATATATATATATATATATAGAGAGAGAGAGAGAGAGTTTTCCTGAAAGTGTAACCCCCACAGATTATGTTCAGGTTTAATTCTTCACTTTTAAGATAATAAACATTGCCAAGGAGTGAAGGTAGTTAAAATAATAGTGGTGTCAAGGGAAAAAACATCCTTTTGACACCTTTTTTCTTCTATGGGCCCAAAGATTTAATTTTCAACTGTTTTTTTGTTTTTGTTTTTGTCAAGTGTAGTACAATGAAAGACAGAATGCGATTGGTAAATTGTCGTCAATTTATATTTTTAGTTTTGCACGTGCACGTTGTTTGTTTTTTAATTTGTCAACTGCACAATATAGTAGGCTCAGTTAGGCACTGTCTGTGAGAAAAAGTGCATCATGATGCAATTTACTCTGCCAGAACTTTGGAAACAGCCTGCTTGGCATTCACACCAAAAGCTCCAATACAAACATTTCAGAGTGCTTGGGGGTCAATCTGAGGACAGGGCAGAGAATTCAGAAAGAGTTGGATGATATATCCAGTCAATATTATGGTGTGATCACTCATTATGAGGTAGTGCTGTCCTGGGTCAAGAGGGTGGCTGCTGGAAGACCCTATGTCTGGTAACAGGTCTCTGCATCATGTCACACAAGCAGGAGAACTCAGTCTGGCTGTCAGACAATTTCTGTGACCACATCACCCCTTACATCTGACTACATAAGTCCCCAACTACAACCTTCTTGATACAACCTCTGCCCCCTATTCTGCACGCTACTGATCACATGAGGGAAGTGGATTAATAATACAATGATAGTGAATCTCTAGTTTCATGCAGCAATGCATACAACAATGCAACAGCGTTTCATAGTGAATGGAAAAGTCTACGCTCAACAATTTGGGCAGAGAAGATCAATTGTCTTTCTGAACAACGGAATATAAATTGGAAAAATGGAAGCAGTTAATCTAAAAATCCTTCTTTGATATTTGATATTTATATTATGATATTATTTACATTTTATGTTCTATTATTGAATTATGCATTAAATTTTTAAGTCTGAATTAATGTAATTTACATTATGAATTATATTCAAAATATCTTTGATTTATTCACAGATTGGTCAGTGGGATGGAGCAAAACTGGATTTCTGCTAAAGGAATTGTAATATGAAAACTGACAACCTGGGCAGATTTAAAAAAAACATACTCAAGAAAAAAAATAGACAATGACCATGTAGAATTTATACATCAATTTTGTGTGTAGGACTGCATTTTCATGGAGTTGCCATTTGAAATTGAATGGAAAACAACATACAGTCGATAAAACAATATTCAACATTACTTTATCTGTTCATATAACTTTTGCAAAAGCATAGAAACTCACATTGTAGGTAAGCCATATTCTTGTCAGGTTTATTGATCTGAATTTTAAAGCATTTCAGTTAAAAATGTACATGCAAGCAAATATGGAAGAAAAAACATATGCCTGCACAGAATGTGGATCAGCATTTCTATACAGAGGAAATTTACAAAGACACATGCGCATACACACTGGAGAAAAACCTTACAATTGTGAAGTGTGTGGATCTTCATTTTCAGACAGCTCAACTTTAAAAAGACACATACGAATACACACAGGAGAGAAACCATATTCCTGCAATGTCTGTGAATCAATATTTTCACAGAAATCAGCTTTAAAGTCACACATGCGGACACACACTAATGAGGATCCATATTTTTGTGATGTCTGTCTATCTGCTTTTGTCAGTAGTTCACAATTAGAAGTACACATTAAATCTCATACGACAGAGGAATTATATTCATGTAAGATATGTGATTGTTTGTTTGCTTCCAGTTCACAATTAAAAAAACACTTACAAGTACACAATGGAGAGAAACCATATATTTGCAAAGTGTGTGGGTCAGCATTTCTACAAAATGGTAACTTAAAAAGACACATGCAAATTCATACAGGAGAAAAATCTCACTTTTGCAAAGTGTGTGGATCAACATTTCTCCAAACTGGAAATTTAAAAAGGCACATGCAAACTCACACAGGAGAAAAATCTCATTCTTGCAAAGTGTGTGGCTCAGCATTTCTTCAAACTGTTAATTTAAAAAGACATATGCGAACTCACACTGGAGAAAAACCTTACTCTTGTGAAGTATGTGAATATGCATTTTCAGATAGCTCAACTTTAAAACGGCACATACGAACACACACGGGAGAGAAGCCATATTCTTGCAATGTGTGTGGATCTGCATTTTCACAGAAATTGGTATTAAAAACACATATGCGGACACACACTGGTGAAAAACCATATTCTTGTGATGTATGCAAATCATCCTTTTCACAGAAGTCATATCTGAAAACACACATGAGAACACACACTGGAGAGAAACCATATTCTTGTGAAGTGTGTGGATATGCATTTTCAGTACAATCAAATTTCAAAAAACACATAGAAAAGCACAAGCCTAGGAAACAAAACTTTGAAAAAGTTTGAATGAAATTTAACCAAAGTTTAAAATAAGAAAGTTTAAGTTCCTTAAATATAAGTGATCTGCAATTAGGCAAAAACGGATTATAAAATCTATTTTTTAAAATCTATCTTTTCAATTTAAGTAACATAAAGAAATTCATGAGTGGTAATCCAAAAGAAATGACTACATTATACGTGTGCCAGCTAAAAATGCTAGTCGTTTACATAAATGGTATCTTCCTTCCAGCTTATATGACACTTGTGTGAGAGGAAGAGGTGATCAGTAAAAAGAGCCAATCACATTCCACTATTCTTTTCAAAGATTTTGTATTTATATTTTTGAGAAAATCTCATTTAAAACCAATTAGATTGTGGTTTTAAGCTTTACAGATATTCACAAATGGTAATGAATTAAAAATATCTTACATAAGAGCTGAAAAATATTTCTTCAAAGACATTTTTATGTCTTGATATTTCATTTCTGGCACTGGCTTTTAGGCAAAATTGTATATTTTTAATGTTTTTCTTACAAATGTGAAATTCAAAAATATTCATTTATTATCAGAATAGTTTATATCTTGGTTTGGTTCCTTTTGTTTCGCTGTATATAAACCTCCATTGGTTATTTAATCCCGAAATCTAAATATTTTTAATGCAATTTTTTTGTTTTGAATTATATATATTTCAAATGCAATCAACTACAGATAAAATTAAGAGGCCTTACCACTAGATGTAAAATATTAGTTTAAGAGTTCTACTTGATGAAAAACAAAAATATGGAAACTACTGAGGAAAAGATATTAATAAATCAATGATTTCTGTTGATTGAAGATTTTAAGAATTTTGGTTGCATTGCTTGCATATATTTTGAAATAAAAAAGTTTAATTCTATGTCTTCCTCTGCAATTATTGCTTCAATGATCACAGACTTTTAGTATTATATAGATTATATTTTAGATTGTGCAAAGATAAATTAATAAATTATTTTTTATAGCATACATACAATGTAAATCAGTCACCATTTTCCTCACTTGCATGATAGATATCTACTTTTTTTAAAAAAATGTTATGTCCTTTCAGAAGAGACGATCATAATTCTGTATAAATTGTTTGAAAAGAATAGTGTAATGTGGTTCTTTTCCCTGCTCAGCTCTTTCTTTCACACAAGTGTCATATAAGCTGGAAGCAAGTTACCATTTATGTAAACAAGTAGCATTTTTACTTAGCACATGTGTACTGTAGTAATTTCTTTTGGATTACCACTCATGAATTTCTTTGTCACCTAAATGTAATATGCAAAATACTAAAAGTCTGTGATTGCATGTGTCTAACACATAATGACTTAAGTTAATCTGATTTAAGTGAATAAGATTTAAAAACATGAGTTGTTTATACAGTAAGTATTTTTATTTTAACTTTCTTCAAACAGACAATTTTTTAATTAAAACGTTTTTAAGTTGAAGACAGACACAAAGAGATCCCGCTTTGCTGTTTCATCCAGTTTTTTGTAAAATAATTTTTTATATTCCAGCTTTCCTTAAACAAATAATATTTGAAGTTTATACCGAAAGTTCTATTCCCATGAAATGCTGTAAACAATCAGTAAAACATTAACTTGTAATCCAGATCAATGATGACACAAATGAATTGAAATATTTAACTGAATCATTATAAAATTACCATTCATTTTAATGGAAAGTTCAAATCAACTTCAATGTTTTATAATCTGAATCATCAGTGACCCAGCAAGTCAAGGGTAGTCTAGTATTTATTAAAAGTTAACCAGCCATATGTGGACATAAAAGTAAGGCTATTTCAGCAAAGCTAATTCACACAGGTTTTAGAGTTGATATAATAAAGTTATTTTAAAAAGTTGTTTTCTGCACAAAGGCTCTGAGCATCACATCCAGTCCACAAAACAAATCCCTACAAATAGTCAATCACAAACATTCCCACCGGAAAAAGATGACCTTGGGGACTACAAGATTTGCTTAAAATAAAGACCCTTATAACAACCAGCAAAGTGGTGGGCCAAAAGGCCACCTGTCAGCACACAGTCACCATCACTATCATGATGACCATCCCTTTACCATGTTAATACTCCAGGACATCATTGTCATGACCCATTTTGTTGATACCTCAATCAACCAGAATGTAAGCGAGACCTTCCACTCGATCAACCCACCTGGTCTTGATACCACATTCAACAAGATTACAAGTCATTCCACCTGATTATCTTTAACTATCTACTCCAAGCACACCTTGTTGTTACTATGGTAACCCTGGCAAACTATATCTATATTATGTATATTTGATGAATACATGTGGTTGAAAATTGAATTCATGTTTCTTCCATTCCTTTGCAACCAAACATTCTTTATAACTGTTGTTACAATTTTACTGAAATTCCCTTCCATACATTGGATCAGAATTCGATTTTATTCATTGGATTGGAATTCCTTTCCATACATTGGATTGGAATTCCCTTCAACCCATTGGATAGTTATTCCCGTCCGTACACTGGATCATTATTCCCATCCATACATTGGATTGAAATTCCTTTCCCTACATTGGATCAGAATTCCATTCTATACACTGGATTGGGATTCTCTTCCATACATTGGATCAGAATTCACTTCATACATTTCCCTTCATACAACTGACATTGACTTTCCCTTCCTTCCATGCACTGAATTGGAATTCACTTCCATTCGTTGAATCAGAATTTCCTTGCATACATTGGATTGGAATTCACTTCCATTCGTTGAATCAGAATTTCCTTGCATACATTGGATCGGAAATCACTTCCATTCATTGAATCAGAATTTCCTTCCATTCATTGGATTGGAATTTCCTTCTATACATTGGATCAAAATTCACTTCCATTAATTGGATTGGAATTTCCTTACATTCATAGGATCAGAATTTCCTTCCATACATTGGATTAGAATTTCCTTCTATTCATTGATTCAGAATTTCCTTCCATGCACTGGATTGAAATTCTCTTCCGTTCATTGGGCTGAAATTCTATTCCATAAATTGGATCAGAATTGATTTCATTTTCCTTCATGCAACTGACACTTACTTTGAGCATTAAACTCTTAGTTAATGAATATTAGATGACTTTTTATTGTACCTATAATGTTCATTTAATAACATTTATCCTGAAAGTTGTTTCCCTAATTTTTAAATGTCTTGCCATTTTATTTTGTTCTTGCATTGTTTTTCTGATTGAAATCAAAACAAAATAAATAACTGTAATCTTTTTTTATATTTTCTAGTTATTATCCATTTTTGTAATGTTGTTCAGAAGGGCAGTAAATTCTGTTACCGATAAAACAAAGAAAAAACTTGACTTATGAACATTTTTCAATTTGGGATTTTTTTTTTTTTCGATGAACCTACAAAGTCAAACAAAAAAATGGATAAACTTACTTTAAATTTTAAAAGCTAAAACAAAAATATAAAAATCTGTCTATATTTCTGAGATGAGGTATTGTAATTATTTACATTGTTTACACTGTTGTCCTCATCTTTACTGCTATATTCACAACATTTCAGCCATTGTATGCTGCAGTCTTTAAGTGATTGGAAGGAAACATATTCCAGTGGATAAATGAGTTAGTTGGATCCAGTAACTTCATCCAAAGAGTTGTGAGTTGAACAAAATCTTGGAGAGTTGCATTAAAGGGAGATAACTGAAACATCCGGAAGAGGCATGACACATGAAACTTGAACAATCTACCCTGGTGGATGAAATAAAGGGTTCGGTTTGAAATTCAAATCACCTGAAGAAAGCTGGAGTGTACAACAGACGAAACGTAATGAATATGGCAATAAAGATGAGGATAACAGTCCAAACATTGTAGTTACAACATCTCATCTCAGAAACTTATAGGCAGATCCTGAAGAAGGCTGGAGAGTACAACAGCCGAAACTTTGTGAATATGGCAATAAAGATAAGGACAACAGTCTGAAAAATGTAAATAGTTACAATACCTCATCTCAGAAATATATCAGGTCATTCCATAAGTTCTGTCTGAATTTTGAATAAAGAAAACAAGTGACCAAATGTTACATTTAATTATAGATTCAATCAACAATGTATTTTCCCTCATTATCTATGACTTCCTTCCATCTATTAACAAGCTTACTAATTCCATTATTGTAAAATTCTTTTGGCTTTGATTCGAAGAACTCACAAATGTCAGTTTTAACCTCTTCCTGTGTTACAAAAACTGTTTCTTCCAAATGATTCTGTAAGCTACAAAACAAATGGTAGTCTGAAGGAGCAAGATCAGGAGAATAAGGTGGATGAGGAATTTTCTCCCAACCAACTTCTTTGATCTTTTGTGACGTGATTCTTGCTGTGTGGGGTTGCGCATTGTCCTGATGAAACATCACCTCTTTTTGATTCACTAGAGCAGGTCTTTTTTTTTTCCTCAAAGCTTGGTTCAAACGCTCTAATTGCTGACAGTATATTTGAGCATTAATTATTGCATTAGGTGGTAAGAATTCAAAGTGGGTTATTCCTTGGCGATCCCACCAGATTGAAAGAACCTTTTGCCCATGTAGTTCCCTTCTTGGCTGTGGCTGGGGTCCTTCCCCTTTACCAAGCCACTGTCTACGATGCTTAACATTTCCATAAAAGATCCATTTTTTGTCACAAGTCTATCCAAAAGAGGTGAAACAAGTTGGCGAGAATGGAGAGAAGAGCAGATGTCAACTCGGGATTTGAGGTTGTTTTCAGACAATTCATGAGGTACCCGTTTTCCAAGTCTAGGAACTTTTCCAAGTTGTTGAAGATGACGATGAACAGTTGTATGGTTTGAACTGAGAACCACTGCCAATTCTTCAACTGATAAAGCAGGATTTTCTTCAAGGGCTGCTTCAAGAAGCTTTTCATCAAACTCAACTGGACGTCCAGTTTGATCTTCATCTTCAAGGGTGAAATCTCCACCTCTGAATTTTGCAAACCATCTTCTGCAAGTTCTTTCATTCACACATTCCTCTCCATAAACTGAGTGAATGTTTCTAGCTGCTTCGGCTGCTGAGTTTCCTTTCTTGAACTCATAAAGCATTATGTGCCTCAAATGATTCTTGGGTACTTCCATGTTAGCAGGGTTTTAATCAAACAAAATTTAATTTTATTGTTCTCTGAAATAAAATTTGATCAGTTTAAATGCATCTAAACATAAAAATAATGTTCAACTCCATTAGACATTATAAAATACTCTTTAAATTTCGTTCATTTTAACAAAAGGTAAAATTTGAACAGAACTTATGGGATGACCTGATACATTTAACATCTTTGTTGTAGTCAGCCCAGGGTGAATCCTGGTTTACCATAGCACCAAACACAATGTGCTTGTTTGAGACATTCTGTACCGTGGCTGGTCAATGAAGTGATCTCTTCAATCCTGACCTGCCCTACCCCACGTTGTGATTGATTGATTATAAGACCAAGATCGATTCATCGTAGGTATCTTCATGTTGGGCTGGTCCAAGTCGAGCGAAAAGTTGTACAGTAAAATTCAAGAAAAAACAGCACTCGAAATATATAAAAAAAAATTTATTATTTCGATATCAAATACTGTGTACAATGGTTTGTTAGTAGTTCTTAGGATCTAGGTGTTAGCATACAGGTGTTTGTTGACCCAACCCGTTCCTAAATTGGACACAACACTTGGGTAAGCTGGTAAGTTTTGGCATGTAGAGTTAGCAAAATATCTTTTACTGATTTGGTAAGTTTGGCTCAAGGCTGAAGTCAGATGTTCTCGTATTCGGCAGGAGTTGTGAAATCTCTCAGCAACCACCACTGCTTCTCTTCTGGCCCTTCATATTTATAGACTCCAACTAGAAACCGGTGCAGGGCAAATTTAGGTTGGATTTCTGTGAATCCCCTGATTTCCAAAAAGAGTCCATTGTTGTCTGCAAAAAAAAAAAAATGGTGTAGAGGTGAGATTTAGTAGGCCGGGTGGGGGATTGGTATTTCATTCACCTGTCATCTCCATTGTTTTTGGTCCTGAGAAATTAAATTACTTCATAATTTTGGGGAATTCCCCTTCTCTCATGGGAGAAAGGTTCCGGCATCACTCTGCCTGGTTACTTCTACTTTCTCTTATTACCATCTCCCACCAGTGCTCTCCAGTGGGCGTGAGCAGCTCCTTCAACCTCCTTAATGTCTCGTCTGTGCCTGCTACTCTTCAGTGGGTACAGGCACCCCCTCCTCCTTCCTTTATCGCGCTTCTGTGCAGTCATCTCCACCATTTGGTTGAAGACTAATTAAAAAAAAAAAATGATTGTTCCAAATACTATCACCTCATAAGTAAATTGACACAAACAATTTTTCTTTCTTACCTTTGACCCAAGAGACACTTTCCCATGGAAAATTTTGCAACTCACTGTGGTGACAATTCATCCGACTGAAGGTCAACATGTCACAGATGTTCAGCTTATTGTTTTCAATCCTGACATCTCTGCGAAAAGATTTTATTTGTAACTGGCATTTAATCCAATTCTCCTTATGTCGATTTCATAGGCGTCTGTCAAATACTGTCAACACTTGGCCTGTCGTACAAACGAAGCATTGCTCTCAGCCAGTCACCTTGTTCATTTTATAAATGTCGATTCTCTGGGAATCGTTATCGATCTATTGTTCTTGATATTCATTTAACCCTTTACATGGTAGTTTATTAATCAATATCTCATTTTCATTGACATTCCAGGTTTTTATTAATTATTAATTACCAGCAATCCAAACAGTGTTATATACAGACAAAATATTATTAATATGTAAATAGTGTTAATAAATCTTTTTTATTACAAAAAAATGGAATATTTTCTTTCAAGCAAGGATTTACCTTTCATGCCTTCATATCTAAGTAAATTAAATTTTATTGCAATGATGAATCAATGAATATCACCTGAAGAAACCCCGAGCCTACAAACCTGTCTATATCTCTGAGATGAGGTATTATGATTACTTGTAGTATTTACATTATTCAAACTGTTATCCACATCTTCATAGCCATATACATGTTTCAGCCATTGTACACTCCAGCCTTCTTTAGGTGATTGGAATTTCAAACCAAACCTTTTATTTTGTCCATCAGGGTAGGTTTTTCTAGCTCCGTGTGCCAAGCTTTGGTTTACCACCGCTGAATTCACAACTTTTTGGGTTTAGTCACTGGATCTAACCAATGTCTTTATCCACTGGGTCATGTGTCCTTTGGTTCAAAATTCCAATCACCTGAAGAAGGTTGGAGTGTACAACAGCCGAAACGTTGTTAAGATGGCAATAAAGATGAGGACAACAGTCCAAACAATGTAAATAAATCCTTTTAAATCATATTGTAATGATGATTCAATGAATATCACCTGAAGATGGCTGGAGCGTAGAATGGCTGAAATGTCAGGAATATGGTTTAGTAACCCTCATTTCAATTTTAAACATTTTCTTGAATTTCATTGGTTGTTAAATAAAAAATAAGCTTTGAGAAATTTCCATAACAAAACAGTCAAAATTTGTGCAAAAATAGGCTCAACCGACGTAAAAAAATTCTTTCTCAAATTCATCCCTAATTCAAGAAATCCTATTGGCTAAAAAATAAAAAAATACAACATTCGCCCACACATTTCTCAGAAAAATTCTTAATAGCTACCAAGCCCGTTGGAGCCTATTTCATTGTTAAGAAAACTATAAATAGAAATAGTAAACGAATTTTCGTCGCATTTGAGACTCTCACACGCGAAAGATACACACAGGAATTATGTGCCACCAAAGAAACAAACTTCTTTCATGAGAGATTAGAAAAATTTAACAAACTTTTTTACTCTTTCATAGAAAAATCTTTTGTCTAAGTTAAATTAAACCTTTTTAATCAAACTTTTAGACATTGAACATTTCCGAAACAGCAAAGAACTTTTTCTCTATACCTTTGCACACATCATTACAAAGGAATTGTAAATTGTGTATATAAAATTTAATGTTGTTTCAAACATGTATTTTTTTTTTGTCGTGATTGAATATCGTTACCATTTTGCCATTTCTTATAATAATTTTTTAGTGAATATTGCATATTTTATTTACAGCACAATCTTAAATATTCATGCAACCTTTTTATATCCACTACAATGGCAATAAAGATGTGTTGAATACGTAATTAACATAATTCTCTTTTTTTTTTTTTTTTTTTTACTGTTTTCAAATCCGCGAGCCTGTGCGAAAATTTATTTTGACTAATAGAAAAAGGGGTTGGCTCCGGGCTGAGGAAAAGACTAAGGCAAAGTTTAACGAGCCTACATGAAAATTTATTTTGACCAATGGAAAAGGGAGTGGCTTACAAACTGAGAAAAAGTATAGAGCTGATGTCAAATCGCTTTTTGATATAAATAGGCAGAAAAAGTTGAATCAAGGCAAAGAGACAAAATTTAGGAGCAGAGTTCCACACGTCTGAATAACATCGGTGTCAAATTACACACTGATACAGTCTCAGCCTCTAATGAGAGCAGGGCAATTTTAAAGAACTCTATTCAACTTTAAAGCTTGTCATCCATGTTGAATACAACCTTAACTTTTATGTGAAAACGAACTCTCTCAATTTGTTTTAAACAAATTTTGGTATTTTACTTTTTGTGTCCGATGATATAATCTTAATTTTTTTCTCTTCTTGAAAATTTAAATATTTGATTGCTTTTCCTAAAACTAGCTATTGATAACTCCAAATGTGTACATTTGTAAATAAATTCCTTATCTTGCTTTAAGTTTAAAAATATAACACGTGTGTTTCCTTGTCATTAATTTCAAAGATGGGGACAAGACAGTCCGAACAATGTAAAAGTGTTTTTTAAAAAAAGTTTGAAAAATGAAAAAAAAATTTATTTACAAGATACAAAACGGTTTCACGTCAAATAAATCAGTTCAGGTCAGGAGTCACATGATTGCCAAACATTTTAGTTCCTTATATCGCCTTTTTTCTTTCAATCGCATTCATTTTTTTTATGGTGCTCTTCAACGAGTGAGGCGAAAAAGTCTTCTCTTTATAGAAGAGCAAGGGAACTTGTTTTTAATCCTCAGAAAGTTTATCGCAGTAAAACCAAATTTATTCGACATTTGAAAGATACAAAATTCAACAAAGTTTATGCATTCTATCATCTTGTAAGTGTTTGAAACTTTATTTTACTAATCAACTTTAATAAATAGTAAGAAATTTATTTTTTCTTCATATTCGCTCGTAAACATTTTTTTGCAAATTTATTATTCAGCCAATTATTGTCTTTTCGTTATGTTTATTATTTTTTTCTTATTGTTTTTATTTAGCTACTTCCACAAAAGAGGGCATAGCAAGATGCAAAAAAGCTGACAAACTTAATAAAAGACAAAGTTTTATCGTCAAAACAAAATGTTCAATAATTTTTCACCCCCCACCCCAAAAAAAAACAGCGTAACATGATGAAAAATGCCCCAAACTGAATCAACAAAACAAAGTTTTCTATGTTGAAAAAGTTTGTTATTAATAAGAGGAAAGACCAAAGTATCTTTTAATTTTGTATTCCTTTTTAACACATTTGAAATTTTGGTTGAAAATCTTTTTTTTTTTTTTTTTTTTTTTAAACAGCAGTCACGTAGTTAAAATGCTGTTGTCAGTTAAAACACATTAATTTTTAGAAATTCTTACAAAAATCAAATAATTGTCGGATTTCAATAAAACTTTAAGAACTTATTCACAAATGAATGAAATTATTTTAGAAATGTTTTTTTAAAAAACTCATGGTAAACATATTTTTTATGAAAACTTGAAAATATATATATCTTTGTAATTTTTTAAATTAAAAAAAATTACAGATACATACACAATACAGAAGAAGACTTTGAAGAATATAAATAATCGATTTTTTTGTTTTTCTTTCTAAACTTAAGCTCTGAAAACAGTACTGTTATTTTTTAATATCGTGCTACACAGTATAGCTATATAGCATGATGTTAAAAGATCCCAAACTTAATAAAGTTAAGTTTTAACTTCAAAATGTATGTTATTATTAAGAGAAAAGAACAAAGTATTTTAAAATTATTTCTAAAAAATGTTTTCTCCTTTATGTTCTCAATTTGGCTAAAAAAAATCTTTTTATTTTTGTTCTTTTTTGTCAACTCTAAAAGATTTGTAGTAATGGACATTTTAATTTTTAGTTTAGAGCAGTTTCCAGTGTAAAACATATTAATTTGGAAATTCTTTCCAAAATCAAATAATTGTCTGATTTTAATGCAATTTTCAGAGCTTATTCGAAAATGAATTTATTTTTTAAATTTTTATTTTATTTTTTTAGAAAATCTTAGTAAAAAATACATGTATATGTATTATTTACATATTATTGTCCTCATCTTTGTTGCCAGACTTATCATTGTCCCTTCTTGTTTGGAATGTTGAACTTTGTTCTAGTTCCATATTTAATCAGTTAATCTCCTGTTTCCCTCTCCAAGTTCTCCACTTTTTAACCAGGTATTGAACTCCACTCTTTGGGTCCTTGTTTAACGCTTTTATGCATGTGTCCATCTGTGTATGAATATCTGGGTATTATAAACCTAATGTCTTCAGCCATTATTTTTTTTTACCAGAGCTCATATTGCAATTTTCATTGTTATTATTGCTTTTCTCTGGCACTCTTATTACTGGCTCCCATATTGTATTCATTCAGACATTATTGCCTGAAGAAAAAAAAAAGTTTTTGTGATGAATAATTAATTTTTACAAGAATTGTTTGCATTTTTCTTTAAGTTTAAAAAATGTTTTAAAATTCTTCCAGAGTAGGAGGTAGGTTATTAAGTTATTGAAAGCAAAGATTAAAATCTTAATACAAATCATACTCCCAAAACTTTTTACCATAATTAAAGATTCTTTGTGGGGGTGTCAGAATGTTTTTTTTAATGGTGTATCGTAAGTGATATTTTATGGTCAAAAGGCTTTGTTTACAAAAAATTAATATGCATTTAAACAGCTTGAATACCAAAAATAAGAGTTGACAAGTGTTTATTTCCAAATTTTTTAATCAAGTTTGGAACCTTTTTCATCAGGGTATGCTCTTTTTTAGCAAAGTATTGAAAATACCTAGTTACTATTAAGAGGAAGGACCATTTCCTCCATGAAATTGCTAAAATATCAGCATATCGTGATGGAAAACAGTTCCAAACATAATGAACCATCCTGGATATGACGATAAACTACATCCAACAGCAAGGCCTCTGATCAGGAGGTTTTGATGAGCGTGGAACCACCTCTTAATTGCTAGTGTTCCTGGGTCCACCCTGACCTGGGGTGGTAGCACCTATTAGGGTTCCAGATATGGGCAAATATTTATAGGACTGGGATCAAAACGCTATGAAAGTGTAAAAATAGGTTTTAATACCAGAAATACTTTTAAAAAATAAATTATTACCAGCAATACATTTTTGGAAAAAGAATATTACCACTATTAAAAATCTTGTCAGCATTAAATAACCCATTGAGTTTGATATGTTGTAAAACAAAACATTCAAAATTTTTTACTTAAAAGAAAAAAAAAGACTTATTTTTCTTCTGTCAGTGGTTGTACTAACTTTTAGCATACCGATTTTCTGCATCTTTTTTTGCATTGACACACATTAATTTGAAAATTCTTGCAAAACTCAAATTGTTACAGTTTAATGAAATTTTCAGGACTTATTGAAATTTTTTTTATTAGAAAATCTTTGTAAAAAATATTTTTTCTTTTACATGTTTCTTCCCCTTACTTTTATGAATGCTCAAGAAATATAATCATAATAATTTTTACTGGCTGCATTAGTTAAAAGCAGATTTCTTTGAAGAATTTTATCACTGATTTTTTTTTCTCAGAATTAGACCCTATCTTACCAAATATCTGTTCCGAATCAAAAAATAAAAAATGCAATAAAACTAAGACATTATTTAATTAGAGAAAACTTTTAATTGCTTTTATGTAATTAATTGTTGGTCTGGGGAAAAAATCCACTTGGATGATTTCTTTAATGCCAAATCATCCTACTGAAAGAAATAACCCTTTTGAAAAAAAATTATGGATGAAATGTAAAAACATCATAAATCTAATTAATTTCAATTTCTTTCTTACTAAATTTAAGACATATATGTTCTAAGACCTGGCGTCAAAAAAAATTTATTGCAAATAACATAGTTTCATTTATTCACATGGTTGACAAATGAATTTTAACAGGTCATTGGAAAATTCATAAACTTATGGAATCAGCACATATGCTAGGCCACAAAAATCTCCTGAGCCAACCAAGCATGAAATGAATGCAATATGGGAACCAGTAATAAGGAGTGCCAGAGAAAAGTGATAATAACAGCAAAAATTGCAATATGAGCTCTGGTAAAAAACATGCAATGATAACACCAAAAATTGCAATGTGAGCACTGGTAAAAAATGATTGCTGAATACATTAGGTTTATAATACCCAGAAATTCATACACACAAACATTATATATTATTGGTAATTAATGTTGTCTGTCAACTTAAAAGTTAAATATTTATGAATAGGAATGTAATGCAAGCATTCATTTTATTAAGAAGTAGAAAACAATGACAAAAGTTAAAGTGTCTAAATATACTTACATAGCACAGTGGATAAAGGTGTTAGTTAGATCCAGTGACAGGACCCAAAGAGTGTGAGTTCAATACCCGGTTAAGGCAGTGGAGAACTTCCAGAAATTAACAGGAGATAACTGATAACTGATATCCATTAAACATAGCACATGGAACTAGAACAGTCTACCTCAGTGAGCAAAATAAAGGGCTCAGTTCGACATTCCAACCACCTGAAGAAGGCTGGAGCATACAACATCTGAAACATTGTAATAAATATGGCGATAAAGATGAGGACAATAGTCCGAATAATGTAAATAAGGTCTTACTAAAATCACTCAGCTTGTAATATCTGAAGCCCATATAAGATGAAGTAAAATATACCTGAGTAAAAAGAACTCTCCAGTTAATTTTAAATATTACATATTATTGGTAATTAATGTTGTCTGTCAACTTAAAAGTTAAATACATATGAATAGGAATGTAATGCAATGACACAAGTTCAAGTGTTTAAATATACTTACAGGTGATTTTGACCAACACAAAACAAATTTAATTCACCAAGATTTTAGAATTTATTCATCTCAGATGACCAAAATAATTATCTTGCCTGCACTAATGTGAACGTGATACAGAGATCTGGATTGCAATATGTAGGCAAGTTCTGGTTCAAATGTAGTAACTTTAGAAATTGGCTGGAAAGGGCCAAGCTCAGCATCATGCTGCCAGTGAGTGGCTACGCAGTACTGCTCTCATCTTTTGATAAAATATGTAATTGCATTTCTTAGGTGTGTACTTTGCATGCAGGCCACCAATATTTTCAATCAGAGTGAGTGATACATTCTATAACAGACTGGGGTGGGGGGCATATGAAATTTGACCATGGACCATAATTGGCCACCATCTGGACTTTCGACAAAGAATAGTTATTTTCTCTTCATTTACATTTTTCTACATCTCTTTTTCAATTAATTTACTATTTTGCCAGATTAGATTTTACAGGAGGTAATCATATTAACATTTTCTTATATCAAAGGGAACTATTTTCACTTGTATTTTATGGATCAAGTGAAAATGGTTCGGATGATAGAACAGTGGCTATGGAAATTTGCATCCATTCATTTAAATGATTTTTCCAGTCTGAAACACTCTATCCCAGAGTGAAATTTGAAATATGGATTTAGTTAAAATTTTCATAGGGTATGTAATGTTTGGTGTTTGTAGTTAGAAAGCTTTTAGAATAAACATGATGTTACAGTGAAAGAAAGAGATCATTTGGATTAATAAATGCAAGTTAATAATAGGATATAGAAAACCAATCCTTGCACTTTTCTCCAATTTTTAGTCTGTGTGATATTTATTATATTTTATAAATTTCTTTTTTAACAATGTTTTTCATAAATGAATCATAAAATAGTTAAAATAACAATTAGCACAGTGTGGAAGATTTATTCATGTTTGAAGAACAATATATTCTGTTAATAATTGAATATGAAATATAAGATCAGCTGGCATTCATTGATTTCAACTTAACAACTTGAACCCAAATTTTATAACTTTATTTAGTTATGCACGAGTTTACTATTTCATTAATAATAACTTTTCTTAATTTGCAGGTGTCAGTTGCAATGTAGAATCACCTGATTACCTTCCAGGGATTGTAATCATCACATTTGGCAATGAGAATAAAAAAGAAACCATATACATTTAAATGTTTTGATGTGCATTTTAACTTGCAAAAATATTTGCAGAAACATAGAAAAGAAACCATATTTGCATCAAGAGTGCCAGTATCATGGAAATTTTTGCATTTAAAGATAATCATGCAAAATAAAATTTGTGAGGAACTATATTCATATTATGCAATGCTTCATTAAGTACTGATTTAATAAAAGATATTCAAATGCATACTGACAAAAAAAGATATTCATGTGAGGTATGTGGAGTGACAATTTTACTAAATTCCCATTTAAAACAACACATGCAAACACACTAGTAAAAAACATTTTCTTGTAAGGTGTGTGGATCAGCTTTTTCAACAAATTAACATCTGAAAAACAAATACTAGACAAAAAGCAGTAACTTTGAATTTTGTGGAATAACATTTTCAATGAATTCTACTTTAAAAATGCATGCCCAGACACACACAGGAGAGACACCATATACTTGTAAAGTGTGCAGAGTAACATATTCATCTACTTCTTCTCTAAAAAGACATATGCGAGTACACACTGGAGAAAAACCATATTCTTGTGAATCATGTGAGCAGACTTTTTCACAAAAGGTAAATTTAAAAACCCACATGAAAACGCACACTGGAGAGAAACCATATTCTTGCAAAGTATGTGGGTCAGCATTTACAATAAAAACAAATTTAGAAAGACACATGAGAATACACACCGGTGAAAAACCATATATTTGTGACACTTGTAATGCAACATTTTCAGTTAATTCAGCTCTAAAAAGACACATGCTGACACACAGTGGAGAGAAACCACATTCTTGCAAGGTTTGTGGCACAACATTTGCAAGAAATTCACATTTAAAGAGACACATGCAAGTACACACTGGGGAAAAACCATATTCTTGCCAAATTTGTGGATCTGCATTTTCGGAGAAGAGAGCTTTAAAAATACACATGATGATACACACTGGAGAAAAACCTTATACTTGTGAGGTATGTATGCGGACCTTTTCAGTTAAGATATATTTAAAAACACACATGAAAACACATACTGGAGAGAAACCATATTCCTGTGATATGTGTGGATCCCAATTTTCAATCAAAAGATCTTTGAAAATACACTTGAGAACTCACACGGGAGAAAGACCATATTCTTGTGAAGCATGTGGATTAGCATTTTCAGAAAATTCCACTTTAAAAAAACACATTCGAACACACACTGGAGAGAAACCATATTCTTGTGAAGTATGCGGTTTAGCGTTTTCAGAAAGTTTCAGTTTAAAAAAACACATACGAACACACACTGGAGAGAAACCATATTCTTGTGAAGTATGCAGATCAGCATTTTCAGAGTATTCCAATTTGAAAAAACACATCCGAATTCATACTGGAGAAAAACCATATTCTTGTGAAGTATGTGGGTTAGCATTTTCAGATAATTTCAGTTTAAAAAAGCACATTCGAACACACACTGGCGAGAAACCATATTCTTGTGAAGTATGTGGATCAGCATTTTCAGAGTATTCCAATTTGAAAAAACACATCCGAACTCACACTGGAGAAAAACCATATTCTTGTGAAGTATGTGGGTTGGCATTTTCAGAAAAGTCCAGTTTAAAAAAACACATTCGAACACACACTGGAGAGAAACCATATTCTTGTGAAATATGTGGATCAGCATTTTCAAATAATTCTCATTTGAAAGTGCACATTCGAACTCACACTGGAGAAAAACCATATTCTTGTGAAGTATGTGGATCAACATTTTCACTGAGATCAATTTTAAAGAAACACATGAGTCTACACAGTTTAGAGAAAAGTTACTCAGGTTTTGACAGTTCAAATTTAAGTGTACACATTGTATAGAATTTTTACCAGTTTATGGCAAGAAACCCTTGAAGGGAAATTTGTGGGGAAGCAGCAAATTACCAATGAACAGACATCTATAAATGGTCAATTCTTATTAACATACCACTACATCATGGTGTGTCCTTGACATGAAGGTTTGAATTGGCTGGACCAAGGAATGTAGTTCATCTGAGCACTTTCCATGGAAGTAGTGATAAAGCAGTGATAAACTCCTGTGGCAGAGGTGGTTGGAGGGTGAAAAATAATTTGTCAAGCAAAAGGGCTCAGAGATGCTTTTGGACTGGAGAGTTAGGTCTGGGAAGCTACCGCAATAATATGACAACAGTATTCCATTTTTGGCCTGATCTGAGTCTTCTAAAGATAATGGATAGCAGGAGGTGTTAGATACTTACTGGAGCGGTACAGGGAGCTGACCTTTTTAACTCCATCCATAGCAATGTGAGAGTTCCACTTGCAGTCTAGTTCTACTTGACATAACTTATTGACATTTTTCATTCTCTTCAAAGTTTTTTAAGGCTTTAAATTCACTGAATGTCATTTGATTTTTTCATTCTGCATATTTCAAATAATGTTCTGTCAGAATTTGTAAAGCTTTTCAGCCATCATCTTTTGCATCTCATATAATTAGGGATATACTTTGCCATCAAAACATTGAGCAAATATATCTGCATTCTTGTACACAAAGAGCCAGGGTTCCAACGAGGAGAAGAAAGCCCCATGCAAATGAAAACCTGGAACAAATGGCAGTCAGGAGAGCTTCTTGTGCTGAAAATATGCAAAAACTTAGGGACTTTTAAATACCTGATCAAGCCAAAGGTTCAATCAAGAACCATCTGTAGGAGCCAGATTAAATGCCACCTGATAAGGTAGTTTTTGAAGTAGTCAAAAAATATGCTTTAATATAAACAGAAAATGACTAAGAATTATGTGGATTATCTTTAAGAAGGACTGTTAGGAATAGGTATGGTTTCAACACAAGCACATTAATGATGAAATAAAATATATTTTACTATACAGTACACTTTCTTGTCCTTTGCCACACCCCTCTTTCTTTTACTGTCTTTGTACACTTCCTGCCTAAGCTATTTGTTGGCTTTTATTTATTTATGTTGTACAAAACCCAAGAGCCACTCAAGGCAGAGACTTAAAGAATAAGAGACAAAGTTTATGTGGATATGTAGGGATGATAACAGTTAACCTTAGATTTGAACTGGTAAAGATTGTTATGTGTAAAAAAAATGATATAATGGATGCTACTTGCCTTACCCGTAATTATACTGGATGGTGACAAAAACGGAATTGTGGGTAGAAGAGCGTCTATATGAGTCAATGACAAATCATTTGGTGGGGAGGGAGAATAGAAAAATTTTTTTGCTCCCTCAAACTGCATAAATTACATCATGATTTCAACAATAATGTGACTGAAACTGACATGCCAGGTTAGAATCTATAATATTGCAGATATAATATTACAGAGAACTACTGAAAAAAACCCAAAGGCTTTGCATTTCATATCCTAATACAAATCAATTGTCTAAAATAGCATGGGAATTAAAAGGTGACCAATGTATTCCAACATACTTTGTGCAATGTCTAACCTGAATTCAAGATTAGGTACGAGTCCAGCCAAGCTTCTTTTCTGAAGTGAAACTGCAAAGTTGGTATAAATCATGCTATGCTTCTTTTCTAAGCAAGGGTACCACAACTCTGGTTATGTTTATCACTCCAAAGTATGACAGTTATGATGTGACCAGCCCATACTGAATTATGAGATCCATATCAGTAGTTAACCTCCTTGCACCTGCCCCAAGATAGCTATGAGTCAGAAAAATAAAGAGATATTTGGAGGACACTTGCATTGGTCTCATAAGCTTCAGAAGACTAACCATTCATGAACCTACTTGAAAGCATCCTGGGTACGATGATAAACTACATCTGGCAGCAAGGTATCTGATCAGGAGGATTTTTGTATAACAATTTTTATAACTTGAAAATAAATTTGTAAATAATCAAAATTGTGAAATACAGCAAAAGTCACCTATAAAATAAAGATAATCATATTAAAAGTAAGGACTTACATCAAATTGTCTTTCAATTAAATTGCAGCTGAAGAATTATTTTTGATCTTTTCAAAGGTAACCTTAAATATTAATGCAATACTTAAATGCAGCAATCGCTTTTGATTTCTTCTGTAGTTTATTGTTTATATGGCAGAATTATGCCTCACAAAAAGAAATCTTTACCGACAAAAGACCAGATTTCAATCAAAAGAGCCATGGTTGCAGCTAGGAAAAGAAAATCCTATGCAAATATAAACCTGAATCAGATGGCAGCCAGGAGAACTTCCAGTGCTGAAAATAATGAAAGACATAGGGCCTCTTATACTCCTGAAAAAGCCAAAGGCCCAATCAAAAAGAGCCACTCAAGGCAGAGAGATACAGAATAAGAGACAAAGTTTATGTGGATATGTAGGGATGATAACAGTTAACCTTAGACTTGAGCTGGTTAAATGTGTTATGTGTAAAAGAATGGTATAATGGATGCTACTTGTCATTCCCATAATTATAATGAATGGTGACAAAAACAGGGAATTGTGGGTAGAAGAGTGACTATATGAGTCAATGAGAAATTGGTTGGGAGGGAAAACAGAAAAATTGTTTTGCCCCCTCAAACAACAAAAATTACATCATGTCATGATTTTTTGTTTGGCTTTTTTACAGTAAGGCTACGGATTTTAAAATCAAACAATATACTCAGATATAAACAGAAATGACTAAGGATTATGTGAATTATCTTTTAAGGACTGTTAGAAATAAAATACATTTGACTATACAGTACTCCTCCTTGTCATTTACACTTCCTGCCTCAGCCTTTTTTGTCTTTTATTTGTTCATGTTGTACAAAACCCAAGAGCCACTCAAGGCAGAGAGTTACAGAATAAGAGGCAAGTTTATGTTGATATGGAGGGATGATAACAGTTAACTTTAGACTTGAACTGTTTAACAGTGTTAAGTTTAAAAGAATGGTATAATGGATGCTGCTTGCCTTACTCTTAATTATAATGGATACTGAAAAAAGCAAGGAATTGTGGGTAGAAGAACAACTATATAAGTTAATGAGAAATCAGTTGGTGGGGAGGTTTGATCATGTATCAAGGACCTTGACAGACGGGCGAACTATTAATACAGAAGAGAACAAAAAAATTACATGCCAGATCAGAATGAATGACGCAGAAGAGGGAAAGAAAATAAATTATTTTGCTTCCTCAAACAACGTTAATTACATTATGTCATAGTTCAAATATTAAAATGACTGAAACTGAGTTGCCAGATTAGAATCAATAATATTGCAGATTCTTTAAATATTATCAAAAATCTCTAAAGATATAGATTTGGACAATATAAAGTTGTATAAAACAACATTAATTACATCAAGTGATATCCAACATTAAAAATTTTAAATGGCTTTTTGCCGAATTGTCAAGTCTTTATTTATTGGCAAATTTAATATTTCAATTTATCTTTTGCAGTATTAATAATTGTGAAATGAATGCATTGGGACTGGTTGTAGCATTCATTACACAGTCTTTATGAATGGAGAGGAAAACAACAGGAAGTGCTGTCAACAATGGTTCCTCTTGCACAATGATTGCAGTCATGAGGATCTGATGTTCAAATTCAAGCATTCTATTGATCTGTGAGTGGCAAGCTCTTGTCCACATTGTGTTGAATGCAGTATTGAATTTTGAGTATCTATGTTTCAATGAATGCCTTTTATATATACAAGAATCCAGTTTGCCCTGCATTTGCAAGAGCTATAAACAAATCTCAAGGCCAAACACTTCAAAACATTGGAAATTGACTCGAGAAAGAAATATTTATGCATGGCCAGTTGTATGTTGCATGCTCAAGAGTAAGAAATCTTAAGAATTTATTCTTCACTGTTAAAATGGGGAAATTGTTTTTTAAATATTGTTTACCGTGAAGTCCTATAAAATTAAATTAAGGAAATTATTAAACTGTAAAACAGATTTTTCAAAGTATTTTTAGAAGCAAATCAGCTTATTTAAATTTCATTGATTGTTTTGCAAAATTGAACAAAATGTAGAGTTTGAAAATTGTAACAAAAATATTATAGTCATGTAAGGTAAGTACAGTGTCTAAAAGAATTGTCATAATGGATGCTACCTGCTTTACCCATAATCTCCCCCCCCCTCCAACCCCACTGAGATAGACCTCTTCTTGGTGGTGCCAGAGTATGAAAGTACCATTTACATATTTCAGCCATAGAGTTGGCTTTAGGGATGTTAATTCTAATGCCATTTCCTAAATGTATTCTATGTGTATGTTAGTCATTGCTGGTGACAATGGTGATCCCATTGCCAAGCCTTCATCCTTCCAGGCTCTAGTCAACTATGATTTTGGAAGTACACCCATTTACTGTAATATCATCAGATATCTTCAAAAGATCAAAGTATATTTTTAGGCAGATGGTCAATGTCAAGTAGAGAGTTGGGCCAAGAAGCATGCTTTGTCAGATGCCTTCATTGATGTGAGCATTGGAAAACAGGCCATTAACGATGACCTTCAAGCTTTGGTTTTTGTGGCATTGAATATGACCAGCCAGTTGCCCCAGCCCTACTGAACTGTCAGAGGAGAGACCTTTTGTATCTTTTCTGTTGAGGCCTTATAGTTTAGGCGGATACAACCAGTGTAGTTTTTACAATGTAGAGTACTGCTTATACTGACCATTTCTTGTTTATATGTCTCAGAGTTGGCACTTCTGACTTTTGCTTGATGTTTTAAGTAGTTTTCTTTGTACTGTATAGTGACAAAGAGGTTAAATGTTAAGATTCTAGGAGTGTGCAAACCTAAGCTGACTTGAGAGACATGAGTTCATTTTTCTTAAAGTTTACTGGTGGGGTCTGGAATTTGGTGTAAGATGAGTTCAAAGAAACTTGTTGATTGAGAGAAAATGTAATCTTCACTTGAATATCGAAAAGTTGAAATTGGTAATAAAAATTTAGATTTAGTTTTAAACTTTTGAGTTGAAATCAGCATAAGTACATGGAAGTTTCTTATTGCTTAAATTCATTTGTAGTGAACAAAAACAAGATCTAGATTTAAAATTCAAATGCTAAGCACTGACTCATTGATTTTGTTAGAAATTAAAAAGACTCAAATTTACAAAATTTGCTAAAAACACACACAAAAGCAAATCCAAAACAAAACTTGTAGAAATTTCACACCTTGATGCAAAATGTTTTTCAGCCAATAGAAAACTAGGAAACATTTTAAAAACAAAATTCAAATAATCTTCAATTTTTTGAAACAAAATTCTTTTATACAAGCCGATGCGAATCATATCCGGGATTGAATCCCCAAATGACTTTTTCAAGCCCCACAAACAAAATAAAAGACGGGTAAGTTCGCCTGTCATCAGAGAGAAAAGGAGATAAGCGTATTAACACGTCCTTTGACAAACGTCAAGCGACTGTTATTATTATCTCTCCCTCACCTCTTTTATACTTGATAAATGAACGGAACATTTTAAGACTGAGCGATTACTTCAAAGACATTCCTACCCTACAATGACGCTTATACATACATCCGCATATACGTTCCTGCCTACGTACACATAAACTCATTCTTGCAAGGACTACTATGAACATTTTGACGACCTTGTATCAACCAAAATACATTAATTTTATTTGTAAAGACCTTAATTGATTTATATGCATATAAATTTGTTGTTTCACTTTACAATTTGATTTTCTTGTTTTATACCCCTTTTATGGTGGGCTATCTAACTAACAAGGCCAAATCAAACTAATCTATTTCAACACTCGTACACTTCACTATAACTGATAACTCACTATAGAGAATTCCCAAGGAGCTGACACTGAACCCAAACTTATCCAGCCATTTTGGAAGTTCAGAGTTTATAGTGTCCAGAGTAACAACAGTAATGGGAATACCTTCTTCATTGACCAATGTTTATAAACTTTTCATTTTAAACTACCATTATAGCTTTCCTGTATTTCTTCATTGTCAGAAAAAATATGGTGATGATGATGATATTAATGGAATCCTCCATATTTGCTACTCACCCTGCAGAAAAATGCACTTTTTTCCCAAATCAACTTTAAGCAATCATTACTTCACTTTTCTAAACTTGACTTCTCATTGGTTAAAAGGACCCAAAAAATGTAGCAAGTTGCAACAAATCTGTTTTCCCACTCACCTATCTGGAACCGTTTTGAAACCCAAAAAATCAATAAATAGAATTGCTTGACTTGATTCAAGTAGTCAGTAACTAAGTTGCAAGAGATGCTGACAAATTCCACATGCGCCAACATACTGACTCAACAACCACCACTCTCTCTCAGCAACTCAACACAACCCACACAACTATTGCCACGTGAAGATACTTAAATTACAATTGTCTAAAAAAGTGACATTATTACTATGACATAGTAATTGTACATTTAATCAACCTCAGCATACCAATCAGGAAGTGGGTCTTTGAGAGATGCCAACAAACTCCACGCGCGCCAGCACACTGACTCAACAACCGCCAGCCTCTCTCTCAGCAGCTCAACACAATTCAGAAAGTCTTGCCGCGTGAATTGACCCAACTTAAAATTTACTAGAAAAAGTGACATTATCACTACCGAAGTAGTAATTGTATTTAGTCAATTTACATCATACCAGTCAAAGGCACATAACTCCTTATGATTTTAAACAATATTTACACATACACACTAATATTTGAAACCACACAAGTAACATTTCACCTTGCAGAAAGCAAACTGCTTTTTTAATTTCATAGACAAACTTTCGTACACCAAATCACTGCATGGTCACTCCTTACAATTTTATCTCACTTATCACATTGAACAAGCAATCTTAAAATTCATTCGTGTATATCAAACGTATATAAATGCATGTTATTTGTTGAAATCTATAACCACGTTGAAACATTCATCCATAACAAATAAAAATAAAATAAACAAACATTTGAAGGCAATTCAATTGGAAGAAATCAAGGAGATACAACACACACGTTTTTAAGCCTTCACACAGTTACACCTTCTGACACATCCAATTAGCTCAAATTTCACAACAATATAACAACAATTTACTCCAACAACAACATTGGCAATAACAAGAAAAATAACAGTAACTACAATAATAATATAGCAATAAAATAGAAATAATCCTTGATTACCACGAATTATCTCCCTTGAAATTCGCTCTTCAAATAACGCTTTTTTTTGTTTCATTCGCCAAGAAAAACCTCGTTAGAAGATAAAATAAGCTAATTATTTGTGGGTTGCTCATTTAGAATTTTAGAATTCCCCACCCTTTTTGCTGATGTTTCATTAAAGAAAAACACATCAGACGGAAAGACGTACCCACTTTTTTTACGACAAAGGCACGACGGATTCATCTGCTTGATAATGATAAATTATGATTAAAAACACGTTTCACGAATTTACCATTTATAAAGAAGAGGAATTGGAGAGAAAAATCTCTTGAAATGTTATTTTCTTATATTAATTATTATAAAGAAAATTGTGTTTTCTATTGTTAAACATCTTGGTCGCGTAAAAAACAGCTAAAGTTTTGTCATCAAAATGTCAAAATATTTGTTTACGTATTTTTATTATTATTTTTTGAAAGTTTTTACTCCCTTGTAAAAAAAACAAAAAAAAAAAAAAAACAACAAAAAAAAAAAACTTTGTAAATTTTGGTTAAAAATTAAAATTAAAAATCTTGGTTTTTACATCAGCGGCGGACCAAAGAAGTTTAGGGGGGGTCCGCTTTTCCCGGTAAAAAAACACATTAATTTGGAAATTCTTTCAAAAATCAAATAATTGATTTTTTTTTACATATGTTACCACCTAATTTCGAGAAATTAAATTTTTAGGGTTTTTTTTTTAATTAAAAATAAAAAAAAAATAGATATCTTCGTGAAAATCGACAGCATGTCAAAAACGGCCTGAAACATGATGAAAAAAATTTTTTCATATTTCATTATTAAGAAGAAATACCAAACTATTTTTTGATTAATTTTTGAAATTTTTTACTCATTCTTCTTAGCATGTCCGAAATTTTAGTTAAAAAACTTGTTTTTTCTTCATTTTTTTTTTTTTTGTCAGCGAAATTACTAATTTTCTGAAAAATGTTGGTACGTAAGTTAAATTCCTCAAAAGTCAAAACTCACCCCAAAAATCAATTATACGTTTTTCAGAATTTATTTTAAGAAAATTTAAAGTTTATTTTGAAAGAAACTTTTACAAACTTTCTTCGCAGAAAAATGTTGTTTAAAATAAAATGGAGCCGATCTTAACATCGTTGGCGATTGACAAGTGCTGAATGATGATAATTCATCGCGTATTGACAGCTAACGTGGGATTCGAGTTGTCATACGGAAGGACAGAACTGACATTTTTAAGTGAACCCCCGAAAAAAAAAAAAAATTTTATCTTCTGCCGCTTTTTAACCAAAAGTTACAACATCTTATTTTGTTTATTTATTTTTTTTTACAAAAGGAGTAAAAAATTTCAAGAAATAATAATAAAAAATACTTAATAACATAAACATTTTGATCACAAAATTGCTTTTAACTTAAGTAGCCCCATGAAATCGCAAAAAAAGGGGCATAGTCTGATGAAAAAGACGCCAAACTTGATGAAAACAAAATTTTATCGTCTGAATGTTCATGTTATTATAAAGAGGAAAGACCAAAGTTTTTTTTTTAATTATTTTAAAAATTTTTTCCTTCTTTTTAGAACATTCTAAATTTTGATTAAAAAAAACTGTTTCTCTTTGTCAGCAGAACTAGTAAAATAAATTTTTAGCACCTTTCTTTTTGGATGGCAGACATTAATTTGGAAAATCTTGCAAAAATAAAAATAATTGTCAGATTTTAATGAAATTTTCAGAAATTATTCAAAAATAATGGAACTTATAAATATGTTTTCCTTTTTTAAAATCATGGCACTTTTTTTTTATACTTATTATCCCCCCAACTAATTTTACAAAAACTCTATAATTTCAATTTTGGACAAATTAATGATTATATTAGTTAAAAGCATAAGACTTTGAGGAAACCAAATCATATTTTTTTTTGTTTTTAGTTGGACCAACTCTACCTGAAAATCATCTCTGAATTATATCTTACAAAACTCAATAAAACAAAGATATTATTTAATTTCAAATACTTTTAATTGCTTTTATTTGTTTTAATGAATATTGATAATATTGTCTGAAAGCAAAAAACTTTTCAATGAAAAATGAATTTTTAAATCAATTATTTGTATTTTTTAAAATATTATTAAAATATAATTTTGTTAATTCTTCTAAAATTAGTGAAAAGTTTGTACAATTTAGTCAATGGTATTATTAAGAATCTATATATATATATCAAGCCTTTATTAGAAATATTGCCCATTTTTTTCACTTTTGGCTCTTATCTTGTAAGTGGTGGAATTTACATGCTGATGAGATCTTGTTCTATCACTGATTGGCCTTTGACCCAGATATGTCAAAGACAATTTCGTTTAAATTTCCTTATTGCTGCTTTTTTTTGTTTGTTTAAAAAAAAAAAAATTTATCATAGCAGATCTGAATTGACTTTATTTAAGTTGGGTGGATGGCTATAGGGGGCCTCAAACAGCTGTGAAGCACTTATATTCAATTTTTTTTATGGTATTTATAATTTCCCCAGATAGTATCAACAAACTTATGATGAAAACTAATTGTAAAATGAAAAAAATGAAATAAAACTGTGACATTATTCAATTAGCAAAGCATTTGTTTTGATAAATAAGATTTATTAAGAATACTATTGTCTTCAGAGGAAAGTTTTTTCAGTGAAAAATTTAGTTTTTACAAGAATTGTTTTCATTTTTTCAAATTTTAATTAAGCAATTTATAATATTAAAAAATCGTTTTTTTCATCATGCTATGCTGTTTTTTCTGTGAAAAAGTGGGGTAATATAATAATTTGCTAAAAATCAGTATAGAATGATGATTTTCCAAAATTAATAAAAACAAAGTTTTATCGTCAAATTGTTTGTTATTATTAAGAGGAAAGAACAGATTATTTTTTTATTTGTTGAAATTTAAAAAAATTTTTTTTTCCTCCTTTCTAACACATTCTAAATTTGGGTAAAAAATATTGTTTATTTTTTTTTTTGTGAACTGTGTAAGACTTGTGTAAGTGTGTTCAATACTTTGCTAAAAAAGAGAATACTCTGATGAAAAAAGGCCCAAACTTGATAATTTTTTTATCATCTAAATGTTTATTATTATTAAGAAGAAAGATTAAAGTATTTTTTAATTATTTTTAAAAATTTTTTACTCCTTTCTGGCATGTCTGACATTTTAGCTAAATGTCTTGCTTATTTTTTTTTTTTTTGAGTCAGCAAAACTGATATGAAATGGAACATGTCACCCATTTTTGACAACGTTGTACACAGAAGTGAAATTCTCCATTTAAAAATCTTGTAAAATTCAATCATATTTTTTCAAAAGTTATTTTAGGAAAATTAGAAAATTTAAAGAATAATTAATGTAATTTGAAACAAACATTACTTAGTTTTTAGCAGAAAAAATTTAGTTCAAAATAAGAGAAGCATGTTTAAATATGATGATTGGTTTTGGAGGTGTGAATTGATGTTTACATCAAATTATCAATGATTAATGTCGGTTAATCTATTGGATGGAAAGACAACTGACAGTATCTTCGAATTTTAAGTGAAACAGCTTCTCTAACTAAAAAGTAATTCTTAAAAATTAAATACTTTCAAAAGTCTAATATTTTATTGAGTTTTTAGGTACTTTTGCTAAATTTCTGTATCTTTGAGCAAACCCTAATCAAACTCTACAAATTGGATAATTTAAAGGATCTAATTGAAAATACCAATCCAAATAACATCATGAATTTTATTAAAGAAATTGGGATCTACAGGGAAAAAAAATGTTTACCAAATCTGCTTACCTACAATGGGTTTTGTATTTTACAATTCCGAACTGAATTTTGGGTGAAAATGGATTCTGATTTACAAAAAATCAATGATTGATATTCTGCAAAGTCTTCTGCTTTTAAGTAATATAATCACAAAATTGTATTTTCAAATTTCCATAAAACTATGTAAGGGAAAAAGAGTAGCAAATATAATAAAAAATTTTTACAATGACTTTCTAAAAAAAACAAAACATTTCTAAAGTATTTTCATTCATTTTGTGAATAAGTTCTGAAACTTTTATTAAAATCTGACAGTTATGTGAATTTAACAAGAATTTCCAAATTAATGTGTTTTTAACTGAAAAATGGTGCTAAAAAACTAATGCTAAATATGTGACTGCTGATGTAAAAGAAACAAGAATTTAAGAAAAAAATGTGGCCCTAGACTTGGTCATGTTGCCAGTGAGTTTAGTCTGAGAGACTATCTAACAAAATCTTAAAAAATCAACAAATATTTTCAAGAATCATATTTGAATAGTTTTAAAATTTACAATGTTCTGATTTCAATCACATAAATTTCATAAGATATAACATAATGGAGAAGCAATCTTGTTTCTCTGCAAAGTTCTTAGTGTTCACTAGTAGTTGCTGCTGATGCATTATTGAAATAATAATTCCATGTATCTCTCATAATATACACTGCCTTCATATATTATTCATTGACCCTATTAATATATCATGCTTCTTTTTTTCTTCACAGATGTTTTGGCTGTCCAGTGATTATTATCAAGCATTTCAATGAAGGAAAAGACAATTCACTTTCCATGAAAACACAGACAAATATATACTACATGGTTCATGTGAAAATTGTGGTTCTGCAATTAACTTTGCCTGGCAGGAAATAATATACTTTCAAATGTGTGGTTTATCTCTATACAAAAAAAAAAAAACTTAGTGTTACATGTGAATAAACAAGAAAGATATGCCATCAAAAGCAGGACAATGAAATTTACCTGGTAAGAAATGATGTACTTTGAAATATGTGGTTTATCATTCGATAAAAACACGTTTAGTATTATGTATAAATAAACAAGGAAGGCCATATTCATTTGACATCTGATAAACTTTTGTGAAGTCGGATATAATAGGCCAGATGGAAACACATATAACAAAAAAATCCATATTCTTGTGAAGTTTGTGGACTTATATTTTCACGAAAGCTGAATTTGATCGTTCATATGCGTGCACACACTGGAGAGAAACCATATTCTTGTCAAGTTTGTGGATCATCATTTTCACGGAATTCACATTTAGTGAGACGTGTACACACACTGGAGTAAAACCTTATGCTTGTGAGGTATGTACATGGACATTCTCAGTAAAAATCCATTTAAAAGTGCATATGAGAACACATACTGGAGAGAAACCATATTTCTGTAAAGTATGTGGGTTAGCATTTTCAGAAAATTCTAAATTAAAAGTACACATTCCAACACACACTGGAGAAAAACCATATTCTTGTAAAGTATGTGGGTCAGCATTTGCAACAAAAGCAAATTTAACAAGACATATGCGAGTACACACTGGAGAAAAACCATATATTTGTGAGGTGTGTAATGCAAAATTTTCAGTTAATACTAAAAAGACACATGCAGACACACACTGGAGAGAAACCTCATTTTTGCAAGGTCTGTGGCACAACATTTGCAAAACATTCACATTTAAAGAGACACATGCAAGTACACACTGGGAAGAAACCATATTCTTGTGAAGTATGTGGATCAGCATTTGCACTGAATTCCCATTTGAAAAATCACATCCTAACTCACATTGGAGAAAAACCATATTCTTGTGAAGTGTGTGGGTTAGCATTTTCAGAAAAGTATAGTTTAAAAAAACACATTCGAACACACACTGGAGAGAAACCATATTCTTGTGAAGTATGTGGATCAACATTTTCACAAAGATCAAACACATGAGTAGACACAGTTTAGAGAAAAGTTGCTCAGGTTTTGATAGTTCAAATGTTAGTGCACACATTGCATAGAATTTTGAGATTTCCAACACATGTCGACACATTTCTGCAGAAAAAAGTTTTACAAAGATTCCAATGCAGCACAAATGGGTTTGTCTTAAAAATTTGTTTTAAAAACAGTTTTTCAAGTTTCAGGAAAATTTTTCATGTGTCTTCATGTTTTCAATATTTTTATTTTTTAAGTGATCATTTTTTCGGTTTTATTTTTCTATGGAATTGAAATGTCATTAGCAATAATGTGGGTCTTAGAAGTGAAGGCTAAAACTGGTGGAACAAAAGAATGTAGTTCATCTGAACACTTTCCATGGAAATAGCAATAGAGTAGCAAGAGGCTTGCAATGTTTTGTCTGGAACAAAGAAGTTGTAAAGTGCAAAATGTTTCGCTAACAAAGACACATAGATGTTTTTGGACTCTCAGGACTTGAAAGAGAAAGTATGGTAATGGTACTCCATGTTTGTCTTGATCTGGCTCTTGTAATGGTAGAGGATAATAAAGAGGAGTCAGGTTCTTCTTGGAACATTACAGGGAGCCAACTAATTTTCCAGCTTCTTTAGCAATAAATCATATATACAGGTCTGTCTAAGGTCTGTGATGACCTTGTTCCAAGACACACTCAAGTAATTGGGGGGCTCCCTTGAGAGAACAACCTTTCTTATAATAGATGAAAATTCAGGTTCCACTCGGTGATGATGGGATGAATATGAAAAGCCAGTCGCCCCCAACCCAAGTGAGCTGTTAGAGTTAGGTCAGAGAAGAGATCTTTTGAAGTTGACTCTTTGTAAGAACTATAAACAAATTCCAAAGCCAAACACTTCAAATCATTGGAAATTGTCTCCAGAAAGAAATATTTATGCATGACCAGTTGTATGTTGCATTCTCAAGAGTAAGAAATCCTAAAAATTTATTCTTTGCTGTTAAAACGGGAAAAACATTTTCTTTAAAATTGTCTATCATGAAGTCTTATAAAATTAAACAAGGAAATTATTAAGATGTGTTTTTGTGTAAGTATTTTCCTAACAAATCAGCTTATTCAAATTTTACTGATTATTTTGCAAAATTGAACAAAATTTATAGTGTAGATCTTTACAAAAATATTACAGTCATGTAAGGTAAGTAGGGTGTATAAAAGAATTCTCATAATGGATGCTACCTGCCTTACCTGTAATCCCTCCCAACCCCACTGGTCTAGAGCTCTTCTTGGTGGTGGCAGAGTATGAAGGTACCATCTACGTATTTCAGCCATAGAGTTAGCTTTAGTGATGTTAATTCTAATGCCGTATCCTCAAAGTATTCCATGTGTATGTTAGTCATTGCTGGTGATAATGGTGATCCCATTACCAATCCTTCATCCTCCCAGGCTCTAGTCATCTATGATTTTGGAAGTACACCCATTTACTGTTGTATCATCAGATATCTTCAAAAGATCAAAGTATACTTTTAGGCAGATGGTTAATGTAAAATAGAGTTGGGCCAAGAAGCATTGATCTGGCCGTTGGCTGACTGGCCATTAACTTTCAAGGATCTACCCCTTAGAAAGGACTTGATAATTGAGAAGATTCTTCCAATGATTCCATAGCTCAAGAGGTTATGTAGAAACCCTTTCTGCCACACCTTGTCAAAGGCCTTCAAAATAACTAACACAATCATCCTTGTGATGCATTTATTGTCTCAACTTGCAGTATTAAAGTTATATGTTGCTACTATTTTTCAAATTCATGATGAAAACAATTCTAACTTCATGTTTGAGATACTGAAAGTTACAAGCCAGTTTAGAGCAAGGTCAGTTTCAAGGCAGCAATCATCTTGATTTTTGGAAGTGTAATCATAGACTACAGTATTATCTTCATAGATATTTGCTCATGATCTGAGAATGTCCCTAGGTAGATCGTTCCTAATGACTAGAAAGGGAGTAGTGTTATTGCTGCCAATGTTTTTCTTCTGGGAAAGACGACTCTAAGAATTGACTGATGCTTGAGAAGTGAATTTATTTCCATCTCTACAAATACCAAGAAATACTGAAAGAAAAACACAAAGGCTTCACATTGCATACAAATCAATTGTCTAAAATAGCCTGGAAATTCAAATGTGACCAATGTGTTCCAGCCTACCTTGTGTGCTGTCTAAACAGAATTCAAGAGTATGTACAAGTCTTGCCAATCTTCTTTTCTGAAGTGAAACTGCAAAGTTGTTATAAATCCTGCTAAACTTCTAAGCCAGGGTACCGCAACTCTGGTTTTGTTTTTCCCTCCAAAATATGACAGTTATGATGTGACCAGCACAGACTGAATTATGAGATCCCTATAAGTAGTTGACCTCCTTGCACCAGCCCCAAGATAGCTACAAGTCAGGAAAATAGATCTTTGGAGGACACTTGCATTAGTCTCATAAGCTTCAGGAGTTTTACCATTCACAACAATATTCATGGACCTACTTGAAAGTATCCTGGGTATGATGATAAACTACATCTGGCAGCAAGGCCTCTGATCAAGAGGTTTTGAGGAGTATGCAACCACCTTTTACTTGCTGTTGTTGTTAAGTCCACCCTGGGTCAGGGTGGTAGCACCTGTCAGGTTCCCATCTGTGGGCAAATAGTTAAACCTGAAACTGTGGTCAAAACACTAATAAAGTATATAAGTAGATTTTCATTGTAAAATTACCAGTGATACATTAAAAAAAAAATCCTGCAATACATTTTTTGAAAACAAAATATTATCAAGAATACATTTTGAAAAAAGTATACATTACCAGCAATGAATTTTGGAAAAAATAGTATTACTAGCAAAATGTTTAAACAAAAAAAAATATTATCAGCAACACATTTTGAAAAAAAATAAATATTGCCAGCAATACATTTAAAAAATAATCTTCAATACATTTTTGGAAAAAAAAAATTGCTAGAACTGCATCTTGAAAAAAATATATTACCAAAAATACATTAAAAAAAAAAAAAATTCCCAGCAATACATTCTTGAAAGAATATTAATATTTCAGAATCTAGAAGAAATGCTAAGAAATAGCAGTTGTCTATGCAGTGACAAAAACATTAGGCTGTACACACACACAATCTAGATATTTATCTCTGTCAATATATATGTTTCACTATCTGTACATATCTAGATGGGCACATGGTTAGAATGTTCACATTCTGACCATGAGACCCTGGTTCGAATCTCATCATGGTCGGTTTATCAGGAAGAAAACTTCCTGGTGTTATCAAACTGGAGTTGTCAATCCCAGTGTGCAGCACCTTTGCAAAGTGGCTGAAAACTATACTATGGGTTGATCCAACCCTTCTGAGTGAAATTGGGTAGACAGAAAACAAACTTCACTGCAAGGAAATTTTAACATTTTATTGTCATTATATATTTCTGAAAAGAATATATAAATTTCATTTTAACTGATGTTTTGCATCTACTTAAAGAAAATAATTTTTTATATACAGTAGAATCCCTCATACCCGGACATGATTTTGATGTGTATATTTGAACTATTTGGGTGATAGGTAAATGATTTCAAATTTCTGTTTTTCAGGAAATTTACTTTGGATAATTGCTTATGCTTATTTCACCCTAATGGCTTCCATTGGTGCAAAAGATGATGGGAATAAGAGGAAAAGAACAACTTTGGAGTTATCGCAAAAAGTGGAAATTTTAACCAAACTAGACACAGGTGAAAGTCACTGTAACTAATGGGTGAGTTCAACATAGGAAAGTTAACATTGTATGATATAAAATCTTCAAAAGAAACTATTCGCCAATGTTCACATTGTCATAATGAACTATAAAACACATGATTGTGATGGAACCTGGACTGAAATTGAAAAAGCTATTGAAAAGTTTGTCAGTTTTATGGAAAGAAAGCCAGAATTCAACTATGACAATTGCAGCAATGCACACAGTGTTAAAAACAATGAATCAAGTAAATGGATAAGGAATTGAGCAAATTATGGAATACTGACCGGACTGAAGAACACTGATAAAATAACTGTGACTAAGTTAAAGTAGAGTCCAATTAAGTCCAATTAATTATTTTTGTTTAAACATGAAAAAGCAAAGTTCAAAAGTTCAGTTTAAATGTCTGGTAAAAACGTTGGAGAGCTGCTGATTAAGTTCAATGATGAACCTTCCATAGTATTTAGGTTGTTTGAAGTCAAGATGATATAGCCTAAGAGAAGAAAGCTCAAATTAAATGTCAGAAGTTGATAGTTCAAGAGAGGCCAAAAATAGATGTAGTGTCCAGTTCAGTTCTTTATGAAATCCATGTTGAAATGTCAAGGAAATAAAAGCCAGTGTTGCATTAATGTCTTTTATTCAAGAATTGTTTTGATTTTCATATCAAAAAAAGTTCTACTTAGGAGTATCGTCTTATATAGTGGTGAAAAGTGTTTGAAATTTGCATTTTACTTGACCTTCAATAAGTTGGCATCTATTTGTAAAACTTTCCTTAACAAGCCAATTTATGAATGAAATGTTTATTTAAAATTTTTGTTTCAAAGATTTCAAGTAGTGAATATATCTTACTTTGTGAAGTGATAGCAAATGGACAAAGTCTACTAGTCCATGATAAAGCAACATGGAAATATAAAGTCAATGATGTGTTAATGCCCGAGTAGTTGCTGGTTAAGTCAAATGATGGACCTTCCATAGTTTTTAACCGAAGTGTACAGAATAGGATGTTTGAGACTGGATGATATAGCCTAAGAGGAAGAAAGTTCAATTTAAAATGTCCAGTGCTGGCATTGTATAGTTGCTGGTTAAGTGCAATGATATAATTAATAATATAGCAGGAGTTATCTCCCTTTAACTTTTATTTGAATTAGTTAAGACTTTAAGGAAGATATATTTTTTATCTGAACTTACAGAAAAAAGATTTCAGTTCAATAAATAATCATAAGTTTCAATGGAAAGAATGTTCTTCAATAAGAGGGTTTTGTAGGCTGAAATTCAGTGTACGATGAGTTCAAAGAAACTTGTTGATTGAGAGAAAATGTAATCTTCACTTGAATATCGAAAAGTTGAAATTGGTAATAAAAATGTAGTTTTTAATTTTAAACTTTTGAGTTGAAATCAGCATAAGTATATAGAAGTTTCTTGCTGTTCAAATTCATTCACTGAGGAGGAATGAATGAGATGAGTTCAGAGATTTACATATGTGTGTGTGCATGTGTCATAACGTCTTCCCATAAGGGACAGATGTGATCTCCCTAATGAGCTCCATCTTGTATGTCAGTAAAAGCAAAAGAGCAAGAGTTGAAGATGTTAAGTATTTATAATTAATGTGAATCACATGATAGGCTTGAAACACAGATTTTGGTGGTAAATTAATAATTTCAACCGTGCAGACATAGATGAAAGCATGATATTGGCATTAATTGACCAATCAGGAGTCAGAGAAATATCAAGGCTCTTGTGATCCACTTTCTGCAGAAAATTTGTAGTCGCAAACAAGTGGTAGCAGAACACTAAAGCATTGCATAGTTGCTGGTTAAGTCCAATGAAGAATTTTTTATAGTATTTAACCCAAGTATACGGAATAGATTGATTGAAGCCTGTACGATATGCATGCAGAAAACCCCTAAACCAGGTGAGTTATTATAGTGCTTGTAGAGGGACCATTGGGGTTTGTGCGTTGTTGTATTAGGGATATGTGCTGTTTATTCCTGCTAGAAAGTCCAACTTCAAGAACAATGCCAGACTCAAATTGAGTCCAACCAAAGATGCAAAGAAAACAAACAAGACCGATATATATATATGTCAACAAATATATGTATTAAACAACAAATTTACAAGTGACAAAGACATCAACATTTGTGTTTGTGTGTGAATGTAAAGAGCTTGTATGTTGGTGAATGTTCGTACGTATGTGTATGTGTGTATAATGTTCATGGCGTCATCCCACAAGTGGGGAGACACTATCTTTTGTGAGAGCTTACATTGTAGATGTGTTCGCTGAAATGCAAAGTGAAAAAGAGAATGAGGTGAGAAGTCGCCCAGTATTTATAGTGTAGGGAGAGCGACCCCTAGTGAACAATTATGGAATTAAGGAGGAGCTAACTCTGACATGCTAGCCTCAATTTACTTTGGGACTGACATGAATAAAAAAGTTATTTTAGGAAAATTAGAAAACTTAAAGTATACTTAATGTAATTTGAAAAAAAACATGACTTACTTTTTTATTAGAAAATTTTTTAAAAAGACATTTCCAACCATGGTGATTGGGTTTTTGGACCTGATTGAAGGGTGTTAACTGATGTACGTCAATCTATCGACAACTTCCGTCAGGGGAATTTATCAGATGGTAGGGCAAAAGTGATATAAATTGTTCTAGCGCTCTAGTTTTAAGTGAACCTGCTTTTATTATATATATATATATATATATATATATAAATATATATATATATTGGAAATGTATCACTAAACAATGCTTCGCAAAAATCTACATTTACACCCACAAGCATCACACCTACTCGCTTCTATCTCCTTCCTAAAATACACAAAAGCAACAACCAAGGAAGGTCAGTCATTTCATCATTCAACTGCCACATGACCAAAATTTCCAGATATGTAGACCATTACATACAACCCCTAGCTAAGGAAGTAAAATCCTATATCAGAGACACAACAGATCTACTGAACCAAATTAATCACATGCAAACAGTTCCAGAGAATGCTATTCTAGTGACTATGGATTCAAACATTAAACACATTGAAGGGCTAACCGTCCTTCAGGAAGCACTTACTAAAAGAAGAAAACAAGAATACACAGAAGTTATCATAAAAATCATGGAGCATATTCTTATATTGAATACTTTCAACTTCAATGGAGCACACTACCTACAAGTAAGAGGCTGTGCCATTGGCACCATTCCAACTCCATCATATGCTACAATATCCATAGGAAAATTTGAGGAGACCCATATCTATCCATTCATCGGTAGCGACTGCATATTCTATGCAAGATATATCGATGATTCTTTGTATACAAGGGCAGTGACAACAAACTTATCCAATTCCTCATGACCCTAAACACAGTGGACGACTCAATTAAGTTTGACTATGAAAAATCTATAAGATCGGTAACATTTTTAGACACCTGCATTTATATAGATAAAAACAGGAAACTACAAACAACACTACACACTAAAATTACCAACACCCACAACGATTTACACTTTAAGTCTTCCCATCTAAACACCTCAAAGAGAACCTTCCCTATTCACAAGCAATTAGACTCCAAAGGATATGTTCCAACAATGAAGAACTAAATAAACACATTGAAAATCTGGAGCATCAATTCACAACACATGGCTATAAACAATACCTAATCAGGGAACAAATAAACAAAGCAATTTCCACACCTAGAGAAGACACCCTAATGTACAAGATTAAAAATAAATCTAGCCACATTCCTCTAGTAACCACTTTCAACCCCACTCTGCCTCCTCTATCCCAAATAATCAAACGTCGCTGGGAAATATTACATCTCAAACCAGACCTAAAAAAATTGTTCAAGGAACCCGGCCTTCTAGCATATTGTAGACCTAAGAACCTAAAAGAAATCATAGGTAGTAACTACATTTCAGGGGACAAGGTAATCCATGATAAACCAACAACAAAAAACAACAGGATTTTCCCAACCATGTAACAACAAAAGAAGCTTATGCTGCAACCACATTAAACACATGAATTCATTCACTAGCTCAGTCACTAAATCTACTTTCAAAATCTACCACGATTCTAACTGTAGAAGTCATAACATCATTTACCTCCTAGAATGCACATTATGCCAGAAACAATATGTAGGAAAATCTGAATGGCCCTTTCACTACAGAATTAGTAATTATCGCAATCGAATTAAGTCGACTCCCCATGAAAGAGTATTACCTGTAGAGCAACATTTTACCTAGAAAAACATGATTTCAAAACCCATGCCAAATTCATTATAATTGAGAGAATAGAAAATTCCAGAGCAGATAATATTAGAAAGATTTTAAAGTTCCATGAAAATAAGTGGATACAATGTCTAAAAATACACTATTCAGCCGGGCTTAACCATGAATTTAACAATATAGAATCTAGACAGTCTAACCCTACAAATCAAAACCTACCCACATTTCACACCCACACAAGACAGACATGTTTACGGAGGTGTTGAGGCCTCACACTTATACACACACCCACACAAATATACACACTTACACACATCATACTCACTCACTCCCTAAGAACCAAATAACACACACACACACAACACACACACACACACACACACACACACACACACACACACACACACACACACTTAACAGAGACAAATCCCCTTTCCAGGAACCAATAAAACTGTCAAAATGACCAAGGAAATTCAGAGCAGCATGAATCCATCCAGCTCTTATCTAAAATAACAACTTAACTAACACAAGGGCTGACCAAAATTCATGTTAAAAAATATAAAAATAATGAAAAAAATAAAAGAACAAATGAAAACTACAGACAAAAGTTCATTTTCTCCATCAAGACATTCATTTCTGTAGTTCACTGCTACCAGCAAGCAGAAAATTATTTTACAACTGATGATGGCCATGTTGGCAGAAACTAGACAAGGAATCTAAATGAAATAATAATAAAAATGTAGGAATATTAATATACAACCCAGTGTGTCTGAAGATTTTAATTTTTTAATATTTTTTATTGTTCAACATATATATATATATATATATATATATATATATATATATATATACAAAAACACACACTGACATTTTTTACCTTATGTTTGAGAGAGAATTCTAGAATAAAAATAACATTTAAATTAGGGAAAAAAAATTTATAATTCATATTTTATTAGACAAAAATTTTGTAACAATATTGTTATGTACAGTACACATAAGATTTTATGTTTATTTTTTTTTTAAATTCAGTTTTATCTCAGCACAGCTGTCTAAGGCTTCCTAGCCCCACTAAATTTAAATAAAGTCAGTTCAGGTTTGCTATAATAAAAATTTGTTTCGTTTTTTAACACCTACTGACGTGAATGATGACAACAACACTTAGATGACATTTGTTATAAAATAAAATAAGACATATCTCGGCTGATTTACAGGCAAATACTCAATAGCGAAAGCCGGATGTGAACAGGACAAAACCCCATCACAAAATGACCATTATCTTCGTGTTCCGGTCGAAAAATATAATAATATTTAAAGTGTTCTATTTTTCGTCCAATAAAAATGCTTCCCTCCTAATTATACTCGCTTCGTTTTCCGAGCCTGTTAAGCCATAAAAAACGCTATAAAAGGGGTCACACGGAAGTTCAACAGACAGTCCACAGTCCTCACTTTCTGAGCGAACGGTTCGGTTTAACTCTGCTTTCGGGCGGGAGGAACCCGAAGGAGGCTACGCCGAAGGGCGGAGTCTCCTTCGGGGAGGTAAAACCGGCCCTGAACCCGTTTATACGGGTTCAAATGGGCTATTTTTTGGCCGAGCCTAATGGCTCGGAAATACCCACACTAAAAAGGCCTTGTGCCATATGACGCCCTCGTGGGGGGACGACTAAATATAGTCCACAGGTGGCCAGGGTAGAGACCTGTCACGGTCAGGCAGCTGTCAGCAGGGGAGCATCAACCACCGTCAACATGTGTGAACTACTATGAGAGATCGACCTAGATCCGAAGCCGGCTTATGAACTTTACCACAAGGAAGCTGTCCCAAACCCACACGTTCCTGTTGAAATAAACCACGTAAATCTATTTCTGCTGTTGTCGTATTTCTTTCTTGTAACCATATGCTTGTCTAACACATTGTTTTTTTTCCGCCGCATGTCTTTCATGTGACAAAAAGAAGCGTTTTAAACAGCTATTTTAGTTTATGAATATTTTTCTGAGAATTTTGCCCAAAGAGCCCTTTTTTGTTGTTTCCGTCCCTAAAATTGAATTTTAAAAAAATAATATTATCCGTATGTCTCTCACTGAAAAAGAAATCGATTATATGTAAAAAAAAACAAATTGAAAAGTTTTGACAATGCGACAATAATGAGAATTTGACACGTGTATCCAGAACGAAAAACTATGCCAAGATTGATAATTTCACTCAATCAGGGGGAATAACTCTAGCATGATTTTTTTTTTCAGAAATGGGCATCCATAGTTTATTATTTTAATACATTTTTTTAAATAATAAAAAATTATTTTAAAATATGCTGCAAGTAACAGATTGTAATAAGCTTTCTAATTTATGATCTATAAAAATAAATCTTTTTAGTGAGTGAAAAACCTGAGGGGCAACTATTCAAATATATTTTTGAAACATTATCACTTTCACTTTTTTTTATTAGAATTGAAAAAAAAAAGAAAACAATTCTCGTAAAAATTTCTTTTTCAACCAAAAAAAATTTTGACTTCAGGCAAAAAAGTCCTTAATATATATTATTGATAAAATCCATTAAAAGCTGTTTTCATAAAATTTAATAATGTCTCAGTTTTCTTTCATTTTTTTTATTTTCAATTCAGAGCTAGAATTTCGTGTAAAATTTTGACTAGCAGAACGCTAGTCAAAATTTTACACGAAATTTATGATTTATATTCCTCAAAGTCTTCTTTATTTAATGAAAAAATAAAAATAGAGCCTCTATTTTTATTTTTTCATTTTCTGAGGCAACTATACTAGTTTTAAAATTAAAAGTTTTCCTAAAATTACGTAAGGTGGGGGTAAAGATAGACATTTCTAAAATAAATTCATTGATTCTGGAATAAGTTCTGAAAGTTTCGTTAAATTCCGACAATTATTTTTGCCAGAATTTCCAAATTAATGTGTTATTCAAGTGAAAAAGGTTATCTAAAAAAAAAAAAAAAAAATGCTCAGGCAAGGTGACCTTTGACTTAAAAAAAAAAAAAAAAAAAAAAAAAGATTTTCAACCACAAATTCAAACGTGCTAAAAAGGAATAAAAAAAATTCAAAAAATAATTAAAAAATACTTTGGTCTCTCTTCTTATTAGTAACATAAAGTTTTTCGCGATAAAACGTTGTTTTTATTAAGTTTGGGGCCTTTTTTAATCAGGATATGCCAGTTTTTTAGCGAAAAAGTCGACATTTCCATGAAATCCCACAAAAATATTATTATTATTATGATTATGATGATGATGGTGGTGGTGATGGTGATGATGGTGATGGTGATGATGATGATATAACAACAATTTTCTCCAACAACATTAGCAATAACAAAAAGAATAAAAGCAACTACAATAATAATAGCAATAATTAAAATAAAAATATAAATATATCGGTAATTAGCACGAATTATCTCCCTTGAATTTCGCTCTTCAGAAAAGTTTTTTTGTTTCAGTCGCCAAAAAAAACCTCGTTAGAAGACAAAATAAGCTAATTATTTGTGGGTTGCTCATTTAGAATTTTATAATTCCCCACCCTTTTCGCTGATGTTGCATTATTCTAAGGAAAACACATCAAACGGATGAAGACGGAAAGACGTAAGTAAAATATTTGCCCACTTTTTGTGCGACAAGTGCACGACGGATTCATCGGGTTGATAATGAAAGGACATTATTAAATTATGATTAAACAGAAAGGTTTCATAAATCCTGAAGATTAACCATTTAAAAAGAAGACGAACTGGAGAAAAAAAATCTTGAAATGTTATTTTCTTATAATTAGAATCAGTTATTTGTGTTTTCTAAACCTGAAAAGACGAAAAATTGCCAATCTGTTCGAAATATGAACTCGCACTTGAAAATTATTTAAAAAATTATCTAAAATAACTTTCGGTATTTATTCATTTGCTTTTTAAGTTATTGAAAAAGTATTTCAAAAGAACGATTTTTTCAAAATATTTAAAAAATTGTTATATTTTTTGGTAGGTACCTCCACTTGGTCGCGTAAAAAAACAGCATGCGGAAATAAGTTTTGTCATCAAAATATTTATAGTAAGAATTTTTTTTATTGAAAGTTTTTACTCCTTTGTTAAAAAAAAAACAAAAAAAACTTGTAAATTTTGGTTAAAAAGCGGCGGACCAAAGATAAAGGTTTTTATTTATTTTATTTTATTTTTTTTCGATTTTCCCGATGAAAAAATACATTTTAATTTGGAAATTCTTTCAAAAATCAAATAATTGAAAATTGCTTCTTTTTTTCTCTTTATTTTTTTAAAATCTTGCTGATTTTTTTTTTTCATATATATTACCACCCACTTACTTAATTTTATGAAATTTTGAGAAATTAAATTTTTAGGGGTCTTTTTTTCTTTCTCGAAGAAAGTAAATCATCAGTTTTTTTGTAAAACATTTGGCCCTTTCACTGAAAATCTCCTCTCAATTGTAAAATACAAATGCAATAAAATTATGATATTATTTAATTACAAAAGCTTTTGTTTTGATAAATATGATTTTAATGTAATCTTCATGGGGTTGCTAAAAAAGAACATACCCAAGATGCCAAATTTGATGAAAACAAAATTTTATCGTCTAAATGTTTAAGAGGAAAGACCAAATTTTAAAAAATTATTTTTAAAATTTTTTCCTTCTTTTTAGAACATTCTAAAAATTTTGATTAAAAAACCTTGTTTCTCTTTATATCACCGGAACTAGTAAAATAACATAAATTTTTACCACTTTTTTTTTTATGACAGACATTAATTTGGAAAATCTTGTAAAAGTAAAAATAATTGTCAGATGTTAATGAAACTTTCAGAAACTATTCACAAATGATGGAAATTATTACAAATATATTTTCTTTTTTTAAAGTCAAAATGAAAATTTTTTTTTTTATATATATTTATTACACCCCCACCCCTACTGCTAACTAATTTTAATGAAAATTCTAGAAATACAGTCATGTTCAGTTTACTGATTATATTAGTTAAAAGCACAAGTCTTTGAGGAAAGCAAATCATGGATTTGTTTTTAATTGGATTCCCCCCCCACACACACACCTGACAGTCATCTCTGAATTGTAACATACAAAACTCAATAAAACAAAGATATTATTTAATTTCAAATGCTTTTAGTTACTTTTATCAATATAGACAATATTTTCTGAAAGCAAAAAAATTTTTCATTAAAAAAGGAATTTTTAATACAATTATTTCTTATTTCTTTAATTATAATAGATTTTTACATTTAAGCTAAAATATTATAAAACTAGTTAATTAAGAAATGTAATTTTCTGTTTATAATCAGGCTGTAATTATAAAGTACGGAAGACCAACCAGAATACAATTAAGTTGCGTTATTTGAGTTAAGCATTGTTCTCTGGTGTTAAGGCCTTTATTTTTTGCAAAACACGTGTGAAGATGTTAATTTGATTTTTCAATTTCAACTGAGAAGGGTACCTACAAGTATCAGTATCATCTTATGAAATTCATATGATCTTATTTTTATATTAATTTCAGTTATGACATTTTTCCATGAATGAAATACCAAAATTAATAATGAAATGAATGGAAATACAAATAACACAGTAAAATGTAATAACTGTACATAAAATTATAGTAATTTATGTATATTTCTGATCAAATTTCATAAATTAATTTATAGGTACGTTTCTTATAAAATTTAATCTCACTCTCAACAGTCTTATTTTAATTTTTTATGATATATTTTCCATAAAGCATAGTGAACGTAAAGGTGAAAACTAAGTACAAAAAAAAATTAGAGTGCTGAAAGTTTTCCTTAAAAATAACAAGGTAAATAATTTGGTCACTTAAATCAAAATAACTCTGAAATATCACTTCTGTTCTGGTAAAAAATCCTCACATAAGCTGTCAAAATGAAATCATCAATCATCACCTGCCAAGTGACGCAAAATGTTATGATTTGCTTTATTTTATTTTTAAACTAGTTCTTTTCAGTGCAGAAACTAAGTAATGCATGTTTCAAAATATTTTATGTAAAGATTATAATTTCTAATTTTCTTAAAATAAGTTCTGAAAACATTATAATTGATTTTTAAAAGAATTTCAAACTGATATTTTCATTTTTTTTATAAAATGGAAAAAAATGGTTGACATGATTGTACATCTATCAATTTTGCTGACTCAAAAAAAAAAGATTTTTAACAAAAATTTTGAATGTGCTAGGAATGATTAAATAATGTAAAAAAAAAAAAATCTTTAAAAAAATGTAAAAAAGATCTTTCCCCTTAATAATAACAAACATTTAGATGATACAATATTGTTTTTGGCAAGTTTGGCATCTTTCTCATCATGCTATGCTTTTTTCTGGTGATCACATGAAGGTACCTAGAAGGATACTATTGTTTTCAGAAGAAAATTTTTTTTGGTGAATAATTAATTTTTACAAGAATTGTTTTCAAAAAATTTTAATTAAACAATTTATAATATTAAAAATCATTTAAAATTCTTTATTGATTTCAAAGTGGCATTTTGATGATATTGTTAAGTAAAAATTAATTTTATGAATCAAAAATTGAAAAGCTCATGACAATCATTTGAGCCATGATAGTTTTAAAAGAATTTTAAAAAATAATTTTTAATGTATAGAGCATTCCTAATTTCTACATATGGGAAGCTATACATGACATAATCCTTAAAAAGATCACATGATTTAAATGTCATCTGACATTCAGTTCTGTTTCATCATTAATGAATAAGGTAAGTGAAAGAATTGCATTGGGCTAGACAACTCTTAAATTCCGTGACCTTTTAAGGATTATGTCATGTGAGGCTTGCCATAGATAGAAATTGGGAATGTTTATAACCTAAAAGATTTTTAAAGGTATATTGGCTCAAACGACTGTTTTCAGCTTTTCAATTTTTGATTTGTACTTTGCACTTAACAATATTGTCAAACTGCTGCTTTGAAACAATGTAGAATTTTAAATGATTTTTAATATTATAAATTATTTAATTAAAATTTTAAAAAGTGAAAATAATTCTTCTAAAAATTAATTATTCATTGAAAAAAATTTTTTAAGATAATAATGTGCTTAATAAATCTTATTTATTAGAGCCACTAAAAGATTTCTAGTTAAATAATGTCATGGTTTTATTGCATTCTTTTTTATTCTACAATTCAGAAAAAGGGTAACTGCTTTACAAAAAAAACAGTAATAATTTACTATCTCCAAGAAGTCCTGCTTCTAACTAATAATAAAAATCCCCTAATAATTAAAAATTTAATTTCTTGAAATTTCATGAAATTAAGTAGGTGTTAATATATGTAAAAAAAAAAATTTTTTTACCTGCATGTTTTTTTTAAAAAAAATTCACAAATAATTTTATTCATTACTGAATATGCCCTGAAAGTTTCATTAAAATCTGCCAATTATTTCATTTTTGCATGAATTTCCATTTCGGTGTGTTTTTCACCATAAAAAGGGTAAAAAAAAAAAAAAAAATAACCTTTTTCATTATGTCAGCCACTTATGCAAACAAAACAAAACTTTTAACCAAAATTTTGAATGTGCTAGAAAGGATTTAAAACTTTCAAGAAATAATAAAAAAATATTTTGTTCTTTCCTCTTAATTATAACAAACATTTTGATGACAAAACGTTGTTTTTATTGAGTTTGAGGCCTTTTTTCATCATGCTGTTTTTTCTGTGAAAAAGTGGAGTAATAAAAATGGAATAATCTAATAATTTGCTAAAAAACCAGTATAGAATGACCAAAAAGGTACTTCCAATAATTCCCTAAAAAAACATGATGACATGATGATGAATGGCTCCAAACTTGATAAAAACAAAGTTTTATTGTCAAAATGTTTGTTATTATTAAGAGGAAACACCAGATTATTTTTTTTTTATTATTTGTTGAAAGTTAAAAAAAAAAATTTTTTTTTTTTCGTCCTTTCTAACATGTTCTAAATTTGGGTAAAAATTATAGCTTTTTGTCAACTGTGTAAAACTTCTGTAGGTATGTTCTTGGATTTTTGCCAACTGTGCAAGGGTTAGGGTGGTAATGGACATTTTGCCATCACATTAAAATTGATAATTTTGTTTTGTTTACAAATTTCTTAAAATTCAGAAAACGCCAACTTTTGAGAATTTTCTTAAATTGGCCAAAATGTTGAGATTGAAATCTGTATAATTTCTATTTGAAAAACTCCAGAATATTTTACTGACTGGAAATATTAAATTTAATCATTTAGTTTTAGGGACTTTCAATACTTTGCTCAGAAAGAGCATACCCTGATGAAAAAAAGACACCAAACTTAAATGAGTTTTTTATCATTTAAATGTTACTATTAAGAGGAAAGACCAAAGTATTTTTTTTAATCTTTTTAAAAAAAATTTAATCCTTTCTGGCATGTCCTAAATTTTATTTTATTTTTTTTTTTTTTTTTTTTTTTTTTTCAGCAAATTTCCAGAATTTCATGTGTTTTTCAACTGAAAAATGGTGCTAAAAAAACTAATGATAAATATTATGTACCCGTTGATGTGTTTTTAAAAAAAAAAAAATTTTTTTTTTTTTTTTTTAGCAAAATCTGGCTCTGAACTTTATCATGTTGCCAGTGAGTTTAGTCTGAGACACTAAAAAAGTTTAGAAATCAACCAATATTTTTCACAGACCATATTTGAATTATTTCACAATTTACAATGTAACGATTTCAATCGCATAAATTTCATAAGATATAACGTAAAGGGGTAGCAATCTTTTTTTCACGGCAAAGTGCTTGATCTTCCCTAGTGATGGCTGCTGCTGATGCATTATTGAAATAATAATTCCATGTATCTCTCATAATATACACTGCCTTCATATATTATTCATTGACCCTATTAATATATCATGCTTCTTTTTTTCTTCACAGATGTTTTGGTTGTACAGGGATTATTATTGAGCATTTCAATGAAGGAAAAGACAATTCACTTTCCAAGAAAACACAGACAAATATATGCTACATGGTTCATGTGAAAGTGATGCTTGTACAATGAACTTTGCCTGACAGGAAATAATGTACTTTGAAATGTGTGGTTTATTCTACAAAAAACTTGTTTAGTATTATGTATGACTAAACAAGAAAGGCCACATTCATGTGACATCTGCTAAACTTTGTGAAGTCAGATATAATAGACCAGATGGAAACGCATATCACAAAAAAACCATATTTCTGTGAAGTATGTGGGTTAGCATTTTCAGAAAATTCTAAATTAAAAGTACATATTCGAACACACACTGGAGAAAAACCGTATTCTTGTAAAGTATGTGAATTAGCATTTTCTGTTTATGGCAATTTGAAAAGACACGTTCAAATTCACACTGGAGAAAAACCATATTCTTGCAAAGTATGTGAGTCAGCATTTTCAATAAAAGCAAATTTAACAAGACACATGCGAGTGCACACTGGAGAAAAACCATATATTTGTGAGGTGTGTAATGCAACATTTTCTGTTAATTCATCTCTAAAAACACACATGCAGATACACACTGGGGAGAAACCTCATTCTTGCAAGGTTTGTGGTACTAAATTTGGAAGAAATTCACGTTTAAAGAGACACATGCAAGTACACACTGGGGAGAAACCATATCCTTGCCAAATTTGTGGATCAGCATTATCAGACAAGGGAACTTTAAAAATTCACATGATGAAGCACACTGGGGAAAAACCTTATACTTGTGAGGTATGTATGCGGACATTTTCAACAAAGTTAACTTTAAAAACTCATGTGAAAACTCATACTGGAGAGAAACCATACTCTTGCGAAGTATGTGGGTCAGCATTTGCACATCGAACCACTTTAAGAAATCACATTCGAACACACACTGGAGAGAAGCCATATTCTTGTGAAGTATGTGGGTTAGCATTTTCAGAGAAATTCAGTTTAACAAAACACATGCGAACACACACTGGAGAGAAACCATATTCTTGTGAAGTATGTGGATCAACATTTTCACAGAGATCAAATTTAAAGACACACATGAGTAGACACAGTTTGGAGAAATCTTTCTCAGATTTTAACAATTCAAATATTAGTGTACATATTGTATAGCATTTTTACCAGTTTATGGCAACAAACCCTTGAAAGAAAATTGGGTGGGGGAGCAGCAATTTTTTAAATTACCAAAAATCAGGGAATTTTCCAATTTAAATGAAAATTTCAGTACATATTCGTTAAGCATTTACTTTTATAATTAATAGATTTTTATTTTTAAAAAAACCTGAGAAAATGTTATTCTTTTTGTAATAACCACCAATATTTTCATGTTTAAATTATAAAAATAAATGTTTAAGTTACAAATTTTCAGATTTCCATAAAGATTAATCGCCAACACATCTCCACTGAAAATAAGATTTACAAAGATTTCAATGCGACACAAATGGGCTTGTCTTAAAAATTTGTTTTAAAAACAGTATTTCAGTTTTTGCGAAAATTTTTCATGTGTTGAAATCTTTAAACATTTTTATTTTTTTAAGCGATGTTTTTTTTTTTTTGTTTGTTTGTTTTATATTTCTAGAAATTTTATTTTAATTACTAGCTATGGACCTCTGGTTAGTAGTACCATTTGTAAAAAAGAAAATATATTTAAAAATTCTTCTTAGTGTATAATCTCGAAATAAATGATTTTGCGAAGATATATTAATCTCTCTATTTAAAAGAAATGTTCATAAAGAAAATTATGATTTAAGAAAATAAGTGCTGCTGAAATTAGCAATTCTGCCTCACCTCCCCAGTAGGTATAGAGCCCACATGCTGTTGTGAGATTTGGGGTAGTAAGCACCAGCCCTTTGATTATTATAGTCAATGATTGACAATATGACTTTGGTAGGAAAATATTAAAAAGTACAAAAAGCAAACTACTTATCCTCACCAACAAAATTCTCGGAACAGGCAAAAAGGATTCCTCTATCAACTACTACTACGAATACATGTAACAACAGGGTAAGTTATACAAAACGACATCCTACACCATTACAGCTTGTATCAGCTTTCAGCACCATCAAAATATATTCTTGTTACTCTGCACTAATCCACAATTTGGAGAAATATTTCTATTATGCTGGACCCATAAACTGTTGGCATAATTTCAAGAGCAAGCATGTGACAGTAAACATGAGATGAATTAAATTTGAATTTTATTCTTTTCAACATGGTGTGTCCTTGAAAGCACCAAGGTTTGAAACATATTTTTTTTTATTTTTAAAAAAGGAAATTTCTCTAATTAAGAGGGATGAATAAGTTATCTCTCTTTAACTTGCAATTTATTCTAACAGCATGCATATAATCCCACTCACTTGGAAGAATTCATATTTACAAACATTCACTAGACAATGACCTTTAACTTCTCCAAAGTGTCTGTCAAAATTTTGACAAAATTTTAAAACTACACACAAGGATACACACTGGAATGAAAGTATTTTTGTGCAGTTTCTATATAATCTTGAAATTAATAAATATATCATCTATATAATAAATGCAAATGCCAGTGTGTCACTGTCATACTTTTTTTAATTAAAGGGACACAACTCTCTGATTTTCTATAGCTCATGTACAGAAAGTTTGGATTCCTAATTTTCATTACTGTGTTTTCAGTGATTTTGTTGTGATTTTTTTTGTAACAAAATTTTTGTAAACAATTTTTATAACTTGAAAATAAATTTGTGAATAATCAAAATTAGTTTTGATATACAGCAAAAGTCACCTATGAAATAAAAGTAATTGTATAGAAAGTAAGGACTTACATCAAATTGTCTTTAAATTAAATTGCAGCTGAAGAACTGTTGTTGATCTTTTCAAAGGTAACCTTATATATTAATGCAATACTTAAATGCAGCAATCACTTTTGATTTCTCCTGTAGTTTATTTTTTATATTGCAGAATTGTAAAGGTAGAGGATAGCAAAGAGAAGTCAGGTACTTACTGGAATGTTACGGGGAGCCAACTAATTTTCCAGCTTCTTTAGCGATAGATCATATGTACAGGTTCTGTCTAAGGTCTGTGATGACCCTGTTCTAATACACACTCAAAAAATTGGGGGCTCCCTTGAGAGAACAACATTTCTTATAATAGATGAAAATTCAGATTCCATTCGGTGATGATGGGATGAATATGAAAAGCCAGTCACCCCCAACCCAAGTGAGCTGTTAGAGTTAGGTCAGAGAAGAGATCTTTTGTATCCAGTTGACTCTCTTTGTAAGAACTATAAACAAATTCCAAGGCCAAACACTTCAAATCATTGGAAATTGTCTCTAGAAAGAAATATTTATGCATGATCAGTTGTATGTTGCATTCTCAAGAGTAAGAAATCCTAAAAATTTATTCTTTGCTGTTAAAACGGGAAAACCTTTTCTTTAAAATTGTCTATCATGAAGTCCTATAAAATTAAATAAGGAAATTATTAAGATGTGTTTTTGTGTAAGTATTTTCCAAACAAATCAGCTTATTCAAATTTCACTGATTGTTTTGCAAAATTTATAGTGTAGATCTTTACAGAAATATTACTCATGTAAGGTAAGTAGGGTGTGTAAAAGAATTGTCATAATTGATGCTACCTGTTTTACCCATAATCTCCCGCCAACCCCACTGAGCTAGACCTCTTCTTGGTGGTGCCAGAATAGGAAGTTACCATCTACGTATTTCAGCCATAGAATTAGCTTTAGTGATGTTAATTCTAATGCCATTTCCTCAATGTATTCCATTTGTATGCCGGTGATAATGGTGATCCCATTACCAAGCCTTCATCCTTCCAGGCTGTAGTCATCTATGATTTTGGAAGTATACCCATTTACTGTTGTATCATCAGATATCTTCAAAAGATCAAAGTATACTTTTAGGCAGATGGTTAATGTAAAATAGAGTTGGGCCAAGAAGCATTGATCTGGCCGTTGGCTGACTGGCCATTATCTTTCAAGGATCTACCCCTTAGAAAGAACTTGATAATTGAGAAGATTCTTCCAATGATTCCATAGCTCAAGAGGTTGTGTAGAAACCCTTTATGCCACACCTTTTCAAAGGCCTTTAAAATAACTAACACAATCATCATTGTGATGCATTTATTGTCTCAACTTGCAGTATTAAAGTTATATTTTGCTACTATTTTTCAAATTCATGATGAAAACAATTCTAACTTGATGTTTGAGATACTGAAAGTTACAAGCCAGTTTAGAGCAAGGTCAGTTTCAAGGCAGCAATCATCTTGATTTTTGGAAGTGTAATCATAGACTACAGTATTATCTTCATAGATATTTGCTCATGATCTGAGAATGTCCATAGGTAGATCGTTCCTAATGACTAGAAAGGGAGTAGTGTTATTGCTGCCAATGTTTTTCTTCTGGGAAAGACGACTCTAAGAATTGACTGATGCTTGAGAAGTGAATTTATTTCCATCTCTACAAATACCGAGAAATACTGAAAGAAAAAAACAAAGGCTTCACATTACATATGCTAATACAAATCAATTGTCTAAAATAGCCTGGAAATTCAAAGGTGACCGATGCATTCCAACCTACCTTGTGTGCTGTCTAAACAGAATTCAAGATTAGGTACAAGAGTCCTGTCAAGCTTCTAAGCCAGGCTACTGCAACTCTGGTTTTGTTTTTCCCTCCAAAATATGACAGGTACGACTGAACTATGAGGCACCAGCCTCAAGACAGCTACCAGTTTGAGGAGTGTGCAACCACATGTTAATTGCTGTTGTTCCCAAGTTCACCCTGACTCTGGGTGGTAGCACCTGGTAAGGTCCCATCTGTGGGCAAATAGTTAATGCCGAAACTATTAAAGTATGTAAATAGATTTTTTATAGTAAAATTACAAGTGATGTAATTAAAAAAAATTCCTGCAATACATTTTTTGAAAACAAATTATTATCAACAATACATTTAAAAAAAAAAAAATGTATTTACCAGCAATGAATTTTGGAAAAAATAGTATTACTGGCAATATGTTTAAAAAAAACAAATATTACCTGCAATACATTTAAAAAAAATAATTTGCATACATTTTGGAAAAAAAATGTTTCCAGCAATGCATTTTAGAAAAAAATATATTACCAAAATCATACTTTTGAAAAAAAAAAAAAAAATATTACTAGCAATAGATTTTTGAAAAAAAGAATTACCAACAATACATTTAAAAAATTTTTTTAATATTTCAGAGTCTAGAAGAGATGCTAAGAGATAGGTAAGGCCTTCTCTATGCAGTGACAGAAACATTAGGCTGTACACACACAATGTAGTTATTTATCTCTGTCAATTTGTATGTTTCACTATATATACATATCTAGATGGACGTGTGGTTAGAATGTTCACATTCTAACTATGAGACCCGGGTTCGAATCTCACCATGGTTGATTTTTCAGTAAGAAGACTTCCTGGTGTTATGAAACCGGAGTTGTCAATCCCAATGTGTGGCACCTTTGCAAAGTGGCTGAAAACTACACTATGGGTTGACCCAAGCCTTCTGATTGAAACTGGGTAGACGAAACACATGTGAACCCTCAATAGCTGTGCTAGCATGAAGTCAAAAAACTTTGTGGCCAAGAGATTGACATGCTTTTTTCCAGAAACTGTAACTCGGCTCTGCTTAGCATAGATGCAGTATAGTCCACAGGTAGGCTCTGTGGGTGTTGGATAAACACAAATGTGCCTTAGCAAACGTCTACAATAGGGATTGGCTAGCCACCCTAGTAAGATGTGTATCCACAAATACAAGTGTAAATGTTCACATGTGGTTGTAGTAAGTATGAGTTACAAGATGGCCACTGAGATTTATAGAGTAAAAGACATGAAATCTGACCGGCCAACAAGAGGACAACAAACCGCAAACTTAAAATTAAAACAAAATTTATTTACATCAATGCAATAGTAGTGATTTGTTTAAAGGAACATGAACAAACAATAAATCAAGTAATGGAGACAGAATTAAGTAAACTGAAGGGATACTGACCGACTAGTACAGTGGTCCTCAACCTTTTTTTACCCATGGACCCCTTTCCCCATCTTTTTATCTTGGTGGACCCCTTCATAGCTATAGGACATAAGAACAATTTTCTAGTCTTCACTAATATAAATATTAAGGTTTTAATTATCAAAGAAATAGTATACGATTAAGCTTTATTTTTAAATGAAAACTAATTTAATACAAATAAAATATTCTACTATAATTATAATAATAATTATTATTACTATTATTGTGATAATAACTACAATATTACAATGTTTCTTCCATGGTCAAGCAACTCAAGCTCATTTGTTGTGTTTTGCCTGTGGACCCCCGGAAATATTACATGGACCCCTAGGGTCCATGTGAACCCCGGTTGAGAACCACTGGACTAGTAGATCTAGATAATATATCTGTGACTAAATGTTACAAGTAGTGTCCATGTAAGTTGGCATGTAAGAGTGTTGGAAGTAAGAATGGATAGTAAAAGCCCAACTAGCATCCAATTGGCAGACCAAAAATAAGAAGAATGTAACTGAATACAGAACATGTGTTGACTTATCCTGAACAACGATGCAGATTTTTGTTGTCGTTTTCTCCTTGTCTTCCTCATATACCTTGAGTTTGATTAGAAGTCACTGGAACCAAGATCAAGTGGGCCTGCAAAGTACAAAAATTTCAAAAAGTCATTATTTTTATTATGAATCTAAAGCAACTTGCTATAATAAATTGAAAGGTGTGTGGCAACACAATGAAGAAAAATTCAAGGTCATGATGATATATAATGTCTACCCTTGGTTTTGTGCACAAAGTAGTGAAGGGCTATGATACTATCTGTCTATCTCTATCTACCTATCTATTAAGTGTATTATTTTATTAATACAAATATGACTAAGAAACATTAAAAGGGTATTTAAAAATATTTTTCAACTAACTTCTAATGTATAACGTAGCTGGTACATTTTTATTAGGATTGAAGAACTAACTTTTAAGAATTCCCAAGGAGTTGACACTGAACCCAAACTTATCCAGCCACTTTTGAAGTTTAGAATTTATAGTGTAGGTAGAGGCAAATTAGTATAGCATAATGAAAACAGCCTTAAACTTGACAAGAATAATTTTTATTGTCTAAATGTTTATGTTATTATAAAGAGGGAAGATCAAAGTATTTTTTTTTTACATTTTTTAATCATTCCTAGCACATCCAAAATTGTCATTTAAAATCATTTTTTTTTTTTGTCCGGGAAATTGACACAAAATTGATCATCAGCCAGTTTGTTTTTTGTATGAAAAGGTTTTAGAGATTTGACATGAAAAGGTAAAAGTAAATATTTATATTTTTTTTTACATCTGTTACCTAAACACTTATTTTTTAATTTTATGAAATTTTGAAAAATTCATAAAAGTATGTAGTGGATCCCTGGAGGAGGCACATTACAATATGGCCTGTGCATCCCAAATAGGTGAGTCACAAGAGGACCACTGACATTTTTAAAAAAAAAGACATGAATCTGACAGGTCTACAAGAAGACAACTTAAAAGTAACATGAAATATATTTACATCATATACAATAATATATGTTTGATTTAGAGGAACATGAACAAACAATCTAGCAACCCTAGTAAGATGGCTATCCTCAAATTCAACTGCAGTCTGTTCATATCTGTTGTAGTAAGTATGAGTTACAAGTTACCCACTAAGATTTATAGAATAAAAGACATGCCCTGTGAGTTTAATTGGATAGTCAGAATCCATGGGAACTGTTGATAGCTGTGCAAGCCCAAAGTCACAAGTCATTGTGGGCGAGAGATTGATATGGTCTTTCTCAGAACTTGTAACTCAAGTCTGCTAATCATAGGTGCAGTATAAACAACAGTGGGGGGGGGAGGGCTCTGTGGATGTTGAGCAAACATAAATGTCCTTAAGCAACCATCTACAATAGGGATTAGCTAGCTAGATTAGTAGACAGGTATCCTCAAATACAACTGGCCAGCTATACATACCAATTGCTGTCTGTTCACATCTATTGTAGCATATGCCCTGGAGAGGGAATGACATGGCCAGGGTACCTAAGTAAGTATGAGTCACAAGAGGTCCACCACCATTTATAGAATAAAAGATATGAAACCTGACCGGCCAACAAGAGGACAACAAACCGCAAACTTAAAACAAAATTTATTTACATCAATGCAATAGTATTGATTTGTTTAAAGGAACATGAACAAACAATAAATCAAGTAATGGAGGCAAAATTAAGTAAACTGAATGGATACTGACCGACTTGAAGATCTAGATAATATATCTGTGACTAAGTGTCAAAAGTAGAATTCATGTAAGTTAAGTTGGCACGTAAGTCCACTGTTCAAATAGTTTAGTTCACATATCCGGCAAAAGTGTTGAAAAGTTGCTGGTTAAGTTCAATGATAAACTTTCTCTTGCATTTTAACCAAAGTGTACAGAGTAGGTTTTTTGAAGTCTGGAGAATATAGCCAAAGAGAAGAAAGTTCCATTTAAATATCTGGTACTGGCGTTGTGTAGTTGCTGGTTAAATCTGATAGTAAACCTTCTGTAGTATTTTAACCAAAGTGTATAGAGTAGGTTATTTGAGTCTGGACGATATGCATGCAGCAATTTTCTAACCCCGGTGGGTTAGGTTGCTAGAAAAGCCAGAAGCAGGGACCTAGTGTAGTTGGAAGCTCAGGGCTGTCGTAAGCAGGTCCATTAACACAATCAACTAAGTGAGTTATGTTGAGATAGTGATGCCAGAAGTAGAGGTGTAGCTGGAAGTTCAGGGCTGTTGTAAGCAGGTTCTTTAATGCTGATCCACCAGGTGAGTTAGATCGAGATAGAAATGCCGGAAGTAGGGAATGTTGGCATTGCAGGAAGTATCCGAGATAGATGGACATAATAAAGGCTAGGAATGCTAGAAGATAAGGGTCTCTGGTAGCCAGAAGTAAAGAAAAGGGCAAAAGTGCTGAAAGAATGCATATGAAAGCCCAACTAGCATCCAGTTGGCAAACCAAATATAAGAAGACTGTAAGTTAATACAGAACCTGTGTTGATGTTTCCTTAACAACAGTACAGACTTCCATTGCTGTTTCCTCCTCAACATCATCATCGAGTTTGATGAGAAGTCACTGGGTTATTTGAAGGAAGTGTAACAAGATCAACTGGGCCCATAAATTACAAAAAATCTCAGAAAGTCATTATGTTCAGTGACACAAAAATAAAATGTTATATTAGATTTTTATCTATTTGGGGTTTGCTGATTGTAACCAGCTTTACAATTTATAATCTGTAAAGATATATATCCACTTAATAACACCATTGACTAAACTGTACAACATTTTCATTAATTTTAGAATATTTAACAACTTTAATGTAAAAAAAAATAAGATAATTTAAGAAATTACAAATAATTCTTGTCAAAATTTATTTTTCATCGGAAACGTTTTTCCTTTCATACAATATTATCCGTATTCATAAAAACAAGTAAAAGGAACTAAAAGCTTTTGAAATTAAATAATATGTTTGTTTTATTGAGCTTTGTATATTACAATTCAGAGTTGATTTTAAGGTGTGTGTGTGTGTGGGGGGTCAACTAAAAAAACAAAAAAAAACACAAAGCCTTGTGCTTTTAACTAGTTAATCACTAAAAGTATACACTTTTGGGTAAATTTCTATTTTGCTTCCCGAGTGCTAGTATCCCTTCAAATTTTACCGAAAGTCTTATTTCTGTGCAAATGTACAAGCTGAACTCAAATCAATAATTAGATCATGAAGAAACCTACCTTTTTGGATGTTAATGACCAGAAAAAAATTGGACTTCTTCTTGGTCTTTCGTCAGCCATTACCAGCTTATTGAGAAGTAATTCACTGCGGAAAGATTTGTGGTGGAGACATAAAATTTGGGCCTATTTACTTCTTTTACAGACTCTCCTTGTAGAATATCATTACCCACTACTGTAAAGAAATGTAAATTTTTTTTTTTTTTGGTAAATTTAGTTTTATTTATAACAAAAATATATTAAATAATACAATAGAACCTTTTTTCCATTTCGAATAGCAATGACAAATTAAAAGAACAAATTAAATAATAAAAATAAAGCATTTTTTATATTGTAAAAATTGAAAATAAAACAAAAATTCATACACAAACTTGGTAAAGTAGAAGGGTTGATTGTATTATTTCATTTGTTTTTAAATTGTCCCCTTTTCTACACAGAAAACCCCACCCCTGACCTTAACAACTAACCCTAAAGTTAATCTTTAGAGTTAGGTGTTAGGGTTGGGGTTGGGGTTGGGGTTTTCTTTCTGTGTAGAAAAGGGGACAAAAATTAATGTTTTTTATTTTTTAATTTGCCCCTTTTTCTACACAGAAAGAAAACATCACCCTAACCTTAACACCTAACCCTAAAGATTAACTTCAGGGTTAGGTGTTAAGGTTAGGGTTAGGGTTTTCTTTCTGTGCAGAAAAGGGGACAAATTAAAAAAGATTAACTTTAGAGTTAGGTGTTAATGTTAGGGGTGGGTTCTGTGTAGAAAAGGGGACTAATTAAAAAAAAATTAAATAATACAATCAACCCTTCTACTTTACCAAGTTTGTGCATTAATTAAAAAAGATTAACTTTAGGGTTAGGTGTTAAGGTTAGGATTGGGGTTTTCTGTGTAGAAAAGGGGACAAATTAAAAATGATTAACTTTAAAAAAAAATTAAATAATACAATCAATCCTTATACTTTACCAAGTTTCTGCGTTAATTTTTGTCCCCTTTTCTACACAGAAAGAAAACCCCAACCCTAACCAACACCTAACTCTAAAGATTAACTTTAGGGTTAGTTGTTAAGATCAGGGGTGGGTTTTCTGTGTAGAAAAGGGGACAATTTAAAAACAAATGAAATAATACAATAATCAACCCTTCTACTTTACCAAGTTTGTGTATTAATTTTTGTTGTATTTTCAGTTTTACAATATAAAAAAAGCTTTATTTTTATTATTTAATTTGTTCTTTTAATTTGTCATTGTTATTCGAAACGGAAAAAAGGTTCTATTGTATTATTTAATTCGTTTTTGTTATAAATAAAACTAAACTTACCAAAAAAAACAAAAAAAACAAAAAAACATTTCTTTACGGTAGTGCGTAGTGATTTTCTGCAAGGAAAGTCTGTAAAAGAAGTAAATAGGCCAAAGGCAAACACAAATATCCCGCAGCGAATGTGAATTTATGATGGCAGTAATGGGGGACGTATGACCAACAAGAAGTCCGATTTTTTTTCTTGTCGATAACTCCAAAACAGAAAGGTTTCTTCATAATTTAATTGTTAATTCAAGTTCAGCATGTACATTTGCACGGAATTATGACGATTTGGGAAGAATTTGAAGGGATATTAGCGCTTGAGAAACAAAATAGAAATTTACCCACTTTTGAATTTCAACAAGAGTTTTCATAAAATAAGTTATGGGGTGAGGGAATAAAATAAAGATTTTACCATGACTTCGTTAAGTTTAAGGCCGTTAAAGTGTCTATAGTAGCAACAAGATTGAGGGATAACTTCTTTATTGACCAATGTTTAAACTTCTCAAACTAAACATCATAGCTTTCCTGTATTTTTTCTTTGTTTCTGAGACTTTATGTCGCTTTTTCCTTTGACACAGTATTTGTTTTTCTGTTATTTGATCCTGAAATCCCAATAACAAGAAAAGCAACTACAATAATAATGCCAATAGAATTAAAATAAAATAAAAATATAAATATATATATACTTAATTATCACGAATTATCTCCCTTGAATTTCGCTCTTCAGAAAACTTATTTTTTTTTTTGTTTCAGTCGCCAACAAAAACTTCGTTAGAAGATAAAATAAGATAATTATTTGTGGGTTGCTCATTTAGAATTTTATAATTCCCCACCCTTTTCGCTGATGTTGCATTATTTTAAGGAAAACAAATCAGACGGATGAAGACGGAAAGACGTAAGTAAAAGATTTGCCCACTTTTTTGTACGACAAGTGCACGATGGATTCATCGGGTTGATAATGAAAGGACATTATTAAATTATGATTAAACAGATAGAAAGGTTTCATGAATCCTTAAGATTAACCATTTAAAAAGAAGAACTGGAGAAAAAAAACTCTTGTAACGTTATTTATTTATAATTAATTATTATATAGAAACAGTTATTTGTATTTTCTACTGTTAAATTCGAAAAGACGAAAGATTGCCAATCTGTTTGAAATAAGAACTCTAAGTTGAAAATTATTTAAAAAATCAACTAAAAAAACTTTCGGTATTTGTTCCTTGGCTTCTTAAGTTATTGAAAAAGAATTTTAAAATTACGATTTTTTAAAAATATTTAAAAAAATTGTTATATTTTTTGGTAGGTACCTCCACTTGGTCGCGTAAAAAAAAACAGCATGAGGAAAAAAGTTTTTTCATCAAAATGTTTTTATTATTAAGAATTTTTTTTATTATTTATTGAAATTTTTTACTCCTTTGTAAAGAAAAACAAAAAAAAAAAAACGTAAATCTTGGTTAAAAAACCTCGGACGAAAGATAAATGTTATTTTTTATTTTTTTATTTATTTTTTTCGATTTTCCTGATGAAAAAACACATTTTAATTTGGAAATTCTTTCAAAAAATAAAATCATTGAAAATTGTTTAGTTTTTTTTTTTTTTTTTTTTTGAAAATCTTGGTATTTTTTTTTTTTTTTTCATATCTGTTACCACCCACTTACTTAATTTCATGAAATTTTGAGAAATTAATTTTTTAGTGCTGGGATTTTTTTTTTTTTTAATCAAAAGCGAGATTCCTCGAAGAAAGTAAATCCTCAATTTTTTTGTAAAACATTTGGCCCTTTCACTGAAAATATGCTCTGAATTGTAAAATAAAAATTGCAATAAAACTATGACCTTATTTAATTAGAAAAGCTTTTGTTTTGATAAATAAGATTTATTAAGGATACTATTGTCTTCAGAAGAAAATGTTTTTCGGTGAATAATTTTTACAAGAATTGTTTTCATTTTTTAAAAAATTTTAATTAAACAATTTATAATATTAAAAAATCATTTAAAATTCTTTATTGATTTCAAAGTGGCATTTTGATGATATTGTTAAGTAAAAATTAATTTTATGAATCAAAAATTGAAAAGCTCATGGCAATTGTTTGAGCCAATATATTTTTTAAAGAATTTTAAAAAATAATTTTTAATGTATAGAGTATTCCCAATTTCTATTTATGGGAAGCTATACATGACATAATCCTTAAAAAGGTCACGTAATTTAAGTGTCATCTGACATTCAGTTCTGTTTCATCATTAATGAATAAGGTAAGCAAAAGAATTGCATTGGGCTAGACAACTCTTAAATTCTGTGACCCTTTAAGGATTATGTCATGTGAGGCTTACCATAGATAGAAATTGGGAATGTTTATTTTTTTAAAGTATATTGGCTCAGACGACTGTTTTGAGCTTTTCAATTTTGCCAAACTGCTGTCTTGAAATAATGCAGAATTTTAAATGATTTTTTGATATTATAAATTATTTAATTAAAATTTTAAAAAGTGAAAATAATTCTAGTAAAAATTAATGATTCATTGAAAAAAATTAATTAAGATAATAGTGTGCTTTATAAATCTTCTTTATTAAAGCCACTAAAATATTTCTATTTAAATAATGTCATAGTTTTATTGCATTTTTTTTTATTTTACAATTCAGAAAGATTTTCAGTGAAAAGGGTAACATCTTTACAAAAAAAAAAATAAATAAAAAAGTAATGATTTACTGTCTCCAAGAAGTCCTGCTACTAACTAATAATGAAAAATCTTCTAATAATTAAAAATTTAATTTAAAAATATAAAAAAAAAGGTAATGATTTACTATTTCCAAGAAGTCCTGCTTCTAACTAATAATAAAAATCCCCTAATAAATAAAAATCTAATTTCTCAAAATTTCATGAAATTAAGTAGGTGTTAATATATGTAAAAAAATTTTTTTACCAATATGTTTTTAAAAAAATAATTTCACAAATAATTTTATTCATTACTGAATATGCCCTGAATGTTTCATTAAAATCTGACAATTATTTTATTTTTGCAAGAATTCCTATCCCTAAAATTGAATCTAAAAATGAAAATAATTAATAATTGCAGTACGTCACTCACTGAAAAACAAAAAAAAAAAAATTGATTATATTTAAAAACTGAAAATAAAATATTTAGTGAAATAGGATGTAAAAATAGAAAATTAAAAATTTTAAAAATGTGAGAATGATGGTCAGTCAGCAAATGCAATACATGTAGCCAGATTGAAAGCAGTTTTTGAGGCCAGGCCATCATGGTATCACAGATTGTAATAAGCTTTCAAATTTAAGATCTGGAAAAATAGATGTTTTTGATAACAGCATTTTCAAAAAGACAGAGATTCAAACTTAATTTCTAAATGTTTAAAAAAATTATCACATTTTGTAGTTAAAATTGCAAAAATAAAAGCAAACAATTCTTGTAAACATTTAATGGAAACATATTTTGGCTTCAAACAATAATGTCCTCAATATATATTGTTCATAAAAGCCATTGAAAGTTTTTCTAATGAAATAATTTTTTAGTATTATCGAGATTTTACAATTCAGAACTGTGTTTTTGGGTAAAACTGGGTTCTGATTTACAAAAATATCAAAGATTGATATTCTTCAAAGTCTTGTCAGTAATATAATCACATAATTACACAAAATTGTATTTTCTAGTTTCCATGAAATTTTGTGAGGGGAGGGTTGTAACAAATGTAAAAAAGAATTATTTTAACATGAGTTTCTAAAAAACAAACATTTCTAAAATAATTTCATTCATTTCGTGAATAAATGATAAAAGTTTTATTAAAATCCGACAATAACTTGATTTTGGCAAGAATCTCCACTTTAATGTGTTTTTCAACTGAAAAATGGTGCTGAAAAACTAATGGTAAATATTATGTGACCAATGATATGTAAAAAAAAAACAAAAAAAAAAACACAAAAAACAAGATTTTTAAGCATGTTGCCAGTGAGTTTAGTCTGAGAGACTACCTAACAAAAAACTTAAAAATTAACAAATATTTTTCAAGAATCATATTTGAATTGTTTCACAATTTACAATGTTCTGATTTCAATTGCATAAATTTCATAAGATATAACGTAAAGGGGTAGCAATCTTTTTTCACGGCAAAGTGTTTGATCTTCCCTAGTGATGGCTGCTGCTGATGCATTATTGAAATAATAATTCCATGTATCTCTCATAATATACACTGCTTTCATATATTATTCACTGACCCTATTAATATATCATGCTTCTTTTTTTCTTCACAGATGTTTTGGCTGTCCAGTGATTATTATCGAGCATTTCAATGGAGGAAAAGACAATTCACTTTCCATGAAAACACAGACAAATATATGCTACATGGTTCATGTGAAAATTGTGGTTCTGCAATTAACTTTGCCTGGCAGGAAATAATATACTTTCAAATGTGTGGTTTATCTCTATACAAAAAAAAAACACTTAGTGTTACATGTGAATAAACAAGAAAGATATGCCATCAAAAGCAGGACAATGAAATTTAACTGGTAAGAAATGATGTACTTTGAAATATGTGGTTTATCATTCTATAAAAACACGTTTAGTATTATGTATAAATAAACAAGGAAGGCCATATTCATGTGACATCTGATAAACTTTTGTGAAGTCGGATATAATAGGCCAGATGGAAACACATATAACAAAAAAACCATATTCTTGTGAAATTTGTGGACATACATTTTCATGGAAGCTGAATTTGGTCGTTCATATGCGTGCACACACTGGAGAGAAACCATATCCTTGTCAAGTTTGTGAATCATCATTTTCACGGAAGTCAGATTTAGAGAGGCATATGTGTACACACACTGGTGAAAAACCTTATGCTTGTGAAGTATGTACACGGTCATTCTCAGTAAAGACACATTTAAAAGTGCATATGAGAATACATACTGGAGAGAAACCATATTTCTGTGAAGTATGTGGGTTAGCATTTTCAGAAAATTCTAAATTAAAAGTACACATTCGAACACACACTGGAGAAAAACCATATTCTTGTGAATTTTGTGAATTAGCATTTTCTAATCATGGCAATTTGAAAAGACACGTTCAAATTCACACTGGAGAAAAACCATATTCTTGCAAAGTATGTGGGTCAGCATTTGCAACAAAAGCAAATTTAACAAGACACATGCGAGTACACACTGGAGAAAAACCATATATTTGTGAGATGTGTAATGCAAAATTTTCAATTAATACATCTCTAAAAAGACACATGCAGACACACACTGGAGAGAAACCACATTCTTGCAAGGTTTGTGGCACAACATTTGCAAGAAATTCACGTTTAAAAAGACACATGCAAGTACACACTGGGGAGAAACCATATCCTTGCCAAATTTGTGGATCAGCATTATCAGACAAGGGAACTTTAAAAATACACATGATGATGCACACTGGAGAAAAGCCTTACAATTGTGAGGTATGTATGCGGACATTTTCAGCAAAGTTAAGTTTAAAAACGCACATGAAAACTCATACTGGAGAGAAACCATATTCTTGCGAAGTATGTGGGTCAGCATTTTCACATAGAACCACTTTAAGAAATCACATTCGAACACACACTGGAGAAAAGCCATATTCTTGTGAAGTATGTGGGTTAGCATTTTCAGAAAATTTCAGTTTAAAAACACATGTTCGAACGCACACTGGAGAGAAACCATATTCTTGTGAAGTATGTGGATCAGCATTTGCACTGAATTCTCGTTTAAAAAATCACATGCTAAGTCACACTGGAGAAAAACCATATTCTTGTGAAGTATGTGGATCAGCATTTGCACTGACGTCCCATTTGAAAAATCACATCTTAACTCACACCGGAGAAAAACCATATTCTTGTGAAGTATGTGGGTTAGCATTTTCAGAAAAGTACAGTTTAAAAAAACACTTTCGAACACACACTGGAGAGAAACCGTTTTCTTGTGAAATATGTGGTTCACAATTTTCAGTAAAGTCCAGTTTAACAAAACACATGCGAACACACACTGGAGAGAAACCATATTCTTGTGAAGTATGTGGATCAACATTTTCACAGAGATCAAATTTAAAGAAACACATGAGTAGACATAGTTTAGAGAAAACTTTCTCAGATTTTAACAGTTCAAATATTAGTGTACACATTGCATAGAATTTATACCAGTTTTTGGCAAGAAACTTTGAAAGGAAAACTTTTGTGGAGAGCTGCAATTTTTTAAATTGCCAAAAATCAGGGAATTATCTGATTTAAATGAAAATTTCAATATATATTCATCATGTATTTACTTTTATAATGAGTAGATTTGTTTTATTTTAAAAATCCCTGAGAAAATGTTATTCTTTTTGTAATAACAACCAATAAATAGCCAAAAAGATTAAGTCAGAAATTTTGAGATTTCCTAGACACGCCGACATTGCCAACTCATCTCTGCTGAAAAAAGTTTTACAAAGATTCCAATGCAGCAGAAATGAGCTTGTCTTAAAAATTTGTTTTATAAACAGTTTTCAGGAAAATTTTTCATATGTTGAAATCTTTAAACATTTTTATTTTTTAAGCAATCATTTGTTTTTGGTTTCATATTTCTAGAAATTTTATTGTAATTACTAGGTATGGACCTCTAGTCAGTATTACTGTTAGTAAAAAAAAACAAAAACAATTAGAAATTCTCTTTAGTGTATGATCTCGGAATAAAAAATGATTTTACTGAGATATATTAACCTTTTGATTTAAAAGTTCCGAAAGAAAATTACAATTTAAGAAAATAAGCGCAGCTGAAATTAGCACTTCTGCCTCACCTTCCCAGTAGGTATAGGGACCCCACACTGTTGTGAGATTTGGGGTAGTAAGCACCAACGCTGTTGATTATTATAGTCAATGATTGGCAATATGACTTTGGTAGAAATATATTAAAAAGTACAAAAAAAAAAAAAAACACTGCTGAAATTACTTAGACTCATTGACAAAGTTCTTAGAACAGACAAAAATCAAGTAAGCACAATCTTTTAGGGAAAACAAGAGATGCTGAGATTTATAGAATAAAAGATATGAAATCTGACCGGCCAACAAGAGGACAACAAACCGCAAACTTAAAATTAAAACAAAATTTATTTACATCAATGCAATAGTAGTGATTGGTTTAAAGGAACATGAACAGACAATAAATCAAGTAATGGAGGCAAAATTAAGTAAACTGAATGGATACTAACCGACTAGAAGATCTAGATAATATATCTGTGACTAAATGTTAAAAGTAGAGACCATGTAAGTTCAGTTGGCATGTAAGTCCACTGTTCAAATAGTTTAGTTCATATATCCGGCAAAAGTGTTGAAAAGTTGCTGGTTAAGTCCAATGATAAACTTTCTCTTGCATTTTAACCAAAGTGTACAGAGTAGGTTTTTTGAAGTCTGGAGAATATAGCCAAAGAGAAGAAAGTTCCATTTAAATATCTGGTACTGGCGTTGTGTAGTTGCTGGTTAAATCTGATAGTAAACCTTCTGTAGTATTTTAACCAAAGTGTATAGAGTAGGTTATTTGAGTCTGGACGATATGCATGCAGCAATTTTCTAACCCCGGTGGGTTAGGTTGCTAGAAAAGCCAGAAGCAGGGACCTAGTGTAGTTGGAAGCTCAGGGCTGTCGTAAAGCAGGTCCATTAACACAATCAACTAAGTGAGTTATGTTGAGATAGTGATGCCAGAAGTAGAGGTGTAGCTGGAAGTTCGGGGCTGTTGTAAGCAGGTTCTTTAACGCTGATCAACCAGGTGAGTTAGATCGAGATAGAAATGCCGGAAGTAGGGAATGTTGGCATTGCAGGAAGTATCAAAGATAGATGGACATGACAAAGCCTAGGAATGCTAGAAGATAAGGGTCTGTGGTAGCCAGAAGGAAAAAAGGCAGTGCTGAAAGTAAGAATGGATAGGAAAGCCCAATTAGCATCCAGTTGGCAGACCAAAAATAAGAAAACTTAATACAGAACCTGTGTTGATGTTTCCTTAACAACAGTACAGACTTCCATTGTTGTTTCTTCCTCCTCGTCATCTACCTCGAGTTAGATGAGAAGTCACTGCTTTATTTGAAGGGCATGTCGCAAGATCAACTGTGCCTGCAAAGTACAAAAATCTCAAATATGTCATTACGTTTATTATGAATCTAAATTAACTTGCTATATTAAATTGAAATGTGTGTGGAAACACGTGATCATATATAATGTCTGACCTTGGTCACATGGACAGAGCAGTGAAGGGCTATGATACTATCTGTCTACCTCTCTTTTAAGTATATTATTTCATTAATACAAATATGGCTAAGAAACATAACAAGGGGATTTAAAAATATTTTTCATTTGGAGATTGAAGTACTTTTAAGTAGGTTTGTCCAACTTTTCACAAAAAAAAAAAAAATGCGTAGCATGAAGTAAAAAGGCTCCAAACTTAATAAAAACAAATTGAAAAAGTTTATGGTATTAATAAGAGGAAAGACCAAGGTATTTGTTAATTATTTTTTTAAAATTTTTTATTCCCTTGCCGCATGTTTAAATTTAGGTTGAATATCTTGTTTTTTTTTATTTTTAGATCAGCGGTCACATAATATTTAGCATTAGTAGTTTTTCATTTGAAAAACACATTGATTTGGTAAATCTTGCAAAAATCAAATTTTAATGAAATCTTCAAAACTTATTGACAACTGAAGGAAATTATTTTAGAAATGTTTGCTTTCTCGAAAGTCATGGTAAAAATATCTTTTAATATCTGTTACCACAAAATTATTTTAAAAACTAAGTTTTTTTTTGTGATTCAATGGAAATGATCTTATGTTCTCTACTTTTTAAAGATCATAAATTTGAAAGCTTATTAAAATTTGAAACCTGAAGATATTTTAAAAATAAATTTTTAATATTCCTAAATTGTATTAAAAATCGTCTCCGACAAAAGTATGGATGCACACCTTTGAAATAATGTCACGTGAGGTAGAGTTGTTTCCCTTGATAACAGCCAGATGTTTTTACTTCAGAAATTGCTTTGGATTCGTTCAGTTAACACCACAATAACACTTGCCATGTTTTCTGGCTGTATATCATCGCATTTTCAAAATTTTCCTTTTTCTTTTCAATTTTTAAATATAATCAATTTTTCCTTTTTCAGTGTGAGACAAACTGCAATTAATATTTCCTTTTTTATTATTTTATATTCAATTTTAGGCACGAAAACAGCACAATGGGTTTATTCTCTGAAAAATATTTCATAACTGAGACAGCTGTTTAAAACGCTTGTTTATGTCATATGAGAGACATGCGGCGAAAAAAACTATGTCGTCTGCTAAGTGTTGTTGTCATCACCCAAGTCATGAGGTGTTAAAAAAAAAAGCAAAAAAAAAAAACACATTAAGCCATTTTTTTCAAACATAGGTTTGAAAAAAACAAACAAAAAACAACTTATTGTTGACCCCAGTGTTGTCCTTTTTTTTTTTTTTCTGGGAGTGATGGGTTTTATTACAAGCTGGTGACAGCTTGTTCTAAACGTTTATTGCTGGTTAGCTGGCCTTTAACCCAAATATGTCAAAGTCAATTTGGCTTAATTTGTCCTTATCGCTGCTATGTTTTGAGAAAAAAAACACTCCTGATTTCCGGTGGTTAGGAATTGCAGATAAATCTTTCGCCTTTTACTAAAGATTTCCGTGACTGGGTGTCAATTTTTTAGCCCCTCACGGCAATATAATTGAAAATTACCAATGGACTTCGTTGCATTTTTCCCCCCACCCCAATCCTAGGAAAACTGTTTTCCTTCAAACTCAATTGTAATGCCTGATATATAGTTTGCTTATGATTTAGGCTTCCTGATTTTCCAAAAATAAAAATAGTTAATTTCCCTCTTGCACAAATGTAAGGTAAAAAAATGGAAGTATATATATATATATATATATATATATATATATATATATATATATATATAATGTATTATAATAAAAAGAAAGAACAGTGCACAAATGTAAGGTAAAAAAAATGGAAGTATATATATATATATATATATATATATATATATATATAATAAAAAATAAAAGAAAGAACAGTAAGATATATAATCCGGTGTTCTTATTGATATTTTTTATTTTTACAAAACAATGCTCAATGTAAATTTACGGAGCATAAATATTATAACTTAAATGATTTAAAATATGGTTTCTTTGTTACACAGTAATAACCATGTTTCAAAAACCGAAGCTAAATCTTCAGATTTAATTATATAATTAAATTAAAAACATTAGTTCTGTTTCATAAGCGAATTTTGGAATCACTTATTTTTAAATTTACTGAGTTTTAAACGCACATATAAATTCATAATTTTTTGTTTCCAAGGATATCCAATCATTTAGACAGGGGCGGTAGCGTGTTCATTTTTATTAACTATTGTTGTCTCGTTTATGAGTTACGTTCGAGAAAGAGGTTAAGTTCAGGGAGGGTAGGGGTGCATTCTTCAACGAATTCTGACATCCGTTAAACACATGTTGTCTGTTTTTTTCATTATTAACGACAAAAAGTTATATATATATATATATATATAAAAACTAAGCAGATTTACTTAAAACTGGATCGAATTATATCACTTCTGTCCTACCGTCCGATAAATTCCTCTGACGTAAGTTGTCGATATATTGATGCAAATCAGTTAACGCCTCTCAAACACGCACAAAAGCAAGCACTACGGTTGGAAATGTTTCTTTTTTTAAAAAAAATTTTTGCTAAAAAAGTAATGTTTCTTTCAAATTATGCAAAGTATATTTTAAATATTCTAATTTTCCTTAGATAACTCAAGAAAAAGATATACTGAATTTTACATGATTTTTAAACTGCTAACTTTGATTTTGTTTACAAAGTGAGAAAAAAATGGCTGATAAGATCTAATTTACGAAAAAAAAATTGAATCAAGAAAAACAAGATTTTAAGTAAAAATTTTTAACATTTCAGGAAAGATTAAAAGGTAAATTTTCATTTTAACACCCAAGCGTCATTTACTGCGGAACTATTTTCTTTCAGAAATTAGTACGCGCTTCCGTAAAGAGATTTTTTTTGTACTTAATTTAAGAATAAAGTTAACTTTCAAATATATGTCAACATCGACAAATAAAAGAATAACAAAAAAAAAAACCTAATCCTAATTAGAAAGTTAACTTTCTTCTTTAAAAAAATAAAAATAAAAGAATAAACAAAAAAAAAAAAAACACCTAACCCTAATTTGAAAGTTAACTACACGTCCACCAACAAAATTCAGCACTTAATTACTTATCAATAAGTCGGTAACGGCTGACGAAAAACCAGGAAAAAGTCCAATTTTTTTCGGGTCGTTAACATCCAAAAAGGTAGGTTTCTTTAATATCTAATTGTTGATTTGAGTTCAGCATATACATTCGCACGGAAATAAGACTATTTGGGAAAAATCTGAAGGGATATTAGCGCTCGGGTGTTAAAATGAAAATTTACCGATTAAAAATCTGAAAAATATTCAGAAAATAGTGACATAAAGATCCAGACATCAAAAAATGTTTTATCAAGTTAGGGGCCTTTTTTCTTTATGCTATGTTGGTTTTTCGTGAACAGTTGGACAAACCCAATTTATTCTCAAGGAGTTGACACTGAACCCAAACTTATTCAGCCACTTTTGAAGTTCAGAATATATTGTGTAGGTAGAGCATGAAATTGCTGGAAAAATGAACATAGCATGATATCAACGGCCTTAAACTTGAAAATAATTTTTTATTGTCTAAATGTTTATGTTATTATAAAGAGGAAAGATCAAAGTATTTTTTGATTATTTTTTTTTTACATTTTTTAATCATTCCCAGGACGTCCAAAATTGTCATTTAAAATCATTTTTTTGTATTACGGAAACTTGACACAAAATCGATCGTCAACCATTTTTTTTTTCAATTTTGTAAACAGAAGTTAATTTTTCCGTTTAAAATTCTGTCAAAAATCAGTTATCATTTTTAAAAAATTAGAAATTTTAAAGTTTATTTAATATATTTTAAAACAAACATTATGCGCCGAAAAAATGTAATTTAAAACAAGAGACAGCAGGTCTTAACAGCGGTGAACGTGTATGTGATAATTGATGCTTTCAGCATATATTCACAGTTTACGCAAGGAAAAGTTATTGTACAGAAGGACAGAAGTGACATAATTTACGTTTTTATTGAACCAAATTATTTACCTCGCTATTTTTAAGGAAAAATTTCAGCGGTCTAATTTTTTATTGTTTCTTAGTACTTAGCTTTCCACCTTTACGTTACGATGCTTTATGAAAAATTTTAAACTAAGCCTGTTGAGTTGAGAGTGAGATAAAATTTAATAAGTAAGGTATATAAAATTAATTAGGTACCTTTTTTATGAAAGGTTAAGTGTACATAAAATATAATTTAATATACAGTGTAAACCCGGATATAAGAGAAACCCGGATATAAGAGAGATTTTCTCTGGTCCCAAATTAGAGCCTGTGTTAATGTATATAAATTAGGCCAAACCCGGATATAAGAGAAACCCGGATATAAGAGACATATTAAAATATTGTACATTTTTTTTCTTTTCATGATGCTTCTGGTGTTACGTATAGAGGTGTTTAGTTTTAGGGACACAAAAATACAATGTTATATTAGATTTTTATATATTTGGGGTTTGCTGATCGTAAACATCTGCTTTACAATTTATTTATAATATTTAAATATATTTATCCAGTTAATTAATTACACCATCGACTTTTAGTATATATTGTAAGTGTACTGTAGCCACTTCCAATCTGGGGTTGGGGTGTTTTAGTAACCCTCATTTCAATTTTCAAACATTTTCTTGAATTTCATTGGTTGTTAAATAAAAATAAGCTTCGAGAAATTTCCATAAGAAAACAGTCAAAATTTGTGCAAAAATGGACTCAACTGGCATTAAAAAAAAGTCTTTCTCAAATTCATCCCTAATTTAAATGTTTCAAGAAATCCTAAAAAAAAATAAAAACATTGGAGAAATTCATAGAACAAACTTTTTCACTTAATATCTTTCATAGAAAAATATTTTGTCTAAGTTAAAAATTCAACCTTTCAATCAAAGGCAGACAACTTTTTAGACACTGAACATTTCCAAAATAGCAAAAAGCTTTTTCTCTTTACCTTTGCTTTGCACACATTATTACAAAGAAATTGTAAATCGTGTATAAAATTTAATCTGTTGTTTCAAACATGTATTTTTTCTAGTGATTGAATATCGTTACCATTTGGCCATTTCTTTTAATTTATGTTTCTGGATATTGCATATTTTATTAACAGCACAATCTTAAATATTCACGCATCTTTTTTAGATCCACTGCAGACTAAAAAAAACTGTACAGTAGTACACCATTTTTATCAATGTGAAAAAAAATAATTTAAGAAATAACAAATAATTATTGTAGAAATTTATTTTTCATCGAAAACGTTTTTTGCTTTCTTTCAAACAATATTTATCCATATTTATAAAAACAAGGAACTAAAGGCTTTTTAAATTAAATCTTTGTTTAATTGAGTTTTACTTTTTTTGTATGTTAAAATTCAGAGCTGATTTTAAGGTGGGAGGAGGTGTCAACTAAAAAAATTAAATATGATTTACTTTCCTCAAAAGTCAAAACTTTGTGATTTTAACTAATTAATCACTAAAAATGTACACTTTTAATAAATTTCAAGAGTTTTCCTATAATTAGTTATGTGGGGAGGGAATAAATATAATAAAAAGGATTTTTTACATTGACTTCGACAAGTTTAAGTCCGTTAAAATGTCCAGAGTAGCAACAACAATGAGGGATAACTTCTTCATTGACCAATGTTTATAAACTTTTCATTTTTAAACTATCATCATAGCTTTCCTGTATTTGTTACTATGACTTACGTCCTTTTTTTTCTTTATCTATGTGTCCGATTTTCCGTCACATTTGATCATGAAATCCCATAAAAAATATGATGATGATGATATAACAACAATTTACTCCAACAACAACATTGGCAATAACAAGAAGAATAACAGCAACTACAATAATAGTAGCAATAATTAAAATAGAAAATAAAAATAATCCTTGATTATCACGAATTATGTCCCTTGAATTTCGCTCTTCAGAAAAACTTTTTGTTTCAGTCGCCAAAAAAAACCTCGTTAGAAGACAAAATAAGCTAATTATTTGTGGGTTACTCATTTAGAAATTTATAATTCCCCACCCTTTTCGCTGATGTTGCATTATTTTAAGGAAAACACATCAGACGGATGAAGACAGAAAGACGTAAGTAAAAGATTTGCCCACTTTTTGTACGACAAGTGCACGACGGATTCATCGGGTTGATAATGAAAGGATTAAATTATGATTAAACAGATAGAAAGGTTTCATAAATCTTTTAAGATTTACCATTTAAAAAGAAGAACTGGAGAAAAAAAACTCTTGAAATGTTATTTTCTTATAGTTAACTATTATATAGAAACTAAACAGTTGTTTTCAACTGTTAAACGCGAAAATGATGAAAAATTGCCAATCTGTTCGAAAAATGAATTCAAACTTGAAAATTATTTAAAAAAATCAACTAAAAAAACTTTCGGTATTTGTTCCTTGGCTTCTTAAGTTATTGAAAAAGGATTTTAAAAGGACGATTTTTTAAGTATTTTACAAAATCGCTCTGTAGGTACCTCCACTTGGTCGCGTAAAAAACAGCATGAGGAAAGAAGGCCCGAAATTCAATAAAAACAAAGTTTTGTCATTAAAATGTTTGTTATTATTAACTATTTTTGTAAAATTATTTCTTGAAATTTTTTACTCCTTTGTGTAAAAAACGTAAATTTTTGGTAAAAAATCTTTTTTTTTACCTCAGCAGCAGACCAAATATAAAAAAAAGGTTTTTTTTTTTTTGTTTTTTTTTTTCTCGGTGAAAAACTCATTAATTTGTAAATTTTTGCAAAATTCAAATAATTGTCGAATTTTAATGACACATTGATGACATATTCAGAAATGAATGAAATTATTTTTGAAATGTTTCTTTTTAGAAAAGCTTGATAATTTTTTTTTCTTACATATGTTACCACAGACTTAATTTCATGAAATTTTGAGAAATTAAATTTTTAAGTTGTTCTTTTTTATAGAATTCTTTGGAGAAAGTAAATCATCAATTTTTATTTATTTATTTTTTCCTTAAATATCTGCTCTGAATAATTAATTTTTACAAGAATTTTTTCATTTTTTTAAAAATTTTAATTATAATAATAGTTAAAAAATAGCTTATTCTTCATTACTATCAAGACGGTAGTTTAGTGATGTCACTAAATGAAAAGTACAAATATGAATGAAAATTTGAAAATCTTGTAACAGTCGCTTGGACCCAAATATCTTTTAAATAATTTTTAGTGAAAAAGACATTCCTAATTTCTACCTATGGGAATCTATACATGACATAATCCTTAAAAAGGTCATGTAATTTTAAGTGTCATCTGACGCACTGCATTTTAAATTAAGTTCTGTTTCATCATTAACATCTTTGCAAATCATCCCTTTAAAATTATAATAATTAAAAGTTTAATTTCCATAATTGCTATTTTATTTAATGTATTTATTTTAGTATGGGTCATACTTCAATTAATTAATTTTTTGTTTAATGTACTAAACTTAAGAACCTAGAGGCAAAATGCAAATGTCGCAAAGCTTCAGCGTCTGTCTATATTTCTGAGATGAGGTTTATGCACAGTATTTACATTAGTCGGACTATTGTCCTCATCTTTGTCGCCATATTAGTCACAACGTTTCGGCCGTTGTACGCTCCGGCCTTCTTCCATCAAACATGGCACGTGGAACTAGAACAGTCTACCCCAGCGATCGAAATAAAGGGTTCAGTTCGAAATTCCAACCACCTGAAGAAGGCCGGAGCGTACAACGGCCGAAATGTTGTGACAAATATGGCGACAAAGATGAGGACAATAGCCCGACTAATGTAAATACTGTCACAAAGCTTCTTGAAATCTAACTGAAAGTCAATAAAATTTTAAATAATTGCTGAAAATATGTTAATTTGCAAAAATTACTAGGTAGTTAAGATAAGAATCAGAAAAATGCATTCACTTAGATTTCATAAAATTTATGTCATCACTTTGTAACTTTTCGATTACATTGATAATGTCAATAAAGAAATTATTAAGAAATCCTTGTATAATATATTTTTTATGCTATAAATAATATTTGTTTCAAATCAGATTAATTTAACTTTAAATTTGCTAATTTTACTCAAATAACATTTTTATTTTTGGAAGATTTTAAAATTGATAATTTTGTTTATTAATTTCTTAAAATTAAGAAAATGGCAACTTTTAGAAAATTTTATTTAATCAAAGAAAAGTTGAGATTCCAATTGGAATCTCAACTTTTCAGCTGATTTAAGTAAATTTTCTTAAAAGCAACCATTTTCTTAATTTTAATCCAATCTATATATAATTTTTATTTGAAATACACTGGAATATTTTACTTACTGGAAATAGTTAATTTATTCAATTAAAGCTAAAATGAAATCTTCAAGAATGCTTTTTTTATTTTTAAAAATTAATTTTAAAACCTTGGGTATTGAAAAGTCAGTGGAGGTCCCTACTTGAGTGCATTCACCTTTGTAGCCTTATCTAGTGTGAACTGCTGGCTATATTCGAGAGTGAAGTACCTAAAACCTCCTCCACCATCTATTCTCAGTAACCCCCTCTACTAGTTCCTGCTGCACTAGAGTAGAGACTAATTAGTTTGTAAAGGCCAGATTGTAGATGGACCAATACTATTTATATTAATGATATTTCCAATGTACAGGATTCAAGTAAACAGCAATATCTCCAAATTGTTAATCAACAAATATCTGCCGAAAAGTTGAAATCACAATCTATATATAATTTTTATTTGAAATACACCAGAATATTTTACTTACTAGAAACTTACTAGAAATAGTTAATTTATTCAATTAAAGCTGAAATGAAATCTTCAAGAATGCATTTTCATTTTTAAAAATTAAAACTTAGGTATCGAAAAGTCAGTGAAGGTCCCTAATTTTGTAGGTACCTCTAAAAATTCAGCATATGGTTTAAATTTGATCGCCAAAGATTTAGCATGGTGAACCAGAATTGGCGTAAATATACAAATTTTAAGTAAGAATGATTTGTTTTTGTTTTTTAATTACCAGGTAATGTTTAAAAATTAACAAAATATTTAAAGCAATTGTCTAATACTTTACTGAATTCTTTTTAGTAATTTTGAAAATGCTTTCTTATAATAATAAAAATAATCATTTCAAAAATAAATTCATTCATTCGAGTTTTCATAAAATTAACTAAGAATTGGGGTAAAAGACAAAAAAGTATTTTTAAATGATTTTCTAAAAAAAACATTTCTGAAATAATTTAATTGATTTTTGCAAGAATTTCCAATTTAATATATTTTTCACTAGAAGTGGCAATGTGAAAATGCCCATTACCAGCTCTGTTACACTGTTGACACACAAAAAAAAACGACATGTTAGAAAGGAGTAAAAAATTTAAAAAAATAATAAAATACTTTGTTTTTTTATCTTAATAATAACATAAACATTTTGACAAAAAATTAAGAGCCATTTTCATAATGGTAAGCTCTTTTTCAGTGGATTATTGGAGGAACCAATTTTAAAGTACCTTCAAAGATTCATGAAAAAATTCCCCAAACTCAATAAAAAAACAAAGTTTTAACGTCAAAATCTTCAGGAAGAGAAAAGTTCAAACAGAAGTAAAAAATATTTTTACCATGATTTTCTAAAATACAAACATTCCTAAAATAATTTAATTCATTTGTGAATAAATTGTGAAAATTGCATTAAAATCAGACAATTATTTGATTTTTTGCAAGAATTTCTGATTTAATATATTTTTGACTGGAAAGATATTTAACACAGATTTTGAATGGGTTAAGAAGGAGTAAAAATTTTAAAAAAATAATAAATGCTTTGTTCTTTCATCTTAATAATAACATAACCATTTTGACAATAACTTTAATCATGCTATGCTCTTTTTCAGCGAATTATTGGTGGTACCCATTTTAAGGTACCCTCAGAGACTTGCTAGAAAATGAGAAGACACCTGATAAAAAAATGCCCCAAACTCAATAAAAAACAAAGTTTTAACTTCAAAATCTTCATAAAGAAAAAAGACCAAGTCAATAACTACAGTAAATTTAAAGTTTAAATTTCTTAAATTCAATAAAACATTATGGAGAATATTTTCCGAAATTTTAAAGATTATTAAGTACTTAAAAATTATATAAAAAAGGTGTTGATATCATTTTTTTTGCAATTATGTTTAACAGATAAAATCTCAATAGAAGAACATTAGATATGTCATCATGCTGTCAGCCCATCAAATCTTGGTGGGGTGGGGGCAGTATTGTGATGATCAACATCACACACACACACACATACATACACAAATACAAATCATACAACAACAAGCATTCATTGGATAATAACTCAACATTACTTTGTAATAGAAAATTTACAAATCACAGCAATGCAACAATTTTATAATTGCGCTATTTTCATGTAGTCGATTTTGTGCAATTTTGGGAGAAATGGATCCCAGAAGCTTTCTTGAGTCTCCCTAAAACTGATTGGTCAATGCCAACCAATCAGATGGTCTGCATGTGAAGAACAATTCTTCCCGCGCAGCAATTCACAGCCGATGATCACCTATATAAGCAAGAAATATTCTTAGATAATGAGTGAGATCTCAGAAATCCACGACAGTTGAAACCATGAGCCAATCTTCTCACTCACACCACCACTCATATGCTGAATATTCCCTACACTCACATAATCTTTTCTTTACACAGAAAAATTGTTGAAAACATTTATTACCAGAAACTATCACAAACTTTCTTTCAGTGAACTTTGGAATACAAATAATAGCTAAAGAGAGACAACTCTTGTTTTACTCAATGCCTTCCTTTCACATCATTGTTTGTACATCTTGTTAAATACAAATTTTATGTGTAATGATGTCTTTGGCTTATCCTCTTTTTCGTCATGTCAGTTTGGTTTCCTAATCTAAATTAAATTAATGTGGTGAAGTCTGCCACAGGCTACTGTTGGATTAATAAAATGCATTTCTGTGATATTTTAAACACAAAGTAAATAATATTTGTTTCAAATCAGTTAATACTACTCAAATAAAGTTTCAGAAAAGTATATTTTATTTCTGGAAGATTTTGTTAATAAAGAGAATTACATTGTGATGATAATCAGATATTTTAGCACAAAAAACTCTTGGTCAACTTTTGAAATACAACAAATTTTTTTTGCTTATTGGAAATATTAAATTTAATGTAGTGAAATTAAAACTAAAATAAAAGATTCAAGAAAGATTTTTCATTTTTAAAAAATTCAATTTAAACCATAGTTATCACTGTCTATATCTCTGAGATGAGGTATTATGATTACTTGCAATATTTACATTATTCGGACTGTTTTTCTCCATTGCCATATTCACAATGACATATGGCCCAGTGGATAAAGACATGGCTTAGATCCAGTGATTAAACCCAAATATCTGTCTATTTTCAAACGGTTAACATCATTTTCATTGCCATATTCAAAAAGTTTTGACCATTAAATATAAAGCAAGGCAAAGTAAAGAAAATTCTAAAACAGCAAAATAGAAACTCTTCGCACATAAGTGGGATACAGTCAAATGCTTGTTGTCTTCTGACTTTAAGGCAAGATGAAAAAATGTGAGTAAAATCAAGAATTGTCCATTTTTATTGCCTAAGAAAAAATCCCAGCATACATCTGTAAGATTTATCTATAAATTTGGGGAGGATGGAGTTTTAAAAATGATTCCCAAGCTTGGAGATTTTCTAAGCATATTAAGTGTAATATAATATGGATGAAAGACCAAACACGCACATGCGGGCGCTCAAACATTTCCATTGGTAAGGGGGAAGTTCCACCCAGACAGCATCTTCCCCAAAATTATTACTTTGTGAAGCAGGCTCCCGAGAGGATGCTTCCTGATCACTACGACCATAAACTCTTCAACTCTATGGTCAACTGTTAGCTGTCATAAACCTTTTCCTATTTTCATGATTTTATCATTCTGTCAGGTTTAAATCCATATTTAATTCAATTCAACTCAAAATAATATGCACTTCATGCTTTCTCTCTTTACTCCCTTACAATAATCTCATTCTGTAAATCTCTTCCATGAGTTGCACTTAGGCCATGTATTGATTGATCAATAGTAAAAAACATATACATCTCTTTCTCTCTCTCTCTCTCTCTATATATATATATATATATATATATATATATATATATATATAGCATAATGAGAAGCCACGATATTCTTTCTTAATATGTATATATAGAAAAGTTTCAAATTAAAAATTATAATGTTTTATTTTATGAAAGTATTTATTTATTTATATATATATTTGATATTTCAAATTGTCCTCAATTTTCATCAGAAATAACTGTTTGTTACAAATAAATTAAAATTACTGTTTGTGGGCAAGTAGCGTCCTTCGAGAGACGCGGACGTCACGTGATATGGAACGTCACTGTTCAGATATTCCTAACTTAAATCTAACTGTCATAAATATTTTAAAAAATATTTTTTTTACTATATCTAAAGAAATTGCTTAGCTATTGAAATATTTATAAAGATTTAAAACACCTAAGTCCCTATTCAACCCTAATTTATGTGTATTTAATTTTAAAATCCAATATGTTTCTTTTTTTTCTGCGTGTGAATGTGGAAGTAAAATCGAATCTATTAATAAACATTTGCAGTTTTCTAATGTGTGTCCTGATTGATTGTAGTGTTTAGCTATGGGGGAATAAGGGTTGTTTTGACGTATTGTTTGTTTATGGTTATTAAAACGAAATCTAAAATTGTTTCCAGACTCACCAATATATCCACTATTAGGACATAAGTTGCAGAATAAATAATAGATTACGTTATGGGTATCGCAGGTGAGGTTAGGTGGCTGTATCTTGATATTGGTGTTGGGTACGTAAAATGTATTAGCTATTACTAAATGTTTGCAAACTAAGCAACGAGGTTTGTTACATTTGTAATTTCCTGTTTGGTTTCTATTGTTTAGATATTTGGTAGAGGTGAGGATAGGCGATAAGTTAGGTGATTGTTTCATTGCATTTATGGGTGGTTTATCGAAAATGTCTTTGATCTTGTTGTCTAATTGGAGGTTCTTGTAATCATTTTTTAAATTGTGAATAAGTGTGGGAATATTGATTGTGGTTAAAAACCATGGGAATCTGATTGTTGTTTTATTTTTCTTGTATGTGAGAAGTGTGTTACGATTTATCAGGATAGTTTTATTTAGTGCTTCTTTTATTATTTTTATTGGGTATTTGCATTTTAGGAATTGTTTTGTTAAGTTATTAATATTGTATAGAAAATCTAAATGGTCTGAGCATATGTTTGGTTCTAAGAAATGAGCTGTATACAATAGATTTTTTTAATTTAAAGGGATGACAGCTGTTAAAGTGCAGGAATTTATGTTGGTTTGTGGGTTTGTTGTATAGACTGGTAGAAAGTGTATTTTTTGTTTAATTTTATCATAACGTCTAAGAAAGGGATGGATGTGTATGAGTGCTCCATGGTAAATTTAATTGTATCGTGGAAATTGTTGCAGAAAGTGAAAAGGTTTTTAATTTTCTGATCCATGAGTCCATAATAAGAAAATGTCATCAATATATCTAAAGTAATGTGATGGTTTATATTCCGAATTGTCTAGTATCTTCTTTTTCTAGAATGTGCATAAAGATATTAGCATAACTAGGTGCCATTTTTGTGCCCATTGCTGTGCCACTAATCTGTAAATAGTGTTTGTTGTTGTATTTAAAATTATTATGTGTTAAGATGAACTTTATTAATTGGCATATATCTGTAATTTGGTAGTTAGGTAATTTTTTGTTACTAAGGAACTCATAGCAAGCTGATACTCCTTCAACATGTGGAATGTTCGTGTAAAGGGACGAAACATCCATCGTTACTAGGATTGTATCATGGTGGACTAAGTTAATGTTTTGTAATTTGCTGAGAAAGTCATAGTGTCTCTAATATAACTAGGTATGTCAGGCAATAAAGGTTTTAGGATATTGTCTATGTACCCAGATATAAGTTCTGTGAGGGTGCCAATGCCTGATATTATGGGTCTACCAGGTGGCATGATTTTAAAGGTTTTTGAAATTTCATAGATGTTCTCTTCATTATTTGATTGTGTAATTTGAAATGAAAAAAGGTTAGGGTGTTTTTCTGAAATGATTTTGGGAGTTTAAAAGTGAAATGTTGCTGTTTTAGGTTCTCAGGAATAAGAGATTTTATGGTATTTTTATGTTGTAGTTCAGGTTCTGAAGAAGGATAATTGTTTTGAATGAAGTTGGGTCTACAAATAAAAAAAAATACCATAAAATTCTTATTCCTGAGAACCCCAAACAGCAACATTCTACACTATCCCAAAATACATAAACTCCCAAAAATCATTTCAGAAAAACACCCTAACACTTTTTTCATCCGACCCACATCAAATTACACAATCAAATAATGAAGAGAACATCTATGAAATTTCAAAACCTTTAAAATCATGCCACCTGGTAGACCCATAATATCAGGCATTGGCACCCCTCACAGAACTTATATCTGGGTACATAGACAATATCCCAAAACCTTTATTGCCTGACATACCTAGTTATATTAGAGACACTACTGACTTTCTCAGCAAATTACAAAACATTAACTTAGTCCACCATGATACAATCTAGTAACGATGGATGTTTCGTTTTTACACGAACATTCCACATGTTGAAGGAGTATCAGCTTGCTATGAGTTCCTTAGTAACAAAAAATTACCTAACTACCAAAATTACAGATATATGCCAATTAATAAAGTTCATCTTAACACATAATAATTTTAAATACAACAACAAACACTATTTACAGATTAGTGGCACAGCAATGGGCACAAAATGGCACCTAGTTATGCTAATATCTTTATGCACATTCTAGAAAAGAAGATACTAGACAATTCGAATATAAACCATCACATTACTTTAGATATATTGATGACATTTTCTTATTATGGACTCATGGATCAGAAAATTAAAAACCTTTTTTCACTTTCTGCAACAATTTCCACGATACAATTAAATTTACCATGGAGCACCATACACATCCATCCCTTTCTTAGACGTTATGATAAAATTAAACAAAAATACACTTTCTACCAGTCTATACAACAAACCCACAAACCAACATAAATTCCTGCACTTTAACAGCTGTCATCCCTTTAAATTAAAAAAAATCTATTGTATACAGCTCATTTCTTAGAACCAAACGATATGCTCAGACCATTTAGATTTTCTATACAATATTAATAACTTAACAAAACAATTCCTAAAATGCAAATACCCAATAAAAATAATAAAAGAAGCACTAAATAAAACTATCCTGATAAATCGTAAACACACTTCTCACATACAAGAAAAATAAAAAAACAATCGGATTCCCATGGTTTTTAACCACAATCAATATTCCCACACACTTATTCACAATTTAAAAAATGATTACAAGAACCTCCAATTAGACAACAAGATCAAAGACATTTTCGATAAACCACCCATAAATGCAATGAAACAATCACCCAACTTATCAGCTATCCTCACCTCTACCAAATATCTAAACAATAGAAACTAAACAGGAAATTACAAATGTAACAAACCTCGTTGCTTAGTTTGCAAACATTTAGTAATAGCTAATACATTTTACGCACCCAACACCAATATCAAGATACAGCCACCTAACCTCACTCATGATACCCATAACGTAATCTATTATTTATTCTGCAACTTATGTCCTAATAGTGGATATATTGGTGAGTCTGGAAACAATTTTAGATTTCGTTTTAATAACCATAAACAAACAATACGTCAAAACAACCCTTATTCCCCATAGCTAAACACTACAATCAATCAGGACACACATTAGAAAACTGCAAATGTTTATTAATAGATTCCGATTTTACTTCCACATTCACACGAGAAAAAAGAAACATATTGGATTTTAAAATTAAATACACATAAATTAGGGTTGAATAGGGACTTAGGTGTTTTAAATCTTTATAAATATTTCAATAGCTAAGCAATTTCTTTAGATATAGTAAAAAATATTTTTTAAAATATTTATGACAGTTAGATTTAAGTTAGAATATCTGAACAGTGACGTTCCATATCACGTGACGTCCGCGTCTCTCAAGGACGCTTTGCCCACAAACAGTAATTTTAATTTATTTGTAACAAACAGTTATTTCTGATGAAAAATTGAGGACAATTTGAAATATCAAATATATATATAAATAAATAAATACTTTCATAAAATAAAACATTATAATTTTTAATTTGAAACTTCTTCTATATATATATATATATATATATATATATATATATATGTTTGCGTATGGCTCTATATGTATATTCAATGATACCTGTCTATCTCTGGGAAAGTTATCTAGCACAAGGCCGAAAGTATGTCAGTATGATCAAACTCACTATTACAAGTGAATAGTGAGTTAGATCACCATTGGGTACCCAGTACTTTCGGCCTTATGCCACATTTAACTAACACTTAGAAAATAAAGGGCATCTAGATGTGATATAATGGTTAGCAATCTTCTCTCGCTATATCAATTGCAACCGAGTAGTAAGTTTATCACTTGGTGACCACAACATTTAGCTGTGTGCCATATCTAAGTTATTCCCAAACTTGTAACCAACATTTAACAGAAAGTTCACTCTTTGACACTATATCAGAGTTGAAATCTGCATTTATAACTTATCTTTCATTTGTGGGAGGTAAGTCAAAACACAAGAAAACTATGACTAAAGGTGAGATATCTGGTAGAAAAAAGCTACACATTGTTGTAAATTATGCAACATATATATATATATATATATATATATATATATATATATATATATATATATATATATATATATATATATATATATATATGCAATATGTTATCACAGAGAAAAGGCCAAAATTAGCCTTGATAAATCTGTTGGTTTGCAGTTGGACTTATACTGAAAGTGTCTTTGTTCTAAAATTTTAAATATGGGTTTAGTTAAAATTTTCATATACAATATAATATTTGGTGATTATTATTAGAAATCTTTGATGTTGCGGTGAAAGAAAGAGTTTATTTGGATAAGTAAATCCTTGCCCTTTTCCCCAATTCTTAGATTTTGTGTGAGATTTGTTTTATTTCATACAATTCCTTTTTAACAATGTTTTTGATAATTGAATCATAGAAAAGTTAAAACAATTTGTACATTGTTTGAAGAACAATATATTCTGTTAATAATTGGATATGAAATATGAGGTCAGCTGGAGTTCATTGTTCAAATATGACTTGAGCCCAAATTTTATAACTAAATAACGTTTGAGTTTCCTATGTCATTAATAATATCTTTTCTTAATTTGCAGGTGTCAGTTGCAGTGTAGAATCACCTGATGACCTTCTGGAGACTGTAATCATCACATTTGAGAATGAAAAAGAATCCATACACATGTAAAATGTTTTGATTTGCATTTTAAGTTGCAAAAATGATATTTGCAGAAACATAGAAAAGATAAAAAAATATTTCCATCAATAATGCCAGTATCATGGAAATTTTCTCATATTAAGATAATCATGCAAAAGAAAATTTGTGAGGAACTATATTCATATAACTTGTGCAATGCTTCATTAAGTACTGATTTAATAAAGGATATTCAAATGCATACTGACAAAAAAAAAAAACTATTCATGTGAGGTATGTGGAGGACATTTTTACTAAATACCCATTTAAAACAAATGCAAAACACTAGTAAGAAATCATTTTCTTGTAAGGTGTGTGGATCAGCATATTCAACAAATAAACATCTGAAAAGACATATGTAAACACACTGGAAAAAAAAACATATTTTTGTTAATTTTGTGGAATAATATTTTCAATGAATTCTACTTTAAAAATGCTGGCCCAGACACACACAGGAGAGAAACCACATACTTGTAAAGTTTGCAGAGTAGCATATTCATCTGCTTCTTCTCTAAATAGACATATGCAAGTACACACTGGAGAAAGGCCATATTCTTGTGAATCATGTGAGCAGACATTTTCACAAAAGGTAAATTTAAAAACCCACATGAAAACACACACCGGAGAGAAACCATATTCTTGTGAAGTATGTGGGTCAGCATTTGCAACAAAAGTAAATTTGACAAGACACATGCGAGTACACACTGGAGAAAAGCCTTATGCTTGTGAGGTATGTATGCGGACATTTTCTGTAAAGATACATTTAAAAACGCACATGAAAATGCATACTGGAGAGAAACCATATTCTTGTGAAGTATGTGGGTTAGCATTTTCAGAAAATTCCAATTTAAAAAAACACATTCGAACACACACTGGAGAAAAACCATATTCTTGTGAAGTGTGTGAATCATCATTTTCAGATTATTTCAATTTGAAGAGACATATTCGAAGTCACACTGGAGAAAAACCATATTCTTGCAAAGTATGTGGGTCAGCATTTGCCACAAAAGTAAATTTAACAAGACACATGCGAGTCCACACTGGAGAAAAACCATATATTTGTGAGATGTGTAATGCAACATTTTCAGTAAATTCATCTCTAAAAAGACACATGCAAACACATACTGGAGAGAAACCACATTCTTGCAAGGTTTGTGGCACAACATTTGCAAGAAATTCACATTTAAAGAGACACATGATAGTACACACTGGGGAGAAACCATATTCTTGCCAAATTTGTGGATCAGCATTTTCAGATAAGAGAGCTTTAAAAATACACATGATGATACACACTGGAGAAAAACCTTATACTTGTGAGGTATGTATGCGGACATTTTTAGTAAAGGTACATTTAAAAAAGCACATGAAAACACATACTGGAGAAAAACCATATCTCTGTGAAGTATGTGGGTTAGCATTTTCAGAAAATTCCAATTTAAAAAAACACATTCGAACTCACACTGGGGAAAAGCCATATTCTTGTGAAGTATGTGGGTTAGCATTTTCAGAGAATTTCAGTTTAAAAAAACACATTCGATCACACACTGGAGAAAAACCATATTCTTGTGAAGTATGTGGAGCAGCCTTTTCACTGAATTCCAATTTGAAAAATCACATCTTAACTCACACTGGAGAAAAAACATATTTTTGTGAAGTATGTGGGTTAGCATTTTCAGATAATTTCAGTTTAAAAAAACACATTCGAACACACACTGGAGAGAGACCATATTCTTGTGAAATATGTGGATCTGCATTTTCAAATAATTCTCATTTGAAAGTACACATACGAACTCACACTGGAGAAAAACCATATTCTTGTGAAGTATGTGGGTTAGCATTTTCAGAAAATTCCACTTTAAAAAAACACATTCGAACACACACTGGAGAGAGACCTTATTCTTGTGAAATATGTGGATCAGCATTTTCAGAAAATTCCAATTTGATAAAACACATCCGAATTCATACTGGAGAAAAACCATATGCTTGTGAAGTATGTGGATCAACATTTTCACGTAGATCAATTTTAAGGAAACACATGAGTATACACAATTTAGAGAAATGTTACTCAGATTTTGACAGTCCAAATTTAAGTTTACTCATTGCATAGAACTTTTACCAGTTTATGGCAACAAAACCTTGAAGGGAAATTCATGGGTGAACATCACTTTATCTAAATTAACAAAAATCAGGAAATTATCCAATTTAAATGAAAATTTCAGTACATATTCAATATTTACTTTTTTAATGAACAGATTTTTTTATTTTAAAGAAAACTGAGAATATTTTATTCTTTTTGTAATAACCACCAATATTGTCTTGACTAAATGTAAAAAAATGTTTAAGTTACAAATTTTTACATTTCCATAAAGATTAATTGCTGATGCATCTGTGCTGTAAAATGAGTTTTACAAAGATTTCAACTCAACACAAACGGAATTGTCTTAAAAATTTGTTTTAAAAACAGTATTCCAGTTTTCAGGAAAATTTTTCATGTGTCTTTAAACATATTTTTTAAGAGATCATTTTTTTGGTTTTATTTTTCCAGAAATTTTATTTTAATTCTTAGCCATTGACCTCTGGTTGGTATTATTATTAATAAAAAAAAATAATTAAAAATTCTCCTTAGTGAATGATCTTGGAATAAAAAATGATTTTACTAAGATATATTAACCTTTTGATTTAAAAGTTCAGAAAGAAAATTACAATTTAAGAAAAAGTAGTGGGGTAGTAAGCACCAGCCCTATTGATTATTATAGTCGATGATTGACAATATGACTTTGGTAGAAAAATATTAAAAAGTAGAAAAAACAAACACTGCTGAAACTATTTATACTCATTGACAAAATTCTTGGAACAGACAAGAAAACAAAGAGACCGTAAGACTGAGGACATTTTAACACACACCAACCAATATCTGTAATTCACATCAGGAAAATGAAAAATACAAATTCTTGTTATTAATGCCAACACGTATGACTTGGGTAAGAAAATATTAAAAAGTACAGAAAGCAAAGAAATACTGCTGAAACTACCCCTACCCCTAACCCCTTTTGGGGCTCCTACCCTGCTGATACATGTATATTATTTAGTTGATGACTGACTGTGTTACCTCAGTTTAAAAATAATTTTAAAAAATGAGGAAAAAGTGCTGGAAAAATGGCAGAGGCCACAACAGGGACCCACAAAATGTGCAGAGGTTAGATGTGTCAGTCCTGATTATCATTTTCATTTAACATGACTTGTAAAAGTCTTCACTAACCTGTCTTTAGGGCCATGCATATGGGAATTACAATTTTAACACCAATTATTTTTTTTTTCTTTATTAATGATTAATTTTCCCTCTAATTCTGTCCAATCTTATTTTTTGTTTGGCTTTTTTACAGTAAGGCTACAGATTTTAAAATCAAACAATATACTCAGATATAAACAGAAAATGACTAAGGATTATGTGAATTATCTTTTAAGGACTGTTAGAAATAAAATACATTTGACTATACAGTACTCCTCCTTGTCGTTTACACGTCCTGCCTAAGCCTTTTGTTGTCTTTTATTTCTTCATGTTGTACAAAACCCAAGAGCCACTCAAGGCAGAGAGTTACAGAATAAGAGGTAAGAGACAAAGTTTATGTGGATATATAGGAATGATAAAAGTGAACCTTAGACTTGAACTGGTTAACAGTGTTAGGTTTAAAAGAATGGTATAATGGCTGCTACTTGTGATACCCATAATTATAATGAATAGTGACAAAAACAGGGAATTGTGGGTAGAAGAGTGACTATATGAGTCGATGAGAAATTGGTTGGGTAGTTTGATCAAGTGTCAAGCAATTTGACGGACAGACAAATGATGCAGGAGAGGAACGTAGATGGGGCTATGGCAAAGAGTAGAGTCTTGTCTAGGGAAGTAGACCAACCTGACTCCATTATTATGGGTTCTACAGGTAATTTTGGCCTGAGCCTACAGACTTGGAATTGCCCTGCATTAAAAAACGACCTTGTGTCACATCCCCCCTTGTGGGGAGATCTTGGATAAATATCATGACTTGATCAAATATCAAGCAACTTCACAAACAGATAAACAAATGATGCAGAACAGGAAAGAAAATAAATTGTTTAGCCTCAATGATAATTCCATCATGTCAGTTCCAACATTAAAATGACTGAAGCTGAGTTGCCAGATCAGAATCAATAACATTGCAGATTCTTTAAATATTATCAAAAACCTCTAAAGATATAAATTTGGACAATATAAAGTTGTATAAAACAACATTAATTACATCAAGTGATATCCAATATTAAAAATTTTAAATGGCTTTTTGCCGAATTGTCAAGTCTTTATTTATTGGCAAATTTAATATTTCAATTTATCTTTTGCACTATTAATAATTGTGAAATGAATGCATTGGGACTGGTTGTAGCATTCATTACACAGTCTTTATGAATGCAGAGGAAAACAACAGGAAGTGCTATCAACAATGGTTCCTCTTGCACAATGATTGCAGTCATGAGGATCTGATGTTCAAATTCAAGCATTCTATTGATCTGTGAGTGGCAAGCTCTTGTCCACATTGTGTTGAATGCAGTATTGAATTTTGAGTATCTATGTTTCAATGAATGCCTTTTATATATACAAGAATCCAGTTTGCCCTACATTTGCAAGAACTATAAACAAATCCCAAGGGCAAACACTTCAAGCTTTGATTTTTGTGGCATTGAATATGACCAACCAGTTGCCCCAGCCCTACTGAACTGTCAGAGGAGAGACCTTTTGTATCTTTTCTGTTAAGCCCTTCACATAATTTAGGTAAATGATGGGATGAATATGATAAGCCCCAACCCAAGTGAGCTCTTAGACTTTTGTCAGAGGAGAGATCTTTTGTATCCAGTTTCCAGTTCACTCTGTGTTTGCAAGAGCTATAAACAAATCCCAAGGCCAAACACTTCAAAATATTGGAAATTGACTCCAGAAAGAAATATTTATGCGTGGCCAGTTGTATGTTGCATGCTCAAGAGTAAGAAATCCTAAGAATTTATTCTTTGCTGTTAAAAGTGGGAAAAAAGTTTCTTAAAAAATATTGTCTTCCATGAAGCCCTATAAAATTAAATAAGTTAATTATCAAACTGTGTTTTTGTCAAAGTAGTTTCCAAACAAATCAACTTATTCAAATTTCACTGATTGTTTTGAAAAATTGAACAAAATGTAGAGTTTGTAAATCTTTACAAAAATATTTTAGTCATGTAAGGTAAGTGGTGTGTGTAAAATAATTATCATAATGGATGCCCATGAGTAAGAAATTCTAATGGAAAAAAATATTTTTATCTTTTCCGTTGAGCCCTTCACATAGTTTAGGCGGATCGAGACTGTTTTTTGAGTGTTGTTATCATCTTATACCCTTCTATCTCAGTTTCTGGTGACTGCTGTCATGCACCCAGTGTAGAGTACTGCTTATACTGACCATTTCTTGTTTATATGTCTCTGAGTTGACACTTATGGCTTTTGTTCGATGTTGTAAGTAGCAGAGAATCAGTTTCTTTGTACTGTATGGGCAGTTGGTGTTGAAGAGGTATTGTTTAGTAAGTAAAATTTCTTAGAATTTTTGCTTTTATTCATTTTACCCCATGCAAGGTGATGAAGTTACTAAGACACAAGTTGCTTCTGGGTGTAAAAGAGAATGAGAAGACTTTAGTGAGGAGAAAGGATAATAAAAAAGCAGGATTCAGGAAGACAGAAGGCTGTTTTCAGAGTGTTGTTATCATCTCATACCCTTATGTCCCAGTTTCTGAGGACTGTTGTCATATACCTGGGGTAGTTTTTACATTATAAAGGACCACTTACACTGACCATTTTTTGTTTATATGTCTGAGTTAGCACTTATGACTTTTGCTCGATGTTGTAAGTAGCAGATAGTACTTTTCCTTGTATTGTAAACTAAATGGTGGCAATTGAAGAGGTATAGTCTGGTGAATATTGGCTTGTGGTAATGGATGTCTTGAACCCTGTTCGATATATTAGTACATCCAAGAATGCTAGTTTTTTGTTGTTTTCTCTCCCTATTGAGGACTATATCAATGGTTTCATTCAATTTACATGAGCTGGACCTCTTCTTGATGGTGCCAGGAGGTATCATCTATGTATTTCAGTCATACAGTTGACTTTAGTGATGTTAATTTAAATTCCATTTCCTCAAAGTATTCCATGTGTATGTTAGTCATTGCTGGTGATAATGGTGATCCCATTGCCAAGCCTTCATCCATCCAGGCTCTAGTCAACTATGATTTTGGAAGTACATCCATTTACTGTTGTATCATCAGATATCTTCAAAAGATCAAAGTATATTTTTTAGGCAGATGGTTAATGTAAAATAGAGAGTTGGACCAAGAAGCAAGCTTTTTCCGATGCCTACATTGATCTGGGCATTGGCAGGTTGGCAATTAACAACTACCTTCAAGTATCTATCCCTTAGGGAGGACATGATAATAGAGAAGATTCTTCCAATGATTCCATAGCTCAAGAGCTTGTGTAGCAACCCTTGATGCTACACCTTGTCAGAGGCCTTCAAAATATCTAATACAATCATCCTTGAAACGTATTTATCATCTCAACATGCAATATTAAAGTTATACATTGCTACTATTTTTCAAACTCATGATGAAAAAATTCTAACTTGATTTTTGAAGTAATGAAAATTATAAGCCACTTTTTGATCTGTTAGAGCAAGATCTGAAGAGAGATCAGTTTCAAGGCAGCAATGATCTTGATTTTTGGAAGTGTAATCATAGACTACAGTATCATCTTCATAGATATTTACTAAAGATCTGAGAATGTCCCTAGGTAGATCACTCCTAATGACTAGAAAGGGAGTAGTGTTATTGCTGCCAATATTTTTCTTCTGGGAAAGACGACTCTAAGAATTGACGGATGCTTGAGAAGTGAATTTATTTCCATCTCTACAAATACTGAGAAATACTGAAAGAAAAAAACAAAGGCTTCACATTGCATACAAATCAATTGTCTAAAATAGCATGGAATTTCAAAGGTGACCAATGTGTTCCAGCCTACCTTGCGTGCTGTCTAAACAGAATTCAAGAGTATGTACAAGTCTTGCCAATCTTCTTTTCTGAAGTGAAACTGCAAAGTTGTTATAAATCCTGCTAAGCTTTTAAGCCAGGGTACCGCAACTCTGTTTTTGTTTTTCTCTCCAAAATATGACAGTTATGATGTGACCAGCACAGACTGAATTATGAAATCCCTATAAGTAGTTAACCTCCTTGCACCAGCCCCAAGATAGCTACAAGTCAGGAAAATAGGAGATCTTTGGAGGACACTTGCATTAGTCTCATAAGCTTCAGGAGTTTTACCATTCACAACAATATTCATGGACCTACTTGAAAGTATCCTGGGTATGATGATAAACTACATCTGGCAGCAAAGCTTCTGATCAAGAGGTTTTGAAGAGTATGCAACCACCTTTTAACTGCTGTTGTCCCCAAGTTCACCCTAACCCAGGGTCATAGCACCTGTTAAGGTCCCATCTGTGGGCAAATAGTTAAACCTAAAACTGGAGTCAAAACATTATGACAGTATATAAATAGATTTTTATAGTAAAATTACCAGTGTCACATTAAAAAAATATTTCATGCATTATGTTTTGAAAAAAAAAATACCAGCAATGCATTTTAGAAAAAAAAAATTACAATTTCAGAGGCTAGTTTGATCTGTATATATGCTCACACCCAATGAAACATACCCTAAGACCTTGTCTATGCACTGACAGAAACATTAGGCTGTGCACACATCTTATGCACACCACAAACACTTCATTGTATATTTCTGAAAAGAATATATAAATGTTATTTCATCTGACGTTCTGCTCCTACCTTTCCTTTAGAAAATATTTTTTTTATATATTTAATTTAAAAAATGTGTTGTGGTTTTTAAATGTTGGGAATGCTGGCACTCAGATAAACCCAAAAACCTTGATGGATCCCAACAAGGATGTCACAAAAGGAGATATGAGAAAAGTTCAAAAAGCAAATGGATTGACACAGAAAAAAATATTTGAAAAAGCTGGTGCTGGAATATTAAGAATATTGGTTAAAGGCAGGAAACCAACCAGATTGCCACCTTTAAGTAAACATCTAAAAACTGTTGATGAAGAATAATGTTATAGTTAAACTGAAGTTCATATTTTGTTATTCTTGTGTCTGTGTGGTAGACTTGAGTTCATTTTGTTAACATTTACTAAGAAATATTTAGCCTAATTTTGTGGTGGGGTCTGGAATGGATCCTAGTGATAAGGACATGTAATGTAAGCATTTTACATCAATGTGGTTAGCTGTAAAATATCAAGAAAGCAACAAAGAGGTTAAATGTTAAGTTTCTAGGAGTGTGCAAACCTAGGCTGACTAGAAGTTCAGGGCTGTCATAAGCAGGTCCATTAACACCGATCAACCAAGTGAGTTAAGTCGAGATAGTGAGGCCAGAATTAGGGACCATAGTGCAACTAGAAGTTTAGGGGTTTTGTAAGAACGTCCATTAATGCTGATCAACCAGGTCAGTTAGTCTGAGATAGAAATGCTGGAAGTGCTGGCATTGCGAGAAGTAAGGATTCAAGTTATCTAGACATAATAAAGGCTAGGAATGCAGGAAGATAAGGATCCGTAGTAGCCGGAAGTAAAAAAAAAAAGAGGGGCAAGAGTGCTGTAAGTACGAATGGATAGGAAAGCCTAACTAGTGTCCAGTTGGCATACCAAAAATAAGAAGACAGTAACTTAATACAGAACATGTCTTGACATCCTGAACAACGGTACAGACTTCTGTCATCTTTTCCCCCATCCTCATCTGCCTAAATTTTGTTGTGAAGTCGCCGGGTTATCTGAAGGGAGTGTAACATCAGCTGAGCCCACAAAATACAAAAAATCTCAAGAATAAATTCAGAATTATTATAAAGTGTAAAAAGCATAAAAGCACTGAAACAACTAAAAAGTCATTAGATTTATTATGAATCAAAATTAACTTTCTATATTAACTTGAATGGTGTGTGGCAAAGCAATGAAGGAAAAGTCAAGGTCATGATGATATATAATGTTTGCCCTTTGTCAAGTGGACAGAGTAGTGAAGGGCTATGATAGTATCTGTCTATCTATCTATCTACCTAAGTAAGGTGAGTAAGGTTACTAGGAAAGCCAGAAGCAGGGACCTAGTGTAGCCAGAAGGTCATGGCTGGTGTAAGCAGGTCCATTAATGCTGATCAACCATTTGAGTTTGGTTGAGATAGAAATGCCGGAATGTTGGCATGACAGGAAGTAAGGCTCTGAGATAGATAAACATAATAAATGCTAGGAATTCTTGAACTTAAGGGTTCGTGGTAGTCTGAAATAAAATAAGGGGCAAGCGTGCTGAAAGTAAGAATGGATAGGAAAGCCCATCTAGCATCCAGTTGGCAGACCAAAAATAAGAAGACTGTAACTTAATACAGAACCTGTGTTGACGTTTCCTGAGCAGTGTTACAGACTTCCGTTGTTGTTTCCTCCTCATATTGTGTTCGATGCGAAGTCACCGAGTTATTTGAAGGTAGTGTAACAAGATCAACTGAGCCCGCAAAGTACAAAAAGTCATTACATTTATTATGAATCTAAATTAACTTGCTATATTAAATTGAAAGGTGTGTGCCAACACAATGAAGAAAAAATCAAGGTCATGATGATATATAATGTCTGCTCTTGGTTTTGTGGACGGAGTAGTGATGGCCTATGATACTATCTATCTATCTATCTATCTTTAAAATGTATTATTTCATTAATACAAATATGACTAAAAAAGATAGGGGATTTAAAAATATTTTTCACCTAACTCCTAATGTATAACTGAGTTGGCACATTTTTATTAGGATTGAAGAACTTTTGTGCATTCCCAAGTAGTGTAGTCCAATCTTGAAATTGAACCCAGAATTCTCCAGCCATTTTGGAAGTTCAGAATTTATAGTGTCCAGAGTAACAACAACAATGGGAATACCTTCTTCATTGACCAATGTTTATAAACATCATTGCTTTCCTGTATTTCTTCTTTGTTTCTGAGACTTTATATGTCCTTTTCTTTCTTTATCTGTCACCACACTGTCTGTTTTTCCGTTATATTTGATCATGAAATCCCACAAAAAAATATGATGATGACAATGATGATGAACAACAATTTACTCCAACAATAACGTTGACAATAATAATAAGAACAACAGCAACTACAATAATAACAGCAATAATATAATTAAAATAAAATAAAAATATATATCCTTGATTATCATGAATTATCTCCCTTGAATTTCGCTCTTCAGAAAACGCTTTTTTTTTTTGGTTCAGTCGCCAACAAAAACTTCGTTAGACGACAAAAACAAAATAAAAAGAAGTTAATTATTTGTGGGTTGCTCATTTAGAATTTTAGAATTCCCCACCCTTTTCGCTGATGTTGCATTATTTTAAGGAAAACACATCCGACGAATGAAGACGGAAAGACGTAAGTAAAAGATTTGCCCATTTTCTGTACAAGTGAATGACGGACTCATCGGGTTAATAAAAGGATCTTATTAAATTTTGATTAATAAACAGATAGAAATAAATTATTACAAGGAAATATTTTTTTTTTAACCTTTATAAAATCAAGTAAATTGCCAATCTGTTCGAAATATGTACTCAAACTTGAAAATTATTTTAAAAATCAACTAAAAAAAACTTTTGATATCTGTTCATTGGCTTCTTAAATTATTGAAAAAGAATTTTAAAAGGACGATTTTTTAAATATTTAAAAAATCGCTGTATGGTACGTACGTCCAAAAATTCGGTATAAGATTATAAATGTATTTTCACGTCTCCATCGATAATTTGATGGCCGAAGGTGTTGCGAGGTTTCGTATGGTAGACCAGAATTGACATAAGTGAAATGGTCTTCTTAAAAGATCCATTTTTATAGATTTTAAATTTGAAAGCTTATTACAATTTGAAGAGTGTTTCTATTTTTACAATAACTTTTTAATATGCAAAAAATGTATTAAAAACGTTTCCGGCAAAAATACGAAGGCACACTTCAGTAATAATATCCCGTTTTAAATGTTGTTTCTCCTGATAGCAAGGATCTGGCCTCATAAATTCCATTGATTTCCTGTCAGATTCTCTGACCGACTGACCATCATTGTCGTTTTTTCAAAATTTTTAATTTTATTTTTATTTTTTTTTAACATATTTCACTAAATATTTTCTTTTCATTTTTTAAATATACTTAATTTTTTTCTTTTTCAGTGAGAGATATACTGCAATTATTAACATTTGTTTTTTAGATTAGGGACGGAAACATTGTAGGTTTTAGATACAAAAACGTATAAAAAAATATTAATGAAATATTAGACATCCATCCGATAAATTGCCCTGATGTTAGTTGTCGATACATTGATGATTCAATTCACACCTTCAAAACCAATCACCAAGGTTATACAGGCTTGTCTTATTTCTGACTAATTTTTTTCTGCTAAGAAATTAAGTAATGTTTGTTTCAAATTACATTAAGTTACTTTAAATTTTCTAATTTTCCTAAAATACATTTTGAAAAAAGTATAATTGAATTTTACAAGATTTTTAAACAGAGAATTTCACTTTTATTTACAAAGTTGTCAAAAATAACTGACATGATTGATTTTATGTAATTTTTTTCTTAAGATTATAATGTCCTCAGGACATTATAGTTTTAAGAATATTTACTAATCATAAATGGAAAAGCTTAATAATATCATCAAACACCAATATTTTAAAAAGAATTTTGAATTTTTTTGTATATGTATACTTGTGGTGAATTTTGTAAGTACTAGCAACCATACACAATATTATCAGAAAATAAGAGCAATAAATATAGTAAATTTAAAGTTCTTAAAGTTTAAATTTAAATTTCTAAAACTCAATAAAACATTAGATTATGGAGAATATTTTCTGAAATTTTAAAGATTATGGAGTACTTAAAAATTATATATGTCGGGTAAAAAGAAAAGATGTATTTCTTTGATATTTTGAACATAAAGTAAATAATATTTGTTTCAGATCAGTTAATACTACTCAAATAAAGTTTCAGAAAAGTATATTTTATTTCTGGAAGATTTTTTAATAAAGAGAATTACATTGCGATGAAAGATGACTAAAAAAGAGCATTACTCAGATATTTTATTGCAAAAAAAAAAAAAAACTACTGGTAAATTTTTAAAATACAGCAAAGTCTTTTCCTTTTAAATTTAATGTATTAGCTTGAAATTAAAACTAAAATAAAAGGTTCAAGAAAGACTTCATTTTTAAAAATTCATTTTAAACCTTCTGAGATGAGGTGTTATGATTACTTGCATTATTTAAATTATTTGGACTGTTAGCCTCATCTTCATTGCCATATTCACAACATTTCAGCCATTGTGCTGGCCTTCTTAAGGTGAATGGAATTTCAAACTGAACCCTTTATTTCATCCACTGGGGTAGATTGTTCTAGTTCCACGTGTTATGTCTCTTCCAAATATCTCAGTTATTTCTCTTTTTAGTTCACCACTGCTGTGTCCTGGTATAGTGATTTTCCAAGCATAGCTTAGATGTAGCATAAGGCCGAAACTGTGGGGTACACAATGAGGATTGAATTCACTACTCAGTGGTAATTGTTTTACCGAGACAAGCTTGCTAACCATTACACCACCTCAGTAATTGAATATGAAATATGAGATTTCATTGAAATACAAGTCGAGCCCAAATTTTATAATTAAATCATGTACTAGTTTCCTATGTCATTAATAATATCTTTTCTTAATTTGCAGATGTCAGTTGCAATGTAGAATCACCTGATGACCTTCTGGAGACTGTAATCATCACATTTGAGAATGAAAAAGAATCCATACACATGTAAAATGTTTTGATTTGCATTTTAAGTTGCAAAAATGATATTTGCAGAAACATAGAAAAGATAAAAAATATTTCCATCAATAATGCCAGTATCATGGAAATTTTCTCATATTAAGATAATCATACAAAAGAAAATTTGTGAGGAACTATATTCATATAACTTGTGCAATGCTTCATTAAGTACTGATTTAATAAAGGATATTCAAATGCATACTGACAAAAAAAGAAACTATTCATGTGAGGTATGTGGAGTGACATTTTTACTAAATACCCATTTAAAACAAATGCAAAAACACTAGTAAGAAATCATTTTCTTGTAAGGTGTGTGGATCAGCATATTCAACAAATAAACATCTGAAAAGACATGTAAACACACTGGAAAAAAAAACATATTTTTGTTAATTTTGTGGAATAATATTTTCAATGAATTCTACTTTAAAAATGCACACTCAGACACACATAGGAGAGAAACCACATACTTGTAAAGTTTGCAGAGTAGCATATTCATCTACTTCTTCTCTAAAAAGACATATGCAAGTACACACTGGAGAAAGGCCATATTCTTGTGAATCATGTGAGCAGACATTTTCACAAAAGGTAAATTTAAAAACCCACATGAAAACACACACTGGAGAGAAACCATATTCTTGCAAAGTATGTGGGTCAGCATTTACAATAAAAACAAATTTAGAAAGACATATGCGAATACACACTGGAGAAAAACCATATATTTGTGAGATGTGTAATGCAACATTTTCAGTTAATTCAGCTCTAAAAAGGCACATGCAGACACACAGTGGAGAGAAACCACATTCTTGCAAGGTTTGTGGTTCAACATTTGCAAGAAATTCACATTTAAAGAGACACATGGAAGTACATAATGGGGAGAAACCATATTCTTGCCAAATTTGTGGATCAGCCTTTTCAGAGAAGAGAGCTTTAAAAATACACATGATGATGCACACTGGAGAAAAACCTTATACTTGTGAGACATGTATGCGAACATTTTCAATAAAGATACATTTAAAAACGCACATAAAAGCACATACTGGAGAGAAACCTTATTCCTGTGTAGTATGTGGGTTAGCATTTTCAGAAAATTCCACATTAAAAATACACATTCGAACACACACTGGAGAAAAACCGTATTCTTGTGAAGTGTGTGAATCATCATTTTCAGAATATTCCAATTTGAAAAGACACATCCGAACTCACACTGGTGAAAAACCATATTCTTGCGAAGTATGTGGATTGGCATTTTCAGATAATTTCAGGTTGAAAAAACACATTCGAACACACACTGGAGAGAAACCATATTCTTGTGAAGTATGTGGATCAGCATTTTCAGAGTATTCCAATTTGAAGAAACACATCCGAACTCACACTGGAGAAAAACCATATTCTTGTGAAGTATGTGGGTTAGCATTTTCAGAAAAGTCCAGTTTAAAAAAACACGTTCGAACACACACTGGAGAGAAACCATATTCTTGTGAAATATGTGGATCAGCATTTTCAAATAATTCTCATTTGAAAGTGCACATTCGAACTCACACTGGAGAAAAACCATATTCTTGTGTAGTATGTGGGTCAACATTTTCACTGAGATCAGTTTTAAAGAAACACATGAGTATACATTGCTTAGAGAAAAGTTACTCAGATTTGACAGTTCAAATATAAGTGTGCACATTGCATAGAATTATTACGATTCTATGCAACAAACCCTTGAAGGAAAATTTGGTTTAAGCAGCAATTTTTTAAATTACCAAAAATCGCGGAATTATCCAATTTAAATGAATATTTCAGTACATATTCATTATTTGCTTTTATAATGAATAGGTTTTTTATTTTTTAAAATTCTGAGAAAATGTTAATGTGTCACTGGTTAATATTATTTCCAGAAGTTTCTAAAGATTCATATCTCCTAAGAATTTCACTTCCCAAAGCTTTGTAATGATGATATTTTATCACTGTAAAAATAAACTTGCCATCAGTGATGATAGAAAATAAAGATAAAAAAATTCATCATCTTAAAAACAACCTTGCCACCAGTGATGAAAGATGAAAGATATTTCATCATTCTAAAATCTGATTATAAAAACGACCCTTCCACCACAAGTGATGACAGGACAGGAAGTCAGGAGAGTAGCAGTGAGAAAAAGGCCCAACACTTGCATTTGTAAAGATTTTCAGCCATCATCTTTTGCATCTCATATAATAAGGGATATACTTTGCCATCCAAACATTGAGCAAGGGTTTCAGCATTCCTGTACACATCACCTGATGTATCATTGGTTAATATTATTTCCAGAAGTTTCTAAAGATACATATCTCCTAAGAATTTCACTTTCCATAGCTTTTTACATTATTTGGACTATTGTCCTCATCTTTGTTGCCATATTTATTAAACGTTTCAGCTGTTGTATGCTCTGGCCTTCTTCAGGTGGTGGAATGTTGAACTGAATCCTTTATTTCACTCACTGCTAGTTCCATGTAGCATGATTAATGGATGTCAGTTATCTCCTGTTAATTTTCCCTCTGAAAGTTCTCCACTGCCTTAACCGGGTATTGAACTCACACTCTTTGGGTCCTGTCATTGGATCTAACTAATGCCTTTATCCACTGTGTCATGTGTCCTTCAGGGCTCAGTTTGACATTCCAACCACCTGAAGAAGGCCAGAGCATACAATGGCCGAAATGTTGTAATAAATATGGCAACAAAGATGAGGACAATAGTTTGAATAATGTAAATAGTGTACATAATACCTCAACTCAGAAATATAGACAGATTCCATAGCTTTGTTATGATCCAGAATGATATTTTATCACTCGAAAAATAACCTTGCCATCAGTGTTGATAGAAAATAAAGATATTTGATCATCCATGAAATAAAGATAAAAAATTCATCATCTTAAAAGCAACCTTTGCCACCAGTGATTAAAAATGAAAGATATTTCATCATTCTAAAATCTGATTATAAAATGACACTTCCACCACAAACAAGGGCAATCAGTAGAGTAGCAGTGATAAAAAAAGTCCAATACCCATGTATTCTTCATCCATCCTTGAAAATTGAAAACTGACAATGAAAAATGTTATCCTCACCAAAGAAATTCTCAGAACAGACAAAAACAAGTAGGTACAAACTTTTAAAGAAAACAAAAGAAATAGACTGAGGACATTTTAATGTACACCAACTAATATCTGTAATCCACGGCATGAAAATGAAAAAATACATTATTCTTGTTATTAATGTCTCAAGTCTTGTTGTTATCATTGCAGATTTCATTTTGTTTTCAGTATAAAAAAAGTAAAAATGATTCCTCTATCAATTACTGCTACAAATATAACAATGGGGTAACTTATGCAACACAACATCTTACCCCATTACAGCTTGCATCAGCTTTCAGCACCATCAAAATATATTATTGTACTAATCCACAATTTGGAGAAATATTTCTATTATACTGGACCCATAACCTGTTTACATAAACATGAGAAGAATTAAACTTGAATTTTATTCTTTTCAACACTGTGTCCCCTTCTCTTGAAAGTGCCAAGGTTTGAAACAAATTATGATCCAGAATAAAAAATTTCATCATCCTAAAAACGATCTTGCCACCAGTGATGAAATATGGGAAAGATATTTCATCATTCTAAAATCTGATTATAAAAGCACGGGAAGTCAGTAGTCTTATTGTTGTTATCATTGCACATTTTGTTTTCAGTATAAAAGAAGTAAAAAAGATTCCTCTATCAATTACTGCTACAAATATAACAATGGGGTAACTTATACAACACAACATCTTACCTCATTACAGCTTTCAGCATCATCAAAATATATTCTTGTTACTTTGTTCTAATCCACAATTTCTCATAGAAGGTTACTACACATGGTTTTGCATTTTTAAAGCTTTTCAGCTATCATCTTTTGCATCTCATATAATAAGGGATATACTTTGCCATCCAAACATTAAGCAAAGGTATCAGCATTCTTGTACACATCAGGTGATGTGTCACCAGTTAATATTATTTCCAGAATTTTCGAAAGATTCATATCTCTTAAGAATTTCAGTTCCCAAAACTTTCTTATAATCCATAATGATGATATTTTATAACCCTAAAAATAAATAGATTTGACTTTAGTGATGTTAATTCTAATGTCATTTCCTCAATGTATTCCGTGTGTATGTTAGTCATTGCTGGTGATAATGGTGATCCCATTGCCAAACATTCATCCTTCCAGGCTCTAGTCAACTATGATTTTGGAAGTACATCCATTTACTGTTGTATCATCTGATATCTTCAAAAGATCAAAGTATATTTTTAGGCAGATGGTTAATGTAAAGTAGAGAGTTGAACCAAGAAGAAAGCTTTTTCCGATGCCTGCATTGATCTGGGCATTGGCAGGCTGGCAATTAACAACTACTTTCAAGTATCTATCCCTTAGGGAGGACATAATAATAGAGAAGATTCTTCCAATGATTCCATAGCTCAAGAGCTTGTGTAGCAACCCTCGATGCTACACCTTGTCAGAGGCCTTCAATATATCTAATACAATCATTCTTGACATGTATTTATTGAATGGTGACATTTGAAGAGGTATAGTCTGGTGAATGTTGGCTTGTGGTAATGGATGTCTTGAACCCTGTTCAATATATTAGTACATCCAAGAATGCAAGTTTGTTGTTTTATCTCCTCATTGAGAATTATATCAATGGTTTCCTTCTATTTAAATGAGCTGGGCCTCTTCTTTGTGGCGTGAGAAGGTACCATCTATGTATTTAAGTTGTTTTAGTGTTGTTAATTCTAATGCCATGTCCTCAATGTATTCCATGTGTATGTTAGTCAATACTGGTGATAATGGTGATCCCATTGCCAAACCATTATCCTACCAGATGATCAATGTAGAGAGTTGGGCCAAGAAGCAATCTTTCTCAGATGCCTGCAAGTTTCATCAATAATACATTTTTAAAATAAAAATAAAAATATTACCAGCAATACATTTTGAAAAAAAAACATTACTGGCAATAAATTTTTGAAAAAGATGGGAGCTCTTGAAGATTACATCTTGGCAGCAAGGAAAAAGATTAATGAAGAGAAACAAGAGGGAGGCTTGTTCGTGTTTTGTTTATATAAGGCTGTGTCACACGTGACAGGCTCCGAAGCTTGTACGCGGGAAAATTATTCCTTGCATGCCGGAATTGACCAATCAGCCAGTTAGTTTTGAGGAGATTAACCAATGAATGCTTGCTGTCGAACAATCACGTGGTCAAGATAAACACTCAGTTGTGGAGCAAGCTGAGTGAATAATGATTCAACATTGAGGAAGAGAGTTATTTATGGTGCAATGGAGCATCTCATTATGCTAAAGTGGGATAGTCCATTGCTTGGGCTGTGATTGGCTGCTGGTACCTGAGTGGAAGTATTTCTATATAAATACCAGCTTAATTTCTCAGTTAGTTTGCAGGGTTTGTATTAAGTTACAACCTGCTTTATTTTTGTCTGCCAGCTGGACGCTAGCTGGAACTCTTACGCCGGTAAGTGTCGTTTATTGTATTGTTATTCTACACTTGCCGTATGATATGTATGTATGTATGTATGTATGTATGTATGTGCAATGTGTGATGATGATCGCTACAACCCTCTGGAGTTTATATTTTTTCAGCTTCGGTTTAATATTCAAATGTTCCATTGTTGTTCTTTTTCTTTTACTGTACCTCCTTGGTTCACTAATTTCTGGTGGCGTGGGTACATCAAAAATGTCATACAATATTTCCATCGGTACCTCTTTTCATGGACTTACTAAATCAATGAATCTCCATTTTAATTGATTAAGATATCGTTTATGTTCCCACCTTTGTCCCTGTACCATGTATGTCATTTGGCCGATCCGTTTTCTTAATAACGTCATCTTCCCAGAATTCTTTTTCATGTTGATACATTTTAAAAATACATTATCTCCAGGTATGAAGTATTTGCATATATTATCATTTCTTGATGCTCTCACTTTATGTTCTGGTAATAATTTATTAAAAATGAACTTAACCTTCTTGGCGAACATCAACTATGGAGGCAACATTCCAGACATGGCGATCGGGTTTTGGTGATATTCTTAAAACACTGAAAAATTGTTGTAGCATTACTTCAGCTGGTTCGTCTTCCTCCGATTACTGTCCTTTTAAACGTATTGACAAACCGTTCCGCTTGTCTGTTTTATCTTGGCTGATAAGGAGGATTTGTAATATGTTCTATTGCTAATAATTTGAAAGACGTGAATTGAGTCCTGTTATCTGAAACGACAGAGTCAGGAACACCAAACCTTGCAAAAATCTCATGTAGTAAATTTATCGTTACCGCAATAGTCGGTCTTCTACATTTTAATATTTCTGGCCATTTAGTGTAACTATCGACTACCACTAGATAGTATGCTCTGTTTAATGGTCCTTCGAAGTCTATATGTATTATTCTGGACCCACATATCAGTTTTCGGTCATAGTTGAATTTTTGGCAGACACAAAGGTCCATGTTTATCCTATCTATCTATCTATCTATCTCAGTTTGTTCATATCTCTATCTTTTTATGTATCTGTGAATTTGTTAAAATTTATTCTGTCTCAGATGCTCATATCATTGATCTACTTGTAGATGACTCTGGATGCTGTGGACTCTTCTAGTATTCTAACCTTCTCTAACCTTAAAAAGGCACAGTCCACATCGTACGCCTACGTACAGAAAAACCTCAACCAATGGAAATGGCAAGAATCGAACCAAGCAATTCCATTGGTCAATCAATCGTCTTCTGAAACAAGAATTGCGCCAAAACGACTTGAGCCACTTTTGAAAACCCAAATGTTATATAAAGGAAAAGCAGACAGCCCCATTCAGTGGAAGCGGAGCAGCAGAGTAGCTGTAATTACCAACCTTCAAGATGTAACATTTCACCGACTCCCGTCTTAGTCATCGCTGACCAGACGATAAAGAAAATTATCAACTTCATTCAGTCAGTTTAGCAAATTCACCGAGCAATTGCCTAATTACTCCACGACGTTCGGAAACATAATCTTGCCGCGCTTTTCAAAGAACTTTCACTGACTCACTTTGAACACTCAACGAACGACTATCGAAACTTTCCACTAAATTTCTTATACATATTGATTTATAATCATTACAAAAATAAGAAATACGAATACAAATACAAACACGTTCAAAGGTAGACTACTTTGACAAACTTTTGCAAAAAACTCTTAAATCTTATTATTACAATATTTGATACAAACAAGAAAATAGCAAACATAACGACACAGAGACATCAAACATTCCAGCAAACACATACAATTTACGCACGCATTAATACACATATTGTTCCAGTTTGTAAATGTTTAATTGTATATAAATGCTTTATTGTTTTGATCTATATATGTCTCTGTTTTTCCTTTGTTTGAAATCTCACGCTTGTTCGTATATTTGTTTGGGACACGGTTAGACACGCAACCGATAATAACAAAAATCCTTCTGATAAATCAAATGACCCAAAAGTCCCAACAATGCCATCTGACGAACCTGCCGACAGGAATGTTTGACAAGGATGGTTGGAATGAATGAGTCAAGAGAATCTGAGATTGGATAGAAGAAAGTGGGGTGACGAAATGAAGAAAAGGCCAAGATCTTGAAGAAATATTGTGTCCGCCGTGATCATGTGAACAGAGGAAAAGATTTCTTTTCACATTTATTTTTATAAAATGGTAAAGAGTAAATCTTTATAATTTTTATAATCTTCTAAATAAACATATCTGAAGGAGTGAAAATAATAGCGGTGTCAATGGAAAAACCATCCTTCTGAAACACCGTATTTTTTCAGACACAGAGTTCCATGTCTACCCTATTGTTATACAGGAATAAAATGTTGCTGCCAACACTGGAGTTTGAACACAGATAACTAGAGAGCAAACACAGGCAATCCCATTTATATAAGTAGATCACATGGGTAAAGGAAATGTATGTATGAGAATTAGTGTGGTGTCTAAGGGATCACTCTCCAAATTACTTCGGAAGTGTGCTTGTCAAACTCTCTGCCTCTGGGCAGAAAGGAATCCAGACGAAGCTATGTCTTGGGAGACAGCTACCCGACCCTGTTTTTGACGGGGTCTATAGGAAAATTTTGGTCGAACCCACAATAAACTTGGCCTTGTGCCACGTGGGGTGGTTAGTGAATATCTCACGATCCAGATTACATCAGAGTGTGCTGGCCAAACTCTCTACCACCGGGCAGAGAGGATCCCTAGACGAAGGGCAGAGTCTCGTCTTGGGGAAACAGCTACCCGATCCCGTTTTTTACGGGGTCTATGTGGAATTATTGGCCGCGTATACAGGCTTCGATATCCTACAATAAACTCAGCCTTGATCCACATCCGGCCATGTGGGGCGGTTAGTGAATATCATCACTATATGGATTACTATTCGGATCACTATTCGGCATTTACTATTCGAGCGAGTATTATCGAGTAAGTATTATTAGTGCGAGTGTTATTTGATGGTGTCACACACCAGTATTGTTCGACGGCGTTACTATAGTTGTATCTGCGATTACAAAGTCTCTACTACAACAAGAATTACAAAAGTGACATCAAATATTTGTTGACATTACAAAAGTGGCAACGAGTGTTTGCTGACATCACAAAACTTATCTATCTATCTATCTATCTATCTATCTATCTATCTATCTCAGTCTGCATATCTATCTATCTATCTATCTATCTATCTATCTATCTCAGTCTGAATATTATCTATCTATCTATCTATCTATCTCAGTCTGCATATTATCTATCTATCTATCCAAGCATCTGCTCATATCTATCTATCTATCTATCTATCTATCTATCTATCTATCTATCTATCTATCTATTCCAGCATCTGCTCATATCTATCTATCTATCTATCTATCTATCTATCTATCTATCTATCTCAGTTCGTTCATATCTCTATCTTTTTATTTTTCAGTTTGTTAAAATTTATCATTCTGTCTCATCATATCTCTCTTTCTATGTATTGCAAATAGTTGATATCGCTCTATCTCAGTCTGTTCATATCTTTGCAGCTTCTTTATATCTGTCGGAGTTACCTCCTCCTCCTATCCTTGAACCTGCAGAGGAACAGATCATTTCGACCTTGACCTCTCATTCATGCTCCTTACACACTGTTAACACGTCAGAGGGACTAGCAAATCCCCTTTTTAGTTAGGCTATATTACAAACCTAGTTGTAATATACTTCTAGTCATTTTTAGACCATAGTTATCTTTAGCTAACCTTGTAGCATTTTATTATAGAGACTTTTCGGTTAGCTTAGCCAATTTCTCTTGCTGGTCCCCCTCGTCAGAAGACAGTGATTTCTCCCTAGAAAAAGGGGAGGTCGTCGGCGGCCGCAACGGTCGTCTACGCAGGCCCCTTGGCCTTCATTGACCGATCTACGGGCTGTGTATTAAGTTACGCTCCCACTTTTTTTTGTCTGCCAACTTGACGATAGTTGGGAACTTTCTCTCTCTCTCTCTCTCCTTCCCAACACGTCAAGTTGGCATCCCGGCAATGACAAACAACGAGTTGGCAACACGAACTGCAGCAACTAGTTGGCACCCCGGCAACGACTCAGCTTCAACAACCAACAAAGATCATCCTGGCATCACTCAACATCAACAACCACCAAGCGATCATCCTGGCAACAACCCACATCAGCTTCACCCCCCAACAACGATGATCCTAGCAACTACCAACGCCAACCTCGACCATCAATGCCTGCAGCTTCCGGCTCACTCCTGCAGCATCCAGCTCACTCCCGCAGTTTCCGGCTCACTCCCGCAGTTTCCGGCTCACTCCTGTAGCTTCCAGCACTCCTGCAGCTTCCAGCACCTCCACCGTTTCCGACCATCTTCATTTCCTTTTCCTTTTAGAATAAACCTCTGTATATCATACATATCCTCGTTCTGTCGTCCATATTGTTTCACGGTCAGATTTAACGTCTCAAAAAATGTTAGCGGGCCTCTTGTGACCTCGTTCACCCCTTTCTGTGAAACGGGGCCACTGGACAACCCGCTACATATCTATCTATATCAGTCTGTCAGTCTTTTCATATCTATCTACCTATCATTCTATCAGTGGCGTAGCTAGAGTAAACGTCACCCGGGGCGGCCCGCTCAAATGTCACCCCAATGACCCCGATTCACCCTATGCTGAATGGTTAGCTGTAGCTAAATTTTCATACATGCTCTACCTCTACATTACTCTACTGACCGGCACGTTACGGTTTACATGTAAGATCCAAGACAAAATCCTATACCACAAAATAATCAGTTCAATTCAAAAGCTGGCTATTTTTTCCACTTTACCAGTGATACATTTAAAAAAAATATTCCAAGAAAAAATCAAATATTATCAAAATAATTTTGAAAAAAAAACCAGCAAATGAATTTTGGAAAAATAGTATTATTGGCAATATGTTTAAAAAAAAAATTTATCAGCAAAATTTTAAAAAATAAATATTGCCAGCAATACATTTAAAAAAATAATCTGCAAAAAAAAAAAAAAAAATTGCTAGCACTGCATTTTGAAAAAAATATATTACCAGCAATGCATCTTGGAAAAAAATATATTACAAAAGACATTTGAAAAAAAAAACATCCCAGCAATACATTGTTGAAAGAATATTAATATTTCAGAATCTAGAAGAAATGCTAAGAGATAGCAGTTGTCTATGCAGTGACAGAAACATTAGGCTGTACACACACAATCTAGATATTTATCTCTGTCAATTCATATGCTTTGCTATCTGTACATATCTAGATGAGCACGTGGCCAAGTGGTTAGAACGTTTGCATTCTGGTTATGAGACCCGTGTTCAAATGTCCCCCATTGGCGATTTGTCAGGAAGTAGACTTCCTAATGTTATCGGTGTTGATCCCAGTGTGCGGCACGTTTGGAAAGTGCCTGAAAACGATACCATGGGTTGACCCAAGTTTTGCGAGTGAAATTGGGTAGACAGCAAAGTCACAAATCATCGTGGCTTGAGCGTGCTGGCATTGTTCAAATTGTTGATCATGCTAGATAACACACTCTTTTCAACAAAGGTCTGCTCAGCATAGTTGCAGTGGGCTCTGGGTGTTGATAATAACATAATGCCTGAGCAAACGTCTGCAATAAGGATTGGCTAGATGCCATAGTAATCGATTATCTTCGAATGCAAGTGGCCATCCATACATATCTATTGCAGTCTGTTCACATCTATCTATCTATCTATCAATCTATCTATCTATCTATCTATCTATCGTGTATTATTTCATTATATATTAAATTAAATATGACTAAAAAGCATAAAAAGGGGAATTTAAAATATTTTTCATCCAACTTCTAGCGTATAACTGAGCTGGTACATTTTTATTAGGATTCAAGAACTTTTGAGAATTTCCAAGGGGTTGACATGGAACCCAAAATTCTCCAGACATTTTGGAAGTTCAGAATTTATAGTGTTCGGAATAACAACAACAATGGGAATACCTTCTTCATTGACCATTTAAACTATCATCATAGCTTTCCTGTATTTCTTCTTTGTTACTGTTACTTACGGCCTTTTTTTTTCTTTATCTATATCACCGTCACATTTGATCATGAAATCCCACAAAAATATGACGATGACGATATAACAACAATTTACTCCAACAACAACATTGGCAATAACAAGAAGAATAACAGCAACTCCAATAATAATAGCAATGTATAATTAAAATAAAATTAAAATATCAGTATATCATCCTTGATTATCACGAATTATCTCCCTTGAATTTCGCTCTTCAGAAAACGCTTTTTTTGGTTCAGTCTCCAACAAAAACCTCGTTAGACGACAAAAAGAAAAAAAGAAGTTAATTATTTGTGGGTTGCTCATTTAGAATTTTATAATTCCCCACCATTTTCGCTGACGTTGCATTATTTTAAGGAAAAGACATCCGACGAATGAAGACGGAAAAGACGTAAGTAAAAGATTTGCCCACTTTTTTGAACAAGTGCACGACGGATTCATCGCGTTGATAATGAACGGATCTTATTAAATTATGATTAAACAGATAGAAAGGTTTCATAAATCTTTAAGATTTTCCTTTTAAAAAGCAGAAGAACTGGAGAAAAAACTCTTGAAATGTTATTTATTTATAATTAATTATTATATAGAAACAGTTATTTGTATTTTCTACTGTTAAACCCGAAAAGACGAAAAATTGACAATCTGTTTGAAATAAGAACACTAAGTTGAAAATTATTTAAAAAATCAACTAAAAAAACTTTTGATATTTGTTCATTGGCTTCTTAAGTTATTGAAAAAAGATTTTAAAAGGACGATTTTTAAAAATATTTTTTAAAAATCGCTATATTTTATGGTAGGTACCTCTAAAAAATGTATTTTCACGTCTCCATCGATAATTTGATCTTCGAAGGTGTTGACAGGTTATGGTGGACCAGGATTGATATAAATTCTAAATAAGAACAGTTTGTTTTTGTTTTTTAACTACCAGGTAATGTTTAAAAATTAATAAAACATTTTCTGATATTTTTAAGATGCATTTTTAAATTATAATAAAAAAGTAATAATTTCAAAAATAAAAAAATGCCCCAAACTCAATAAAAAGTTTTAATGTCAAAAACTTCAGGAAGAAAAAATACCAAAGCCATAACTATAGTAAATTTAAATAAACATTATAGAGAATACTTTCTGAAATTTTAAAGATTAAGTACTTAAAAATTATAGAAAAAAAGGTGCTGATGCCATTTTTTTCAATTATCTTTAACAAATAAAATCTCAGTAGAAGTACATTAAATCTGTCATCATGCTGTCAGCCCATCAAATCTTGGTGGGGTGGGGGTGGTATTGTGATGATCTACATCACACACACACACACACATACATACATACACAAATACAAATCATACAACAACAAGCATTCATTGGATAATAACTCAACATTACTTTGTAATAGAAAATTTACAAATCACAGCAATGCAACAATTTTATAATTGCGCTATTTTCATGTAGTCGATTTTGTGCAATTTTGGGAGAAACGGATCCCAGAAGCTTTCTTGAGTCTCCCCAAAACTGATTGGTCAATGCCAACCAATCAGATTGTCTGCATGTGAAGAACAATTTTTCCTGCGCAGCAATTCACAGCCGATGATCACCTATATAAGCAAGAAATATTCTTAGATAATGAGTGAGATCTCAGAAATCCACGACAGTTGAAACCATGAGCCAATCTTCTCACTCACACCACCACTCATATGCTGAATATTCCCTACACTCACATAATCTTTTCTTTACACAGAAAAATTGTTGAAAACATTTATTACCAGAAACTATCACAAACTTTCTTTCAGTGAACTTTGGAATACAAATAATAGTTAAAGAGAGACAACTCTTGTTTTACTCAATGCCTTCCTTTCACATCTTTGTTTGTACATCTTGTTAAATACAAATTTTATGTGTAATGATGTCTTTGGCTTATCCTCTTTTTCTTCATGTTAGTTTGGATACCTAATCTAAGTTAAATTAATGTGGTGAAGTCTGCCACAGGCTACTGTTGGATTAATAAAATGCATATCTATGATATTTTAAACACAAAGTAAATAATATTTGTTTCAAATCAGTTAATACTACTCAAATAAATTTTCAGAAAAGTACATTTTATTTCTGGAAGATTTTTTACTAAAGAGAATTACATTGTAATGAAAGATAACTAAAAAAGTGTGCTAATCAGATATTTTAGTGCAAAAACAAACTCCTGGTCAATTTTTGAAATACAGCAAAGTTTTAGGCTTATTGGAAATATTAAATTTAATGTATTAGCTTGAAATTAAAACTAAAATAAATGATTCAAGAAAGATTTTTCATTCTTAAAAAATTCAATTTAAAACTTAGTTATCACTGTCTATATCTCTGAGATGAGGTCTTATGATTACTTGCATTATTCAGACTGTTATCCTCATCTTCATTAGCATATTCACAACATTTTGGCCTCTATATCTCAGATGAGATATTATGATTATTATGAGGTATTATTCCAATTACTTGCATTATTCAGACAGTTAACCTCAGTTTCATTGCCATATTCAAAAAGTTTTGACCATAAAATATAAAGCAAGGCAAAGTAAAACAATTATAAGACAGTAAAATAGAAATTGTTTGCACATAAGTGGGATACAGTCAAATGCTTGTGGTCTTCTGACTTTAAGGCAACATGAAAAATCTGTGTGTAAAACCAAAAATTGTCCATCTTTATTCACTAAGAAGAAATCCCACTATGTAGGATTTGTCTATAAATTTGAGGAGGATAGAGTTTTAGAAATTATTCCCAAACTTGGAGATTTTCTAAGCATAGCTTTGATGTGGCACAAGGTCGAAAGTATGGGGTACCGAGTGATGATCAAACTTACTATTACAAGTGAATAGTGAGTTAGATCACCATTGGGTACCCAGTACTTTTAGCCTTATGCCACATTTAACTAACACTTAGAAAATAAAGGGCATCTAGATGTGATATAATGGTTAGCAGTCTTCTCTCGCTATATCAATTGCAACCGAGTAGTGAGTTTATCACTTGGTGACCACAACTTTTAGATTGGCGCCATATCTAAGTTATTCCCAAACTTGGAACCAACATTTAACAGAAAGTTCACTCTTTGACACTATATCAGAGTTGAAATCTGCATTTATAACATATCTTTCATTTGTGGGAGGTAAGTCAAAACACAAGAAAACTATGACTAAAGGTGAGATATCTGGTAGAAAAAAGCTACACATTGTTGTAAATTATGCAACATATATGCATATATATATATATATATATATATATATATGTGAACAACATATATGCATATATATATGCAACATGTTATCACAGAGAAAAGGCCAAAATTAACCTTGATAAATCTGTTGGTTTGCAGTTGGACTTATACTGAAATTGTCTTTGCTCTGAAATTTTAGATATGGATTTAGTTAAAATTTTCATATAGAATATAATATTTGGTGATTATTATTAGAAATCTTTGATGTTGCGGTGAAAGAAAGAGTTTATTTGGATAAGTAAATCCTTGCCCTTTTCCCCAATTCTTAGGTTTTGTGTGAGATTTGTTTTATTTCATACAATTCCTTTTTAACAATGTTTTTGATAAATGAATCATAGAAAAGATAAAATAACAATTTGTACATTGTTTGAAGAACAATATATTCTGTCAATAATTGAATATGAAATATAAGATCAGCTGGAGTTCATTGTTCAAATATGACTTGAACCCAAATTTTATAACTAAATAACGTTTGAGTTTTCTATGTCATTCATAATATCTTTTCTTAATTTGCAGTTGCAATGTAGAATCACCTGAGTACCTTCTGGAGATTGTAATCATCACATTTGGCAATGAGAATAAAAAAGAAACCATTCACATGTAAAATGCAACATTGGAGAAAAACCATATATTTGTAAGATATGTAATAGAAGATTTTCAATTAATTTATCTCTAAAAGGACACAAGCAGACACACATTGGAGAGAAACCACATTCTTGCAAGGTTTGTGGCACAACATTTGCATGAAATTCACATTTAAAGAGACACATGGAGGTACATAATGGAGAGAAATCATATTCTTGCCAAATTTGTGGATCAGTTGTTTCAGATAAGAGAGCTTTAAAAATACACAGGATGATACACACTGGAGAAAAACCTTATGCTTGTGAGGTATGTACACAGACATTCTCAGTAAAGATACATTTAAAAATGCATATGAAAACACATACTGGAGAGAAACCATATTTCTGTGAAGTATGTGGGTTAGCATTTTCAGAAAATTCCAAACTAAAAAGACACATTCGAACACACACTGGGGAAAAGCCATATTCTTGTGAAGTATGTGAATTAGCATTCTCTGATTATTGTAATTTGAAAAGACACATTCGAAATCACAGTGGGGAAAAACCATATTCTTGCAAAGCATGTGGGTCAGCATTTGCAACAAAAGCAAATTTAACAAGACATATGCGAGTCCACACTGGAGAAAAACCATATATTTGTGAGATGTGTAATGCAACATTTTCAGTTAATTCATCTCTAAAAAGACACATGCAGACACACACTGGAGAGAAACCACACTCTTGCAAGGTTTGTGGTACAACATTTGCAGTAAATTCACATTTAAAGAGACACATGCAAGTACACACTGGAGAGAAACCATATTCTTGCCAAATTTGTGGATCAGCATTGTCAGACAAGGGAACTTTAAAAATACACATGATGATGCATACTGGAGAAAAGCCTTATACTTGTGAGGTATGTATGCGGACATTTTCAGCAAAATTAAGTTTAAAAACGCACATGAAAACTCATACTGGAGAAAAACCATATTCCTGTGAAGCATGTGGATTAGCATTTTCAGAAAGATCCACTTTAAGAAAACACTTTCGAACTCACACTGGAGAAAAGCCATATTCTTGTGAAGTATGTGGGTTAGCATTTTCAGAAAATTTCAGTTTAAAAAAACACATTCGAACACACACTGGAGAGAAACCATATTCTTGTAGAATATGTGGATCAGCATTTTCAGAGAATTCCAGTTTGATAAAGCACATCCGAACTCACACTGGAGAAAAACCATATTCTTGTGAAGTATGTGGGTTAGCATTTTCAGAAATGTCCAATTTAAAAAATCACATCCGCACGCACACTGGAGAAAAACCATATTCTTGTGAAGTATGTGGGTTAGCATTTTCAGAAAAATCCAGTTTAACAAAACACATTCGAACTCACACTGGAGATAAACCATATTCTTGTGAAGTATGTGGATCAACATTTTCGCAGATATCAAATTTAAAGAAACACATGAGTAGACATAGTTTAGAGAAAAGTTACTCAGATTTTGACAGTTCAAATATTAGTGTACACATTGCATAGAATTTTTACCAATGAAATTAGCACTTCTGCCTCACCTTCCCATTAGGTATAGGGACCCCACACTGTTGTGAGATTTGGGGTAGTAAGCACCAACGCTGTTGATTATTATAGTCAATGATTGGCAATATGACTTTGGTAGAAATATATTAAAAAGTACAAAAAGCAAACAAACACTGCTGAAATTACTTATACTCATTGACAAAATTCTCAGAACAGACAAAAATCAAGTAAGCACAATCTTTTAGGGAAAACCATCTTTTAAACAAACAAAAGTAACAATGAGAACATTTTAACACACACCAACCAATATCTGTAATTCACATCACGAAAATGAAAAATACAAATTCTTGTTACTAATGCCAACACGTGTCTCACTTCTTATTGCTGTTACCATTGTTCATTTCATTTTGTTTTCAGTATAAAACAAGTAAAAAGGATTCCTCTATCAATTACTAAAAATACATATCTCTAAACATTTTTATTTTTTAAGCGATCATTTTTTTCAGTTTTATCTTGAAATGTCATGAGCAACAATGTATATGGCATGGTTTGTCTTAGAAGTGAAGGCTAGAACTGGTGGAACAAAAGAATGTAGTGCTTGCAATATTTTGTCTGGAAGGAAGAAGTTGTGGATATGTTTTTGGACTGTCAAGGCTCAAAAGAAAAGGTACTGCAAAGTTTATCTTGATCTGGCTCTTGTAAAGGTAGAGGATAGCAAAGAGGAGTCAGGTACTTATTGGAATGGTACATGGAACCAAGTATTTTTTCAGCTTCTTTAGCAATTGATCATATGTACAGGTTCTGTCTAAGGTGTGTGATAAGCTTGTTCCAATATACACACGTCACAGCCATTCTTATAATAGATAAAAATTCAGGTGTCATAAGTTTTGGTTGTTGTGGTATTGAATATGATCAGCCAGTCACTTCCAACCCAACTGAACTGTTAGATTTAGGGCAGACGAGAGATCTTTTGTTTCCAGTTCACTCTGTGTCTGCAAGAATTATAAACATATCCCAAGGCCAAACACTTCAAACATTTGAATTTGGCTCCAGAAAGAACTATTTGTGCATGGCCAGTTGTATGTTGCATGCTCAAGAGTAAGAAATTCTAAGAATTTATTCTTCACTGTTAAAAGTGGGAAAAAATGTTCTATAAAATTATTGTCTACAATGAAGTCCTATGAAATTAAATAAGGGAATTATTAAGGTGTGTTTTAGTCAAAGTATTTTCTTGCTTATTCAAATTTCATTGTTTTGCAAAATGAAACAAAATATAGAGTATGTAAATCTTTACAAAAATATTATAATAGATATATAAAATATGGAACCTGTTTTAATCTTGACCCTCTGTATATAAGCATTTTATTCCTGCAGAAATGGTTTCTTTTGCTAACAGATAATCTCCATATTGAAATTCACATACAAGATCAGCATTGATTGTTACATGATGAAAAAATGATCTAAGAGGTAAGTTGGGTTTGTAAAAGAATTGTCATAATAGATACAACCTGCCGTAGCCATAATCCCTCAACCAACCCCACTGAGTTGGACCTCTTTTTGGTGGTGCCAGAATATGAAGGTGTCATCTACGTATTTCAGCTATGGAGTTGGTTTTATTGATGTTAATTCTAATGCCATTTCCTCAATGTATTCCATGTGTATGTTAGTCATTGCTGGTGACAATGGTGATCCCATTGCCAAGCCTTCATCCTTCCAGACTCTGATCATCTATTATTTTGGAAGTACACCCATTTACTGTTGTATCATCAGATATCTTCAAAAGATCAAAGTATACTTTTAGGCAGATAGTTAATGTAAAATAGAGTTGGGCCAAGAAGCATTGATCTGGCCGCTGGCTGACTGGCCATTAACTTTCAAAGATGTACCCCTTAGAAAGGACTTGATAATTGAGAAGATTCTTCCAATGATTCCATAGCTCAAGAGGTTGTGTAGAAACCCTTTCTGCCACACCTTGTCAAAGTCCTTCAAAATAACTAACACAATCATCCTTGTGATGTATTTATTGTCTCAACTTGCAGTATTAAAGTTATATGTTGCTACTATTTTTCAAACTCATGATGAAAATAATTGTAACTTGATGTTTGAGGTACTGAAAGTTACAAGCCAGTTTAAAGTGAGGTCAGTTTCAAGGCAGCAATCATCTTGATTTTTGGAAGTGTATTCATAGACTACAGTATCATCTGCATAGATATTTGCTAATGATCTGAGAATGTCCCTAGGTAGATCACTACTAATAACTAGAAAGGGAGTAGTGTTATTGCTGCCAATGTTTTTCTTCTGGGAAAGACAACTCTAAGAATTGACTGATGCTTGAGAAGTGAATTTATTTCCATCTCTACAAATACCGAGAAATACTGAAAGAAAAAAACAAAGGCTTCACATTGCATATGCTAATACAAATTAATTGTCTAAAATAGCATGGAATTTCAAAGGTGACCAATGTGTTCCAACCTACCTAACTAGAATGTCTAACTAGAATTTGCCAAGCTTCTTTTCTAAGCAAGGGTACTGCAACTCTGGTTTTGTTTTTCCCTCCAAAATATGACAGTTATGATGTGACCAGCACAGACTGAATTATGAGATCCCTATCAGTAGTTAAGCTCCTTGCACCAGCCCCAAGATAGCTACGAGTCAGAAAAAGAAGAGATATTTGGAGAACACTTGCATTAGTCTAAGCTCCACAAGACTAACCATTCATGAACCTACTTGAAAGCATCCTGGGTATGATGATAAACTACATCTGGCAGCAAGGCCTTTGATCAGAAGGGATATTGGGTAGACAGAAACCATGGGAACTGTTGATAGCTGTGCTTGCATGAAGTCACAAGTCATCATGATCGAGTGTTTGACATGCTCTTTTCCAGAAACTGTAACTATATGCCTGAGCAACCGTCTACAATAGGGATTGGCTAGCCACGCTAGTAAGATGGATATCCTCTGATACAAATGCAGTCTGTTCCCATCTGTTGTATTAAGTATGAGTCATAAGAGATCCACCAACATCCAGCAAAAGTGTTGAAAAGTTGCTGGTTAAGTCCAATGGTGAACCTTCTGTAGTATTTTAACCAAAGTGTATGGAGTAAGTTGTTTGCATCTGGATGGTATGTATGCAGCAATTTCCTAAACCAGGTAATTTAGGTTGTTAGAAAAGCCAGAAGCGGAGACCTAGTGTAGACAGAAGCTCCGGGCTATTGTATGCAGGTCCATGAACATGATCAACCAAGTGAGTTAGGTTGAGATAGTGATGCCAGAAGTAGGGGTATAGTAAGTATGAGTTACAAGTTACCCACTAAGATTTATAGAATAAAAGACATGCCCTGTGAGTTTAATTGGATAGTCAGAATCCATGGAAACTGTTGATAGCTGTGCTAGCCCAAAGTCACAAGTCATTGTGGGCGAGAGATTGATATGGTCTTCCTCAGAACTTGTAACTCAAGTCTGCTCATCATGGGTGCAGTATAAACAACAGAGGAGCTCTGTGGGTGTTGAGCAAACATAAATGTCCCTAAGCAACCATCTACAATAGGGATTAGCTAGCTAGACTAGTAGACAGGTATCCTCATACAACTGGCCAGCTATACATACCAATTGCTGTCTGTTCACATCCATTGTAGTATACGCCCTGGAGAAGGAATGACATGGCCAGGGCACCTAAGTAAGTATGAGGTCAACCAACATTTATAGAATAAAAGATACGAAATCTGACCGGACAACAAACCACAAACTTAAAACAAAATTTATTTACATCAATGCAATAGTAGTGATTTGTTTAAAGGAACATGAACAAACAATAAATCAAGTAATGGAGGCAGAATTAAGTAAACTGAAGGGATACTGACCGACTAGTAGATCTAGATAATATATCTGTGACTAAATGTTAAAAGTAGAGACCATGTAAGTTAAGTTGGCATGTAAGTCCCCTGTTCAAAAGTTTAGTCCACACATCCAGCAAAAGTGTTGAAAAGTTGCTGGTTAAGTCCAATGATAAACTTTCTCTTGCATTTTAACCAAAGTGTACAGAGTAGGTTTTTTGAAGTCTGGAGAATATAGCCAAAGAGAAGAAAGTTCCATTTAAATGTCTGGTACTGGCGTTGTGTAGTTGCTGGTTAAGTCCGATGGTGAACCTTCTGTAGTATTTTAACCGAAGTGTATGGAGTACGTTGTTCAAGTCTGGATGGTATGTATGCAGCAATTTCCTAAACCAGGTGAGATTGGTTGCTAGGAAAGCCAGAAGCAGGGACCTAGCATAGCTGGAAGCTCAGGGCTGTCATAAGCAGGTCCATTAACACAATCAACCAAGTGAGTTAGGTTGCGATAGTGATGCCAGAAGTAGGGGTATAGCTGGAAGTTCAGGGATGTTGTAAGCAGGTTCTTTAATGCTGATCTGCCAGGTGAGTTAGATCGAGATAGAAATGCCGTAAGTAGAGAATATTTTGGCATTACAGGAAGTAAGGATCCATGATAGATGGACATAATAAAGGCTAGGAATGCTGGAAAAGGATCTGTGGTAGCCAGAAGTAAAAAAAAGGAGCAAGTGTGCTGTAAGTAAGAATGGATAGGCTGACTAGTGTCCAGTTGGCAGACCAAAAAATAGAGGACTGTAACTTAATACAGAACCTTTGTTGATGTTTCCTGAACAATGGTACAGACTTCTGTTGTCATTAACTCCTCCTTGTTATCTGCCTTGAGTTCAATGAGAAATCACCAGGTTATTTGATGGAAGTGTAACAAGATCAACTGGGCCTGCACATATAGTACAAAAAATCTCAAAAAAAGTCATTATGTTTATTATGAATCTAAATTAACTTGCTATATTAAATTGAAAGGTGTGTGGCAACACAATGAAGAAAATGTGAAGGTCAATATGATATATAATGTCTGCCCTTGGTTTTGTGGACGGAGTAGTGATGGGCTATGATACTATCTATCTATCTATCTATCTATCTATCTATCTATCTATCTATCTATCTATCTATCTATCTTTAAAGTGTATTATATCATTAATACAAATATGACTAAAAAACATGCTAGATAACACATTTTTTTCAACAAAGGTCTGCTCAGCATAGTTGCAGCAGGCTCTGGGTGTTGAATAAAAATAATGCCTGAGCAAGCGCCTGCAATAAGGATTGGCTAGATGCCATAGTAATCGATTATCTTCGAATGCAAGTGGCCATCTATACATATCCATCGCAGTCTTTTCACATCTATCTATCTATCTATCTATCTATCTATCTATCTATCTATCTATCTATCTATCTATCTATCTATCTATCTATCTATCTCACGTGTATTATTTCATTATGACTAAAAAGCATAAAAAGGGGAATTTAAAATATTTTTCATCCAACTTCTAGCGTATAACTGAGCTGGTACATTTTTATTAGGATTCAAGAACTTTTGAGAATTCCCAAGGAGTTGACACTGAACCCAAAATTCTCCAGCCATTTTGGAAGTTCAGAATTTAGTGTTCAGAATAACAACAATGGGAATACCTTCTTCATTGACCATTTAAACTATCATCATAGCTTTCCTGTATTTCTTCTTTGTTACTGTTACTTACGGCCTTTTTTTTCTTTATCTATATCACCGTCACATTTGATCATGAAATCCCACAAAAAATATGACGATGACGATATAACAACAATTTACTCCAACAACAACATTGGCAATAACAAGAAGAATAACAGCAACTCCAATAATAATAGCAATGTATAATTAAAATAAAATTAAAATATCAGTATATCATCCTTGATTATCACGAATTATCTCCCTTGAATTTCGCTCTTCAGAAAACGCTTTTTTTGGTTCAGTCTCCAACAAAAACCTTGTTAGACGACAAAAAGAAAAAAAAGAAGTTAATTATTTGTGGGTTGCTCATTTAGAATTTTATAATTCCCCACCCTTTTCGCTGACGTTGCATTATTTTAAGGAAAAGACATCCGACGAATGAAGACGGAAAGACGTAAGTAAAAGATTTGCCCACTTTTTTGAACGACAAGTGCACGACGGATTCATCGGGTTGATAATGAACGGATCTTATTAAATAATGATTAGAAAGGTTTCATAAATCTTTAAGATTTTCCTTTTAAAAAGCAGAAGAACTGGAGAAAAAACTCTTGAAATGTTATTTATTTATAATTAATTATTATATAGAAACAGTTATTTATATTTTCTACTGTTAAACCCGAAAAAGAAAAATTGCCAATCTGTTCGAAATATGAACTCAAAGTTAAAAATTATTTAAAAAATCAACTAAAAAAAACTTTCGATATTTGTTCATTGGCTTCTTAAGTTATTAAAGAAAAAATTTTTAAAAGGACGATTTTTTTAAAAGATTAAAAAAAACAAAAAAAACTCTGTTTTTCATAAGATTCACTAGAAAATGAGCCGGCACATGATAAAAATAAAATTAATGTCCCAGACTTAAAAAAACAAAGTTTTAACGTCAAAATCTTCATGTTATTCTGATGAAGAAAGATTATTTTTTAAGATCCTTTTTAGAACCTTCGAAATGTTTGGTTAAAAATCTTATTTCTTGTGTCAACTTAATTTTACTTTTTTAATTTGTACGGGAAATTTTTTGGTTTTGGGGGCGCTGAAAAACATTGATTTGGAAATTCTTGGAAAAGCAGATTATTGTCGGATTTGAATCAAACTTCGAAAATGTATTTAGAAATTAATTAATTATTTAAAAAATAATTTTTTTTCTTTTTTTTTTTTTTAGAAAATCTTCAGAATTTTTTTTTTTGTCTGTTACCCCCACTTATTTAATTTCAGGAAATTCCGCAAAATTTATTTTAGCAGTGATTAGCTTAACATTTAAAACGCTACAAAATTAATTTGTTGGCATGTTCAATAAATCGCTTCCCCCCAAAAAAAAAAAAAACACTGCATAGTAAATGAAAAAAAGGCCCCAAACTTAACAAAAACAATTTTTTATCGTCAAGATCAAATCATTTTTAAAATTATTTTTTTTTGCTCCTTCTTTGCACGTCCCAAATTTTGGTTAAAAATCTTTTTTTTTTTTTTTTTTTTTTTTAACATCATGCTTTTTTTATGATTAGTCTTTTAGCACCTTTTTTTTTTTTTTTTTTTTCAGATGAAAAACACCACAAATTAATTAAATTATTTAAAACATTTTTTTTTTTTTTAGAAAATCATGGTAAAAATATTTTTTTAAAATAATATAATAATAATAAAATAATATTTATAATTTAATATTTTTTTATATTTTTAAAAATATTTTTTTACAGGAGCTCATATTACAGTTATTTTTGTTTTTTCTCTAGCACTCCGTATTACTGGTTCCTATATTGTATTTCTATATTTGGCCGGCTTTGGAGATTTTTGTGGCCCAGTATATGTGCTGATTACTTAAGTTTTCCAGTCATCTTTTTTGTCTATTATTTCAACCTCATCCCACCTAGGGCAGTGATCTCCCTTTTCCCCTCCATATATAGACATCTACACCTGAGTTTTCTATTTCCCTTGTGTTCTTGTAGGATCTTAAGGTGACAGCCTGTTTACCTGTATTTCTTATCACAATTGCATAGGATGGTTTACACACAGTCTTTAATTATGTTCTCCTCTATGGGAGGTTTTACTCGGAAAAGGTGTCTGTGAAGTGTTGAACCAATTTTGAATATTGTCCTGATGTTATATGGATTGCAGATCTGTTGTATTTTTTCTGATACTTTCACATTGGGTAAGCAGACAGAAACTGTTTTCAGAGTGCACCCTTCTATCCCAGTTTGTCGGAGCTGCTATCATGTACCCAGGGTAGTTGGTACTGCTTATACTGATATTTCTTGTTTGTATGACTTTTGCTCAATGTTGCAAGCAGCGGATGACCCCTTTCTTTACATTGTATGGGTGGTAGGATTTTTTTTTTTTTTTTAAGTTTCCTCCCAAGCAAGGCGGCGGGAAGCCACTAGCATGCAAGGGGTTACAGAGAGTTAGAGTGAGAGCAAAGAGGAGTGATAGAAGAAGGAATGAAGAAAAGGATAGGTGATTGATCAAGGCATCTGGAGACGTCGATTGACATTATATTTGATTAGTTGGAGATTATAGCTATCAGGGAAACAGGAAAAGGGGAGGGAATACCACAGGTGAGGAGTGCGAGACATGAAGCTATTGGAGTAGAAGAGATGGCTATATTTAACAGTTTTGACAGTGAAAGTGTGATAGCGAGATGCCAGCCTAGTTGAATGCTTAAATTCATGAAATCTGGGAACCAGCGAAAGCAGCTCATTGGAGTAGTTACCATGAAAGTATTTGTAAAAAAGACAGAGGGAGGTGACGGCACGTCTGTGAGAGAGCGACTGCAGACAAGATGCCAGATCAGGGCCAATTACATTGCATATCTGTCTCTGGGTTTTATCAAGGACCTTGAGACAAACAGAAGGGGCTGCAGACCATATATGGAAGCAATACTCCATGCCAGCGTGAATTGTTGATTTGTAGATTTGAAGGATTGACTCCGGGGAGAAAAATTTCCTGGCGTGGCACAGGGAGCCAACTTTCCTTGTGGTGGATGAAGCAATTGACTCAATGTATTTGTTCCATCTCAGGTCAGCAGTCAATGTGAGAACAAGCAGTTGGCGAATTGGAATGGGCAATGGAACAGAAAAACAAAATTAGCAATCTGCTAGACTAGGAACAGGAAAACAGGTTAACTCACCATTTGTGGTTGTCAGGGAACCTCAATGAAATGTTATGGAGATACTAGAAGTCATTGTGTTATTTTATGAGAAGATAAGAGATTATTGGGCTTAATGGCCTTATCATTGTTAGGGAAAGTAATTATGAAATATATCAAGTGATGAACTTATCCATTCCTTGCCCAACAAAGAACAGAGACCGGAAGTGGCTACAAAGTATTAAATTGAGACAGAGAATGGAAGTTATGTTGCTGATGATGGAAGAAGGAAGCAAGGGAATGTGAAGCTGATGCTTTAGGAATGTGTAATTCAGTCAGTCTTGCTTATGTAATGGGGAGAATCACAGATTGTGTGCTTGAATTGTTTAGGGGCAAAAAAAGGGAATAAGGAAAATTGTTGAGTGGAAGTTTTGGCAAATATAGTAATACTGCTTTTTCTTTGGTTTATTGCCCTTCAACTTCCTATTATAAAATAAAATAAGACATATCTCAGCTGATTTACAGGCAAATAAACTAACATACTCAAGAGCAAGAGCTGGATGGGAACAGGACAAGGCCTCATCACAAAATGACCATTATTGTCATTTACGAATGTTCCCAACGCACGAGTTCCGGTCGAAAAATAAAATAATATTTAAAGTGTTTCTATTTTTCGACCAATAAAAATGCTTCCCTCCTAATTATACTCGCATTGTTTTTCGAGCCTGTTAAGCCATAAAAAAACGCCATAAAAGGGGTCACAGGGAAGTACAACGACAGTCAACAGGTGGCCAGGGAAGAGACCTGTCACAGTCAGGCTGAGCGGTCAGCAGGGGGAGTGCCAGCGTCAACCTCTGTGAACTACTATGACAGATCAACCTAGATCCAAAGCCGGCTTATGAACTATACCACAAGGTAGCTGTCCCGAACCCTCACGTTCCTGTTGAAATAAATCATATAAATCTATTTCTGCTGTTGTCGTATTTCTTTCTTGCAACCATACGCTTGTCTATAACACTATCTAGGTGACAGTGATTGTAGTTCTCTTGTAAACTGTGAGATATCTTTCATTTCCGAATGTGAGATATCGCAGTTGATATTTGTTTCAATTCAGATTAATTAAAATTTCATTGGAAGTGGATAATTTTTGGTGAATTTTTAAAATTTGGGAGTTGGATTTTTTTTTTTTTTTTACTGTCATTTTTGAAAGTGTGCATACCTTTTGATAGCTATTTAATAAGATGAGATTCACTGAAATATCAGACTTGTATATGGAAAAGCATTATTTGATATTATTTTTTTCGGATATGAAATCCATAAATTTTTTCATTTTTAAGAAAACTGAAATTTTAAGGTGGATTGAATTAAATAATATTAAATTTTAGTCTGCTTTGAAATAAAAATTGTTTCCTTTAACATTTGGGTGGTGAGAAACATTAATTTGTAAATTCTTGGAAAAATCAGATTGTTCTTGGATTAAAGTCAAACTTTCAAAATGTATTTAGAAATGAATTAAATTATTTTTGAATTAAGTTATTTTTTTAATTAATTTTAGGAAATTTTGCAAAATTCATTTTAGTAGTGCTTAAATCCTTAAAGTACTACTAAATTAATTTATAGATACCTCCACTTATTTGATACATCAATATAGTTATGTTCAATAATTCAATAAAAAAACAGCATGCATGATGTAAAAAGGCCCCAAACTTAATAAAACAAAATCTTATTGTGAAACAGTTTGTTATTAATAAGAGGAAAAACCAAAATATTTTAAATTATTTTTGAAATATTTTATTCCTTTCTAACATGTTTGAAATTTTGGTTAAATATCTTGTGTTTTTTACATCAGTGGTTGTGTAATATTTAGCATACGATTTTTTAGCACTTTTCTCCGTTGAAAAACACATTAATTTGGAAATTCTTGCAAAAATGAAATAATTGTCGAATTTTAATGACACTTTCAGAACTTATTCAAAAATGAATTAAATTATTTTAGAAATGTTATTTCTTTAGAAAATCATGATAAAAATTTTTTTTTTATATCTGCTATGCCCCCCACCTTTTACTTGATTTTAGGATATATGTATCTCTAATTTTGTAATGCCGAAGACTTTCAAGAATATAAACCATCGATTTTCTTTTGATTTTTTTTTTTGTAAATTGAGGAGTGTTGTTACGAGATCTTTAGCTCTGAATTATAGAATACAAAACCCAATAAAACTAAAACATTACTTAATTAAAAAAGCTTTGTTTCCTTTAACATTAATAGAAATGTATCCAACCACTGTTACATTATTCTAAAATCTGAAGTTAATTTTGAGGAAATGCTTTGATTAATGGCAATGATTGCTTGTTTTTATTTTTTATTTTTATTTCTTATATATTTATTTATTTTTATCAGTGTTTTATTAACATAATAGAAATTTGTTTGCATCGCTAATTTAATAGTTTTGTTTTGGTTTGGCAAGATAATTAAAGCTATTTATTTAATTTTGGGGTTGATTGTTGTAGTTTATTCTAACTATTATTTTGGCAGGAGCAGTTTTTAATTTGTTTATTACTTCATTTATTTATTTGAATTGATTAATTTATTGTGATCGGTTTTTTAGTTTATTTATTTATTTGGATTAATTTAGACTAATTTATTTTACTTGTTTTTTATTATTTATTTATTATACTGTATATTTTTATTTACTCTTTTCAGTTTTCGATTTTTAAGTATTGTAATTTTTTTTATCATTATAGCTATGTTTTTCGTCTGATTTTTGGTTTGATTTTTATAGTCTATATATATATATATATATATATATATATATATATATATATATATATATATATATATATACTTTTAAAATCAAGAAACTGTAAAAAAAAAAAACTATGAATGCTATATTATTATTTTTGAAAATAATAATATAGAATTAGTTTCTTTTAAAAACTAAAGCATTAAGAGGTCATTTGATAGAAATTACCCAAGGATACCATAAGGTTGAGACCAAGATAGCGGATTCAACTGACATTCTGATTTTTAAAGTCAAAAGCTTTTACATGTTATATTTTCTTTTTATTTTATTTTTTACATGTGTATTGAGCACTTTTTATACTGCTGTTTCCTGGTCTTATTCAGATCTGGCCATTAACCTTATATATATATATATATATATATATATATATATATATATATATATATCCTCTATTAATTGTATTCTTATTTGCCCTTAGCCCTGTTGTGAGCCACTCTGTTTATTAAAGCTTTTGTGAAGGTACTTCTTTTGTTTCATTCTTTAGTACACAGTTTGGACAAGCAAACACAGTGTTCTGACTTCAAGACAAGACAGACTGGGACTGAGTTAGGTAAAACCAAGAACTGGCCTATTTTATTGGCTAGGAAGAAATCCCAGCATGCATTTGTATGCTTCTGCCTGTAAAATGTGGAGGAGCAAGTGTTTTGCAGTATTTTCCACTGAAATTGGAATCAACAATTTATTTTAAATAATTACCAATTAGTTTTTGAGTTTTATTGAATTACTTTTGTAAGTTTTCAGGACTAATTAAGATATTCTGATTTGATATTTCAAAAACTTTCACTGAAATAATATTTGCATAATTTTTTTTGAAAATATTTGTCACCAACCCATCCAATTTTAAAAGTATTCACATCGAAATATATCAAAAGGGAGTGGGGATAACTGACTCCCTAAATAATTCTATGAAATTTTCTAATAAAATTACCTGTTCAGCATACAACTCCTTCATTAATGAGTAAGCATGGAAAATTTCATTTATGTGGAGTGAGTGGCCAAGTTCAAATGCAACATAAGCAAGGGAACTGTCCAACAAACAAAATTGATAAAGTTTACAATAAGCAATAACAAGAAAAAAGAAAAGAAAAAATAATATATGGCAAGCAAACAATATATGTAAGGCCAATTAACATAATGCAAAACAACAGTAATATGGCAAAAAGTTCCCAAAGTAAGAATTGAGGTTGACACACAAAAGCAAGTTCAGACTAGAGAATGTAGCATTCTGACTTTAGGACAAGACAGACTGGGACTGAGTCATAAGAAAACGAGTACTGGCCTATTATACCATCTAGGAAACAATCCCAGTATGCATTTGTGTACTTCTGTCTATAAATTTGGGAGGGAAAAGTGTTTAGCAGTCATCAGGTTTTAGCGCAACACATCTCGTAAAGCTTTTTGTCTTCTATTCACATATTTTTTCAATTTTATTCTTACACGAATATTTTGTATTTTGTATATTTTAATTAGAATCATAACATGTACATAGTGTATTTATAGAGTTTTTTCTCTCAATCATCACTATATACCGTTTGTATATTATTTTTACTTTATTTTATCAGTTTGTCATTGGTTTTAAGCTCTCTCTCTCTCTCTATCTATCTATCTATCTATATATATATATATATATATATATATATATATATATATATATATATATATATATGAAGCTTCATTATTAATTGATATTATTTTATGTTAAAGGATATATTGTAAAGCAGATCGCACTTCTTTCATAGTATAATTTAATTCCAAGAGTATTTCTTAGTTTATTGAATTTAACTTCAAGTTTGTAAATAATTTTAAATCAATTTTAAGGAATATTATGGTGTTTTATGTATTTTTTATTTTATTTTTTGTGTGTACAGTCAACATATATGGCATATTTATGGGAAAAAATTTTAATTTTGCAAATACATCCATTTAAAGTTAACTGACCCGTAATAATGTTAAGAATCGAGCTAAACGATAAAAATGTGATAGTATGGTTGAGTTTAAGTTTCCCTCCTCCTCCCCCCCCCAAATAAAATAAAGCACAAATAAAATGAAAATGGCAAATATTTAGAGTAAGACACTATATAAAATACTTAGGAAAAAGGGTTAAATTTAGGAACATTAAGATTACCTCCTCAGTTATCCATTGAAACTGCTATCCAACAAAAAAAAAAAAGAAAAGAAGCGAGTCCCCACCATGGGCCATTTACAAGATAGTTCGTGCAGCATATTTGTTGTTACAAACATTTAATTGGATGTGCAGAAATTGTGGTCTTTCTTCGTCTAATTCATTAGAAGGTCAGAGTAGCTGTTAGTGTTTGATTGAGAGGGGGAATCAGGGATTGATCTTTGGTGATGGGGAGTATGATGTTGAAAGACCTGAAACACCCTGATGAACCAAGTCAAATAACATCGCTGATGACCCCTTCAGGCGCCTACTTAAGTGCGTATTTTTTAACTACCTTGGGGAGGGGAAAGTGTCTTGCAGTCATTCCCCATACAGATTGGAACCAACAGATTAGTTTTTTATTGTTTATCAACCTACTGTGGGTTATTTCAAACCAAAACCAAGATTGTAGGAGGTTGCTTACAATATGTAGTACATAGGCTTAATGGCAATGAAGAACAAAGCAAAGAGTTTAGTAATTAATAATAATTTTTAGATTTTCTGCAAGTAAATAAAAAACAAATTTAGATTGTGTTTAAATGACTAGCGACTTCGTTCTTGGAGTTTAGTAATATGTTCTCACAAGCTAGAAAATCAAAAATTAGAATTTACTTTCAGAAACTTAGCAAATAATATGAACTGGTGGAGAATTGAAACATTTATTGATTATCCTTAAGAACCACACTAAATTCTTTGTAGAGTTGTCTCCCCTGCCACTGCATTTGTTTGATGGTCCGAATACTTGAACGCCTACTGTTTTAAAATTCTTATAACTTTGTATTGTGTATATAGTTTTTAATTTTTGTACATTAATAAAAGAATGAATGAGTAATATTTTGCATTACATTTTGACGTTGTAAACAAAAAAATTGAGACACGAAATAAAAAACAAATTCATTTAACAAATAAATAATTCAATGAACTTTAATTTGTATTATTCCTTGTGGAGTTCTGGAGGTGCCATAAGAAGCAGAATCATTAAGAAGGCTTTCATTTTGTCAAAAAAGTGACATGTTTCCTTGTGATTACATACGAGAAGACACTAGCAGTTGTTTGCTCTTTCTTTCAACTGACTCAAATTATTTGTCTCATTCACATGTTTTCGATGAATAAAGTTATTTTGTCATTTATAAATAGTCAAAATAATTCACCTTCAGAAAGGCTATCAGGTATATCGATAGTCACCAGTAGCTTCCATAAAATTAGTCAGGCATTGTTGGATGTTGATGTGGCTATTTTTGTTTACAAAATATCACAAAAAATTAACGTGGGTTGTATAGAGTCTAGAAGAATTCAAAATGGCATTGGAAACAAGTTTAAACTTGTTCCAAAGCAGTAGTAGGCAATTTCCAGCTTAAAATACCAGAAATAATAGTTGACAAGTGTTCATTTAAAGCAACCATCTCAAGGCAACAGGATACACTTAGATTAGCAAAGGGAGAGAATTCTATGGCAACAATTTTCACCTGCAGTGTGGTAAAGGTTAAATGTTTTCTTAAATGATACTATTTTTTTACTTTTCAGTGCATTTTACTAGACTCTCACTTACACATCAGTTATTCCAAATTTTTCTGTTTTACTAAATCCTTTTCTTGGTACATGACAATCTTGTATTTTGTTGATTGCTTCCCTGTTTTACCGTATAGGTATGGTATCAGACATACCATTCTTTTATTTCATTTGTTTGTAAGATATTAAATGTTTAAAGACATTTTTTATGTTTATACGTTCTTTTTATAGATACATATAGTTAAGTAAATGCTCTGTTTATAATAAACAGTATTAACAACATTTACTGGTCTGAATGTCCGAGAAATTTTCATAGAAAATATACATCCTCCATGGATATGCATTGAGTAGATAAGAATGTATGAGAGAAAATCATGGAGTATTGTGGTTTAAAAATAGTGAAATCGACCTTGCTAACCAAAACACTCCTCTGTGGCTCAATCAGTAAAATCACGTCAGGCTATATCACGGTTCCGTATAGGATACAGGTTTTATTCCTGTTGGAGGACGCATATTTTCTATAAAAATTTCTCGGACATTCAGGCTGGTCAATGTTGTTAATACTGTTTATTATAAACAGAGCATTTACTTAAATATTTGTATCTATAAAAAGAACATATAAACATAAAAAAATGTCTTAAAATAATTGTTGGACTTTGTCCATTTCATATTAAATGTTGATTAAATTGACAAAACATTAAGCTATTTATGACTGGGAAAAATGATTGAAACAGTTTTTTTGTTGGAAATAATGCATAAATCTGTCTCTTTAATGGTACCTTTCTTTATTTACAGGTCTGATTGTCATAAACTCCTCATCATTTATGTTACCTGTAAGAATCAAGAAAGAAACCCTATTTGTGTAAAGTATCTCAATTAGTATTCCCGCAAAGTTTACATTAAAATTAAAAGATATGGGAAGAAAAACTAAAGAAAAGCCTCATTGTTGTGACGTGTGTGGATTTGCATTTTCATGGAAATCCTCTTTAAAAATTCACATGCGAACACACACTGGTGAGAAACCATATTCTTGCGAAGTATGTGAAGCAACATTTTCCCAGTTTTCGTATTTAAAAATCCATATGCGAAATCACACAGGAGAGAAACCTTATTCTTGTGAAGTATGTGGATTAGCTTTTATACAAAACTCATATTTAACAAAGCACATGCGTACACACACCGGTGAAAAACCATATCCTTGTGAAGTATGTGGATCTGCATTTGCAAGGAATTCAGTTTTAAAAGTCCACATGCGGACACACACTGGTGAAAAGCCATATTTGTGTGTGGTTTGTAATTCATCATTCTCACAAAATTCACATTTAATAAAGCACATGCGAATACACACAGGTGAGAGACCATATTCTTGTGAAATATGTGGAGCAACATTTTCAGAGAATTCCAGTTTGAAAAAACACTTTCGAACCCACACTGGAGAAAAACCATATACTTGCGAAGTATGCGGATCAGCATTTTCAGAGAATTCCAATTTGATAAAGCACATTCGAACTCACACTGGAGAGAAACCATACTCTTGTGAAATGTGTGGATCGGCATTTTCACAGAGTTCTGTTTTGAAAACACACATGGGCATACATAATAGAGAGAAAAATTATACAAATTTTGACAGCTCAAATATAAGTGTACACATGTAAGCACTCACTGCGCAGAATTTTACTGGCTTATAGGTTAAAATTTTCCAAGAATTCCATTTTGTAAAAATGTGGACCAATATTTCAGCAATCAAAACTTTAAAACTACACATGAGGACACATACTATAGTGAAACCACATTTATGAATACTGTGTATTATCCTTTTTGTGGAGTTTCTAAATTTGCTTTTGGAAGTAAGCATGAAAAACTTACTTGCATCTTCAGAAATTATATGTACCCCTAATGTATGCAGAAAGTGCTTTATAAAAAAATGTTTGTAAATTATCTTTAAGCATCTGTCTATATCTCTGAGATAAGGTATTATGATTACTTGCATTATTTACATTATTCAGACTGTTATCCTCATCTTCATTGCCATATTTGCAATGTTTCGGCACTTGTACACTCTGGCCTTCTTCAGGTGATTTAATTTCAAACCTAACTCTTTATTTTGCCCAACAGGGTAGATTGTTCTAGTTTCATGTGCCATGCCTCTTCCAGATGTCTTAGTTATTTCCCTTTAACTCAAGTCTCTGTTCATCACTGCTGTGGCCTGGTATTGAACTCACACCGCTGGGTCTAGTCATTGGATCTAACCAATGACTTTATCCACTGGGTAGATGAAATAAAGTGTTCAATTTGAAATTCCATTCACCTGAAGAAGGCTGGAGCATACACCAGCTGAAATGTTGTGAATATGGCAATGAAGATAACAGTCCAAATAATGTAAACAATGCAAGTTATCTTTAAGTATACCTTTTGATTATTAAGCTAATCTACAAGAATTAATGATAAAAATGTAGGAATTGTGTGTATAAGTTTAAGTCAAGCATATTATTAATGGAATAAAATACATTTTACTACATGAAATATTTTTTATTCTGTCACCACCATCTTGTCCCTTACTCTTTCGAAAGAAAGTGTATTTATGAGTTTTTCAAAATATGTTGGACATTGTGTTAAAAGAAGCTATAAATATTAGTTTCTCAAAAGGCACTAAACTAAATTGAAAGAAGACATATAGATGAGTTATTTCAAAAGGTGTCATTTGGGTCCAGTGGGTGAAGATTGACATTCAGTGTCCGATATAGGCCATAATACAAAAGTTGATTTTGATTGGCTGAACTAGCATGGGAAAGATAGGAGAAAAGTTTCAGTGAGTTGGTTCTTACATGTCAAGCAATGTAGATGTGTTCTCTTTCATGTCTGAAATGGCTCCCCAGTGAGTGGATAGTTAGATAATGTACATGTTAGTAATAAAAATAGTTAAGTTAAAATTCTCTGTTTTTAAAGTCTTTCATTGCTGAAACAAAACAATTAGCGATTGCTGGCTAAGAGAATGAAAGACAAGACCACCCTCACCAGAGTGCTATGAAGCATTTTATTGAATTGGCACCATTGACTAGGACCTCCCAGCATGGAGGGGAGGTGCAGAATGGGTGTTACAACACAGCCTTGAAAAATTCAGAGAAAATATTCAGATATATTAAAGAGACATAAAAGAAAAAAATTAAGATATAAGGACAAAAAACTGTACAATGATTTTAAGGTGTTCTACTGCTCACACTTATGCACATCTAAACAACAAACTGAAATAAGTCTTTTATTTTCTTTATACCTCTTGGGGAACATGGGGCCGTAACAACACCTCAGCAACAGATGCAGTTCTGGGCGTTCCTATTCAGCTCAGCTCATGTCAAACTGACTACCTTCACCTCTGTGTCAACATTTCTGTGCCAAATCTGTTTTGGTCGATCCACATTTCACTTCCCTTTTGGATTCATCTCCATTTCCATTTCTTGATTGGGGTTTGTCTGGTCCAGTCCCACAGTTGGTTGTTGGAGATGACTTCTGGCCATCTGATATTGAGGATGTTCCTGAGACGTTGGTTGGTAAAAGTTTAAAGTTTGTGGGTGTTGGTCTTGGTTACCTGCCAGATTTCTCAGCTGTAAAGTAGGACCGACTTGACGTTGGTGAAGATCCGGATCGTGTTATAAAGTGAGAGGGCTCTTGATCCCTAGATTGGGCCCAGCGTGTTGAAAGCATGTCAGTCTTTGTTGATTCAGCACCTGATGTCTTTATCTGTTCCCCCATCTTTACTGACGATACTTTGCAGGTAGACAAACTTATCGACTTCCTTGATGTCTTCTTAATGTAATCACATGGGGTCTTGTTTTCTGTTGTTTACCCTCATGTCTTCCCAATGTTGATTTGGAGGCCAGTCTTCGCTGCTTCTTTTGCAACACAACTCAGCTTCTCCTGTGCATCTTGTTTGTGGGAGAGGAGGCTGATGTCATCTGCGATGTCTAGATCTTCCAGTTGCTTCATGAAGGTCAACTGCAAAACCAATTTTCCTGCCTGGCATGGCCTGCCGCATTATCCAGTCAACCACTAGCAGGAAGACCGTTGGGAACAGCAGACATCCCTGATGAATACCAGTTTGCATGGAGAGTGGTTCCATCATTTTCCCGTCATGGATGACTTGATAGGTGGCATCTTCATACAGTTGATGGATGATAGTGACAAACTTTGGTGGAAAGCCGTAGTGCTGCATCAGTCTCCAGATGATATTTCTGTTGACACTATCAAAAGCTTTCTGAAAAGTTGATGAAGACTGAGTACATGGGGATCTACCATTCCAGGGAGTAATGATGAAAAAAAATCTAGGAGGCGAAAAAAAAAGTAAAAAGTGTGAGTGAACAGGTTTTGATGGACAGACAAAAAAAGTCATGAAAAAAGGATGACTAGAAAAATAAAAAGAAAGGACACAGTAAGTTCAGTGAATACTCACACTCATGCGACAATGTCAATTTTAGTGAGAGACTGATTTTGTTTTGTCTTTTTACAAAAGTTTAAAACCATGTGCAAAAATCTATTTTAAATTTTTACCCATTTAGTTTTTTCTTAGCATGTTTTAATGTTTCTATGTCTGGCATTATTTTTTATTTTGTCTGTGGAAAAATTTGGCAACAAAAGTTTTGCTTTTAAAAAACTTTTTCTGGAGGTGGTCTGAAGTTACAAGAAAGACAACTTGGCATAAAGAATGGCATAAAACCTGGAGAAGGAAATTTGACCAGTAAATAAATTTTTCTGATGTTGACCTTTGAGGAAGGTCAATGATTGGCCACATGGAGGCCTAAATTTGCATATCTGAATACAACGGGGAATTGATTTTCAAAAGAAAGTCTGACAGCATTTTGTGATGGGCCATTAATTTCTTGTGATTTCTATGTAATGTTAATTAGTTGAAAATTTTTGTGTCTATGGTTTTGTGTGTATTCAAATGTCTTAAGTTTAGAATTATTTCATTAATCATAATTAACTGACAAATGATTGTTTTGTTCCTTTTTGTGACTGGAATTATCTTTTTTAATTTATGAGCTGTGTGTGTATCTTTTCCATCATTGGTTGAATAATTAAGTTGCTAATTGGTGAATTTTGTGAGTTAATTTTTTGCGGAAATAAGGAGATTTGGCTTGCATATTTTTGGATTGTGTCTTAGGGGTGGGAGGAATTGTCACACCTGGCTATGTAGATAGGGAAAGTGGACAATGTTTGGGTAAGCTGTAAAGTATTCAAAGAAGGTGAATATTCCATAGGATACTCCCTGGAGTCAAGGAATAGTTATGTTGACCAAAAGGAGTTGATCAGGTGGCTTGTGGAGATGCTGAGTGGGTGTTGTTGTTTTCCCATGGAGGGGAGTCAAGAAGGAATGTAGAAGATGTGAGATGAATTTTAGCACACACAGGCAGATAGTTAATAATAGTAATTATAGAAAATTAATGGTGGTAAATTTGTGAAGATTTGTTTCTGTGAGTAAGAAATGTAGATCATAATATAATTAATGTGTAAAATTTAGTTGGCAAGGACATGGCTCAGTTACGGAATTGGTTGACACTGTGGCATGGGGCTTTTAATTATTATATTGCGTGATTTTTGGACCAGTATATACAATTCATAGAAAAAAGTACTGATCCAAAAATCACACAATATTTATTGAAAGCCCCACTCAGTGAAGAGGCAAGGAATTTTGTTCTCCTAGGAATATTGTATTTGTAGAGGTGGTAACTGTTGACCTGGATGGTGTGAACACTGGAGAGGACAAAGTTCGCTCTTGGAGTAATTTGTACCTAGACTGTTTTCTGAGGCATTGACCTTGGGTCATGGAAGCTAGTGACAAAGAATAGACAAAGGATTGTTTGGTATTTATTTTTTTGTTAAAAAATTGTTTGTGAAGTATGAAAAACTGGTTAAGGTTTTGTTGTTTATGTTCATTCTTTTTTTGCTGAACCAAAACAATTAGCGATCATTGGCCAAGAGAATATGAGATGAGACCACCCCACCAGGGGCCCATGCAGCATTTGTACATGTGAATTAGTCCATTTTTAGTTAACCAACAGTTTACTTACACACATACACACACATATATATTTTAAGACATTTTTATAGATACAAATATTTAAGTAAATGCCCTGTTTATATTAAACAGTATTAACAACATTTACCAGCCTGAATTACCGAGAAATTGTCCTAGAAAATATCCGTTCTCTGACAGGAATCGAATCTGTATCCTATACGGAACCATCATATAGCCTGACATGCTTTCACTAATTTCGCCACAGAGGACCGTTCAGTTAGCAAGGTTGATTTTACTGTTTTTAAACTACAATTTTCCATGATTTTCTCGCGTACATTCATATCTGCTAGATGCGTATCTAAAATCTAAACAAATGACATCACACATTATGAATATTATAGGATACAGGTTCAATTCCTGTCAGAGGATGCATATTTTCTATGACAATTTTTCAGGCATTCAGGCCGGTAAATGTTGTTAATACTGTTTATTATAAACAGAGCATTTACTTAAATATTTGTATCTATAAAAAAAGAATGTATAAACATAAAAATGTCTTAAAATAATTATCGAACTTTGTCCATTTTATTATATATATATATATATATATATATATATATATATTAAGAAATGGACAAAGTCCGACAATTTATTTATTATTACATTCAGGCCGGTAAATGTTATTTAATACTGTTTATTATAAACAGAGCATTTACTTAAATACTTGTATCTATAAAAAGAACGTTAAACATAAAAATGTCTTTAATAAATATCGTTAATTAATCTGAAACTTTTAAGACCATTTATTTTATTTTCAACATCATCACTTGATAAGACACAGAATGTGTTGAAACAAAATGGCTATTTTTGTAGTGATTTTATAACATACTTATAAAAATAATAATTATATATATATATATATATATATATATATATATATATATATATATATGCAATCTTCATTAAATATGACAGACAAGATACTTTGATTAAGTTTTTTTTTAAATTTCTCATGATCCTATAATTTTTTTTCTTTTCAGTAGATAAATTATATAAAATCTGTCCAAATGTTATATTTTTCCATGCACTTTCAGCTGTTCATTTAGCTATTTTTAAGGGTGAAATATATTATTTCTTAACTGGAAACAGATTGTTGTATGTTTGTAATTAATATTATAGAAAGTTTCATTTTCAAAACACAATCAACACATTGTGTGCTTGTTTATACTTGATATTATTGGGTGTTGTTTTTTTTTTGTTTTTATTAATAAGGTTTCCATTATTTTTACCCTTTTTTACATGTAGACATTGCTATTATATTTGTATTACCAACAAATATGTTTTGAATCGGGTCCAGTAGGTCTCCATGAGTTTTTAAATGAGACATAATTGAGTAGGTGTGGGGAAAATTGTGAAAATGGCCTACCTCGGAAACGCCTGCGAATCTGTGCGGTGTGCAAACTCCAGTCTGTTAGCGGCAAAAGGGGCCAAAATGGCGGCGCCCATGTTTTATGCCGGGCGGTCTCGGTTAGTTAACGCGAAATCTCGTTGTCTCGTCATTCGCATGCAAATCGTGGTCGGTCCTCGGCTCTATAAAGCAGGCACGTTTTTCTGTTTGAGATCAGAGGGCTTTTGGCTCGTGAGAAGGTTGGACGTGTGACACCGGGTTTGTCGGTTACCTTCCTTGTGGTTTTTTGTTCCTACTTGCTATTATCAGTTGAGTTGTTGTGTTACCCCCACAGTAGGGGAATAAATTTTGGAATCGTTAGTCTTAAACAGAATCTTGGTTTTTAATGTAGCTTTCAATAATAAAAATTTTTTTGCAGATTTTTTAAAATTCTTTTGAAACTTAATATGTGTCTCACCTATTTTGTTAAACATCTTAATAAATATACCAATAACATAATGTAGTTATTTCCTTGTTTTTACAAATCCTTGTAGTTATTTTATAAAACACAAAAAATAATTAAAAACAAATATTTACATAAAAAAAAGTGGTTTGTCGATTTTCTGAGACTATGTTGACTAGTCTATTTTTAAATATTTTATAACTTCTAAGAAACTGTATATGGCAAATGAGATGAAAGTCAGAAGGTCACAGCTCAGCTGTGGCCACCGAGATCCATTGCTAAAGTGGAAATGGAAAACAGACATTAATTGATGTCAAAATTGTAGTGGGGAGAGAGACCAAGATCAAACCAATCAGTTTAACAAATTCATTTCCTTTAAATGATATCACAAGCCTACCATACAATTTAGAAATAAAGAAAAAAGAATTCTCCAAAAGCACTATTCTATGAAACAACTGGCTTGTCTAAGCTTATCGTCACACAGCGATTCTCTTATATTAATAATTGCATGACAGTGCTTCACAATTGCAAACAAATTTAAATTGAACAAAAAATTTCTTTAATAATATTAACTATCAATGATTATCTTTTCATATTTTATTTATATTTTGTAATCTAAACCAGTTGTATAAATAAGCAACAAATTGGCAAGATGACTGAATAACGTCAATATAGTGAACCTCAATGAATGCGAGTATAGCAACAACAGATACATGGCCATAATAAACAAAACAAAAACGAATACAACTTAAATACACACGTGCGAGTCTATCACGCACGAACATGCATACGAATACAAATCACATACAACACCAAGCATTCATTCGTTAATTAATCACCACTACGTTATTATAGACAATTTACAAATCGCAACAATGCGACAATTTTGTAGTCGCTCATGTAGTCAGATTTGTGCACTTTTGGGAGAAATGGATCCCAGAAAGCTTTCTTAAGTTTCCCTAAAGCTCGCTTGCTGATTGGTCAATGCCAACCAATCAGATTGTCAGCACGTGAAGAATAATTCTTTCCATGCAGTGATTTGGAGCCTATAGTCACTTATTTAAGCAAGAATTTTTCTTAGCTAATTAGTGAGAATTCAGCTGCCAAACAAATTCATGACAGTTGAAACCATGACCTCCTCACTCACACACACCACTCACATGCTGAACATACCTTGTATATTCTCACATAATCTTTTCTAACACGGCAAATCTTTTAAGAACAGTCATTATAAGAGACTCTCATGAACAGTATTCCAGTGAACTTTGAAATACTAAAGTAACAGATAAAGAGAGATATCTCTTGGTTAATACAACCTTTTCTTACTTAAATGCATGCTTTCTTTCACATCGTTGTTTATTATTGTACATCTTGTTAAATACATATTTTATGTGTAACAATGTCTTTTGCTTATCCTTTTCTGTGTCAGCCCTGTTTCCTAAGCTAAAGTTAAATTTATGTGGTGAAGTCTGCCACACATATGTTAAAATGATGTCTCAAAACAAATGAATGTTGACACAGTTCAAATGAAGAGAATGTTTGACAGAAAAACTAATAAAGAAATAAACATATCAGCCTTAGGTTCTTTGACTGTTCTTAGCAAGGTGAAACAAAATGCATTTTCATTCTACGTTAGGCTGTGTACGTGTTGTCCATTTTCCACGTGTGTGGATGCCATGGTGGTTAAGAAGGTAATCGTTCTCCAAATGGAAGCAAAAAGAGAAGAAGAATTCTCCTCTCTAAGGGGATCTGAGCTCCCACTCGATCAACACAAGGGTAAACAACTGTTGTCTCCCTACAATAGAAACATTAGAAATTACAAAAATGTTGAACATGGATTAGAAAACAAAGAAATATAGGAACTAAAAACAAAGTGATTTTAAGAATGTTGCAAAAAGCGAAAAATTCAAAAGGTAAATAGATTGACAAACAAGAGAAAACATATTTGATGTTGTAAATATAAACAGGTAAAATATATAGAATATAAATAACATGGGCTAAAGATATGAAAGCAACCAAGCTATCACATTTAATGTCGGATTTTTATATCAATGGATTGGGGGAGGAGTAATTCAAACAGCTAGGCACCTCGGGAGCGTTGTAACCAAAACTCGACGGGAGAAGAGAAAAAAATAAATAGAACTCTTATGTGTTGTAGAAGCACTTCACAACATCCCCGGGTAACAATAGTTTGAGGTCGCAATGAATTGCCTCGCTGCTTACAAGCAATGTCTGTCTTTGTAATAGTAACAGACCATCTGGAGGGTGAAAGGGATTTTCTTCATAGCTTTCTAGACAGTCTTATTTAAATGTAGTCTCATCCATCCAATCAGGATCTCTACTACAACAACAAATATAAAAATTTGTCAACAAAAAAAAAAAAGAGATTCCCTGTTTCTTATCTTGACTGACCGCCACACAATCATTTGAATTCCATTGCTTCTCCCCTCCACAGAGGTTCTTGGTGAATACAAGTTACAATATTAAAGATCAGAAAGAGTTGGGTGAAGAATTAGCTGAACAGTACATTTTAGTGTCAGTGACAGCAGACATCCCTGACAAAATCTAGTTTGCACAGGGAATGGTTCCGTCAGCTTCCTGTCAAGAATGATTTGACAGGTGGCATCTTCATACAGTTGTTGGACGATGGTGACAAACATTGGTGGAAAGCTATAGTGCTGCATCAGTCTCCAGATGACATTTCTGTTGACTATATTTAGTCGTTCCCCCACGAGGGCGTCATGTGGCACAAGGCCTTTTTAACGTGGGCATTTCCGAGCCATTAGGCTCGGCCAAAAATAGCCCATTTGAACCCGTATAAACGGGTTCAGGGCCGGTTTTAGCTCCCCGAAGGAGACTCCGCCCTTCGGCGTAGCCTTCTTCTGGTTCCTCTCCGTCCGTAGACAGAGAGTTGAACCGAACCGTCGCTCAAGACTTGAGCGACGGACTTCTGTTGACACTATCAAAAGCTTTCTGAAAAGTTGACAAAGTCTAAGTACACAGGGGTCTGCCATTCCAGGGACTGTTGGATGATGATGAGCATTGTGGCGATGTGGTCTATGCGTGATCTATCTTGCCGAAAGCCTGTCTGTTCTTCCCAAAGTATCTTGTCCAAGGCCGTCTTCAGTCTTTCTAGGATGATTTTTGTCAGTACTTCCCCCAGGATGGACAGCAGTATAATGCCTCTCCAGTTGTTGCAGGAAGACAGGTCCACTTTCTTTGGCAGCTTCACAAGGTGGTCCTTTTTCAACTCTTCAGGGACTCTTTCTTGCTCCCAGAATCCGTTGTAGTCTGGATATCTGCCTTCAGTGCTTCAGGTGGTATACCATTAGGGCCTGCTGCTTTGTCTGACTTAAGCGACTTGATGCTCTTAGTGATCTCGTTCTTGGTAGTTGGTGGGGCCGTGCTTCTGGTGTCACCGGGTAAGGCCCTTGACTGGAATCTACAGGGGAAGTGAAAAGTAGGTTGCCTCAAAACAGACTTGGTACAGAAGTTGACGCAGAGGTGAAGGCAGCCGGCACAACATGGGCCAAACTAAAGAAGATCCCCCGGAACCACGTCCACTGGAGAGGCGTTGTTGTGACTGTATATTCCCCAAGGAATCAAGAAAAAAAAAAGAAAGTGCTATGTTCCTCATCCAACTCTGTGATGTTTACTAAATGTTTTTTTTCTCGACTATATATACGAGTCAGTGGTACATTGTGGGTAGTCTATTCTAACGTTTACTTTGGCGGGAGTATTTACTAAATGAATATGGTAGCCCATAAATTCAAGGAATATATATAAGTTGTAGATACAGCACAAAAAAAAAAAAAACACGAGACAAAAATCAAGTTACATGTACAGCTTACTCAAAATATATGTGGCACATTATATGAAAAACATGACTAATGTATATCTTCTTATATTTATATGAAAAAATACGAAATTGGAGATCTCAACTCTATACTAATTTGCATGCGGTGTTTACTCATTCCCCCACGAGAATGAGATGTAACACATGGTCGGATTGTGTGGGGACCCGAGTGCGTACACTTGAGCAGGGACAAAAATTCTCTTCAGCCCCCGCAACCGATGGTTGTGCGGGCCTCAGTGCGAGCACCGATCCCTCTTATGCAATGTGAGGACGCGGCCTCGGGCAGTTGTTCCCCAGGGCTGTGCACCTGTTCAGTATAATTTACCTCAGTTGCCCCTCTATCCTTTAACAGAGAAGCCCCTGAGCGCACTCTGGCCAAGGACAGAGACGCAACTGAGAGATGATAAATCCCTCCAATTTGCAGGTATTTACTCGTTCCCCCACTAGAACAAGATGTGACACAAGGTCGGTTTAATGTGGGGACCCGAGCGCGTACACCCGGGTAGGGACAAAAATTCCCATCAGCCCCCGCAACCGTCGGTTGCGCTGGCCTCGGTGCGAGCACCGATCCCTCCCTCTTGTGCAATGGGAGGGCGCGGCCTCGGGCAGCTGTTCCCCAGGGCAGAGCACCTGTTCAGTATAATTTTCCTCAGTTGCCTCTCTGTCCTTTGACAGAGAAGCCCCTGAGCGCACTCTGTCCAAGGACAGAGACGCAACTGAGAGATGATAAATCCCTCCAATTTGCATGCTAAAAGCGCAATATCTGAGTTACGTATTATCTACTTATAGGTGATATCACTTTTCAGGTTTAATTTGCATATTTATTTTTAAAAAGTTCATTTCATTAATTAACTGTTCTTCATTACTGTTCTTTAATTTGAGGATCGTTTTGATTTTCATATAAAAAAGAGTTCTGGTTAGGAATATAGTCTTATATTGTGCAGAAAATTATTTGAAATTTGCATTTTACTTGTCCTTCAACAAGTTGGAATCTATTTGTAAAACTTTCCTTAACTATAACAAGCCTGCCCACACCTGACTAATTAATTTCTTCTGTATTAAAGTCATATACATAGAACAAATATATTGAATGTCTACAACCCCTTCAATATTTCATAAATAGTGAACATTAATCCCATAGAAAAACAACTAATTTTTCCTAGAAAAATTACCAGATAGTGAGCAGACAAAGCCTGCTAGTTTGATTTAAATATTAAGTACGAAGAGGTATTTAAAAAAAAGTTATTAAGACAGACATACAAGTATAAACTAACTAGTTTGTTATGAATAGACTCCATTGGGTACATAGGATCACCTTATGTGTAATGTTATGACTTGGGATCATGACAAGTTTAGGGTCTCAACATTATACTTGTTCACCCAAGCGACTCAACCAAAACAATACCTATTCCAGCAGGCAGTCCTGAAACAAAAATATCCACCAAACACACAGCAATGAGCATATAACTGACTACTGCTGATCTTGAAATAATAAGCGACCAATAAGAAACACCTTACGTCACTTCCTCCTGAGCCAAGATGAGATAAAAAGAGACCAAACTGAATGCTTGTGTTTTCCCTCTTAGGGTCCAACATGCGGAAAGACCCACACTCATTGAACACTGCTTGACATAACAGGTAAGTAATTTCTACTTGTTGCCAGGAAATTTTTTTTATCTCCTATGAAATGATACTTCACAAAAAAAATAAAAAGAAAGAGTGACTATCCATATAAAAGCAATACGTAAATATATTGACTAAAGATAAAGTAACAAAATAAATTAAAAAAGAAAGGTATTCAGCAACAAAAATTATTACAGAAAAATACTGTTTACATGTTTTCTTTTTTTAATTAATTTTATTACAGGCCACCTTAATTACAAAGTGAAACCATTTGAATTCACGACACACAAAAATTTCTACTTTCCCCTACACCAATTGGTGTGAAACACCCATGCTAAAATAAATTTTGAGATGTTTTTGAAATATGTGAAAATTTTGGTATAGTTAAATCGAGTAAAGATGAAATATTTCCCATGAAATTGTCTTGATGTTAATTTATAGCCATTTAAATAATGGCTCTCCACTATTTCCTGTTCTTTATACACCCTTAGGAAATTTGGCCTTTTTTTCTTTATTTTCTAATCCCTGTTCTGCCAGCCATTTACACAAGGTCATTAGGGAGCTTATGCACTGTAGAGTGAGTGGCCATGGTTAGATGTATGCAGTGGTTGAGTTTTGGTTTTGTTATTTGCACCTGTTTGACCTCAAGAAGGAGAGAAGTAAGTGTTTCAGAGGCTTACATTCAGGGTCAGATGTGAGCCATAATAGGGTAGTTGATTTTGATTGGCTGAGCTAGCATTGAAAAGATAGGAGAAAGTGAATTGGTTCTTGCACGTCAAGCAATGTAAACATATTCTCTTTCATGTCTGAAACGGCTCCCCAGTGAGGTGGGGGATGGTAACCCCTGCTGGATAGTTAGATAATGTACATATCAACATGAATAATAAAAGTTATTAAGTTAAAATTCTCTGTGTTTGAAGTCTTTCATTGCTGAACCAAAACAATGCTCGTTGGCCAAGAGAATACAAGATGAGATCACCTCCACCAGAGGGCTATGCAACATTTGTGTGTGGATTAGTGCATTTTTAGTTAACTTTGTATCAATTTACATAAGCAAGCACACACACGTGTGCAAGAGAAGTAAAGAGAAGCGTAAATGTCTATATATAAGAGAAACATGTTATTTTGTCTCTTTCTATTCCTACCAACTAGGTTTTTGCATTTGGCACAATAATTTAGATTTGGTAGGCATTTGAAAAATGTTATATTGTGCACGAAAAGGTAAATTTGATCTTTGTGTAATTAAAATTTTATACTATTTTTCATGAAATAGTCTTCATGTTACAATATGGAGTGTTTATATTTTTAGTAGATTTTTATTTTTTATTTGTTATGGCCATTTTCAATTTTTGCTGATTTGAAATTTGTAGCCATTTAATTAAAATTTAACTAATGAAAACTAGGTACCTCCAAAAATTCACTAAAAAAAGAAATAATTTAGATTAATTTAATACAATATTAGCTGATCAAAAGTATAATTAAACTGATTTGAAATAAATATTATTTCTTTTAAGTTTAAAATACCACAGAAATTAATTTTTTAAGCAAACAGTAGCAGTGATTTTAACTTGACAGTAGCCATGTCTACATGTTTGAAAAGGTGATGACAGAGACTTTATCAGTAAAACAAATTAAGAAATTAATGGAAATTCTACTGCTACACTTTGCATAAAAATTCATTTCTGTTGTATTTTAAACTTAAAGTAAATCATATTTGTTTCAAACCAAATCAGATTAATTATACTTTAAATCAGTTAATATTGTATTGATGTGATGGGAGATATAATGCTGTTCCATGGAGACTTTATCTGGAGAACATAATTGAAGAAAATAACATGGGCATCTTTTTTTATATAACTATGAAGTACACAGTAAACTTTAAATTTTCAGGAAAATATTCTTCATAATACCAGGTCATCCCATAAGTTCTGTCCGAATTTTGAATAAAGAAAACAAGTGACCAAATGTTACAGATTCAATCAACAATGTATTTTCCCTGATTATCTATGACTTCCTTCCATCTATTAACAAGCTTACTAATTCCATTACTGTAAAATGCTTTTGGCTTTGATTCGAAGAACTCACAAATGTCAATTTTAACTTCTTCCTGTGTTATAAATGCTGTTTCTTCCAAATGATTCTGTAAGCTACGAAACAAATGGTAGTCTGAAGGAACAAGATCGGGAGAATAAGGTGGATGAGGAATTTTCTCCCAACCAAGTTCTTTGATCTTTTGTGACGTGATTCTTGCTGTGTGGGGTCGCGCATTGTCCTGTTAAAACATCACCTCCTTTCAATTCACTAGAGCAGGTCTTTTTCCCTCAAAGTTTGGTTCAAATGCTCTAATTGCTGACAGTATATTTGAGCATTAATTGTTGCATTATGTGGTAAGAATTCAAAGTGGGGTCCTTCCCCTTTACCAAGCTACTGTCTACGATGCTTAACATTTCGATAAAAGATCCATTTTTTTGTCACAAGTCTATCCAAAAAAGGTGAAACAAGTTGGCGGGAATGGAGAGAAGAGCAGATATCAACTCGGGATTTGAGGTTGTTTTAAGACAATTCATGAGGCACCCATTTTCCAAGTTTAGGAACTTTTCCAAGTTGTTGAAGATGACGATGAATAGTTGTATGGTTTGAACTGAGAACCACTGCCAATTCCTCAACTGATAAAGCAGGATTTTCTTCAAGGGCTGCTTCAAGAAACTTTTCATCAAACTCAAATGGACGTCCGGTTTGATCTTCATCTTCAAGGGTGAAATCTCCACCTCTGAATTTTGCAAACCATCTTCTGCAAGTTCTTTCATTCACACATTCCTCTCCATAAACTGAGTGAATGTTTCTAGCTGCTTCGGCTGCTGAGTTTCCTTTCTTGAACTCATAAAGCATTATGTGCCTCAAATGATTCTTGGGTACTTCCATGTTATCAGGGTTTTAATCAAACAAAATTTAATTTTATTGTTCTCTGAAATAAAATTTGATCAGTTTAAATGCATCTAATAATAAAAATAATGTTCAACTCCATTAGACATTATAAAATACTCTTTAAATTTTGTTCATTTTAACAAAAAGTTAAAATTCGGACAGAACTTATGGGATGACCTGATATAATATTTTATTTAGAAATTCAGTCTTTAATTTTACTATAGTTATCGCTCTTATTTTCTGATAATGTCGTGTATGGTCATTCGTACTTACAAAAATCAGCATGTTTATATTTATTGTATTTAAGTTAAAAGCAGGGCTTCTTTGAGAATGTAAATCATCAATTACTTTTTCAAACTGCTACTCACTTCCCGAAAATCTGTTCCGAATTGTAAAATGAAAACAGCAACATTAGAAAAGAAGAATTCATATTTAAAATCATTCTATAGAGCAAATTTCAAGTGAACTAACTATCATTTTCTTATGTTTTACAGATTAAGTCTTTGTGAAACAACAATCAGTCTGTCATCTCCTTGAAAAACACATAAACATGGTTATTGTCAGTTAAAAAATGCTACTGTTTACTTGAAAAATAATTTTCTCTTGTATCTAAATCATATTTGTTTCAAATCACATTAACTGTACTTTAAATTAGCTTATATTGTGTTGACATGATGACAGATGTAATGTTGTTCTACGGAGATTTTATCTATAAAACATTGGAGAAATGGACATGTGCGACTAGTTGATATAATTTTTAATTACTCAGTAAACTTAAAAATTCAGGAAAATATTACTTGTAATCTAATGTTTTGTTAAATTTTAGAAATTTAAATTCATGATAGTTTTCAATTTTATTTTCTGATAATGTCCATGAACTTCATTCATCCTTATCTTGTGAAGCTCCTTTCGGTGCATTTGCTTCCCAGATAAATTTGATCTTCAAACATATAATGCAATGTCAGTCAGTATCTTTTGTTTTCTTAATTCCTGTTCTTTTATTGTACTATTTCTCCTTAATTCTAATTCTCTTTTTCCCATATTCTCTCAAACTTGCATCTTAGTGGCTTTATTGCCAGGCCTGAGATAAAATGATTTTTTAAGAAATATGACTAATTTAATTTCATGAAATTTTAAGTAATCTTTTTTTTCTATTTTTTTGTTTCTAATGATATTTATGACTTTGGATAATTTCATTGTTTTTTCTTTTCTTCATCAAGCAAGACCGCCCCCCGTTCATAAATTAAAAAATGCAATAAAACAGAGTCATTATTTAATTAGAAAAGATTATTGTGGACACTTCTGGCTTAAGAAAAAATATTTTTGACAAATGAAAACAATTTTTTAAAAAATTTATTATGTATTTTTACAATAAGTGTTTACATTTTTTAAAAATTTAAATTAGTAATTATGAACTTTTATATCTTAGAATTCTGTATTAATTTTCAGGGGTCAAGTGATTTTGTTATTCAACAACTATATTTACTAATAATAAATGGAATGTAACCCTTCTCTTGCTGCGTTGGTCTTCAGGAACCTACAGACCACTATGCTAACCATCTAGCTGATCCCTCACTCATTAACAAGTTGCTGGTTTGTCGCTCGTATAGTGATGATGAACATGGTCCTATGTGAATACAGATGGCTTTCGTCACCTTTACGATAAGTCAATCCTCTGCCACTTAAGAGTTATTGCCCTTGGTCTAGGGCACACACCAACATGGTGTTCTACCCTTGAAACCAAATCTATACAAGTGTCTCCTGTATTTTTTAAATATTACAACATCGTGGCAGTGGTAAATAACTATAGTTACTGTTCTTATTTTCTGATAACGTTTTGTATGGTCACTCAAGTTTACAAAATTCAGCATGTTTATACGCATACAAAAAACTTCAAAATTCTTTTAAAAATATTGGTGTTTAATAATTTGTATTAAGTTTTTCTATCTCTGATTAGTAAACATAGTTTTCGTTTAATAAATAAGGCACAAAATGATACCTTTCTTTATTTACAGGTCTGATTTTTGAAAATGCCTCATCATTTATACTGAATATAAGAATCAAGGGAAAAATGCATTTCAGTTTGGTTTATACATTAAAAAAATCTGATCTAATTTTTTTCTTAATTCACAAAACAACAAACACTGGATAGATTTGTAGTGAGGCAGATTTTTGGTTAAGATAATATGAAAATTTAGCAATTTTTTAGTATCTGTCTATTTTTCTGAGATGAGGATGACAAAGATGAGGACAATAGTCTGAATAATGTAAATAGTGTGTGTACATAATACCTAATCTCAGATATACCGAAAATATGGAGACAAATTTTAAAATCCTATGAGAAACTGGCACGAATATCGAACCATCTGACATTCCTACACTGATGCAGAGACCTACAACTCATCCCTTCGAGACTGGCACCAAGACTTCCCGTCAATTCAAGGAGAGCCCGTCTGGTTGCAGAAAAAGCGGGACACGCCCTTGTCCAAGAGAGAATCTATCGTTTGATAAAACAGAAACTACAAGCTCATATCTCCCAGAGGCTTGAGGATTTCTTCAACAGAATTACCAATGAAGAAGACTAGAGAAGGATCCAAAATGACCTGGATAAATCCTTCAGACATGAATTCGATGTAGTCAAGACTCGCCAAGAACAAAAATTGCAACAAAGATGAGGACAATAGTCTGAATAATGTAAATTGTGAGCATTTCTTTATTTGATTTGTTTTTACAATAGTTTACAGCTGTTGATTGTATATTGTAAACAGTTTTTTTAGTCGCCAAGAACAAAAGTTGCGACAAAGATGATGACAATAGTCTGAATAATGTAAATTGTGAGCATTTCTTTATTTGATTTGTTTTTACAATAGTTTACAGCTGTTGATTGTATATTGTAAGCAGTTTTTTTTCTTTCTTCACCAATAATGTTTTATACTTATGAAAAATAAAATGTCTAAAAATGTAGATATAATTTGATTGTTTGGTCTATCTGTAAATGAGGTTTGTGGGTACATTATCAGAAGGGAACGTACATCTCTTTACACCGCCTCTTTAAAGCGCATGCGTCATTGTAGCAATAACTCAGTGGAAAAAAAAAAAAAAAAAATATAGAAAAAAGAGGTAAGCACATGTGAAATTCTCTCTCTATCAATTAAAATTAGTGTTTTGGTGTTAGTATCTTCATGAAATCCCTAAAATAGAGCTTATTATTGAAGATCCCTAGAATAGCATGATAAAAACTGCTTTAAACTTGATGAAAACAATTTTTTTACCATCAAAGTATCATTTTTAATTTTAATTAACGAACCCATTCACCAAAAATCTGCTCTGAATTGTAAAATAAATGTTTTTTTTTTTTTTTAAATGATTTACTATCTCCAAGGATTCTGGTTTAAAAAAAGAATCGCCAACCCAAATCCTTTCTTAATTTCTCGAAATTTGATGAGAGTTTGTGGTAACTGGTAAGCCTTGTGGTAAGGTAATGAAATGTATTTATTTACAATTTACATTTGCTGCTTTTAAGATAACGTCATTAAAATGGACTTTTTTCTGCATTTGTTTTGCTAATTTTTCTTAAAAACATAAACAATACAATGTGTAAAACTGTTTTTTTGTGAGTAAAAGTTTTTTTAGTTGAGTAAAAGTTAACGTACATAATTTTTAAGTACGGATGCTTCAAAATAATAAAAAAAATTTTTTTCGGTATTATTTTGATGTAGGTATGTTCAATAATTCGCCAAAAAAACAGCATAGCATGTTGAAAAAATCCCCAAACTTAATAAAAACAAAGTTTTATCGTGAAAAAGTTTATTAAGAAGAGGAAAGACTAAAATATTTTTTTATTTTATTTTTTTTTTTAACCAACAAAAAATTTTATTTTTTTTTTTAACCAACTAAAAAAATTTATTATATTTATTTTATTTTTTTTTTTAACCAACTAAAAAAAAAAAATAAAATTTTTTTTAATTCATTTCTCTGAATATGCCCTGAAAGTTTCATTAAAATCCGACAATTTCGCAAGATTTTCCAAATCAATGTTTTTCACCGAAAAAAGCTCAAAAAAAACCCCAAAAAACTTTTTCTGACGTAAAAAAAAAAAAATAAAAAATTGTTAACCAAATTTTCAAAGCTACAAGGGAGTAAAAAATTTCAAAAAATAATTAAAAAATACTTTGGTCTTTTCTAACATAAACATTTTATTTTTAAATGATAAAAAAAACTTTGTTTTTATTGAGTTTTGTTTGGGGGATTTTTTTTCATCGTGCTATGCTGTTTTTCCTGCAACCAAGTGGAGATTCTATAATCTATATTAAAAGAAAAGACCAAAATATTTTTTGAATATCTTTTTACATATTTAATCCTTTGTACACAAGCTTAATGTGTATTTTTGAAAAAAAAAAAAAAAAAGTTTAAAAGAAGCGAAAACATGTCTGATTTACAGCATAGCATAATGAAAAAAGGCCCCAGACTTAATAAAACAACGTGAAAATGTGGCGCGTTATTAATAAGAGGAAAGACCAAAGTATTTTTAATCATTTTTTTCTTTTCTAGCATGTTTGAAATTTTGGTTGAAAACCTTTTTTTTTAGGTCTCATAGAGCATTAGCGCTTTTTTTTCAGTTGAAAAACACATTAATTTGGAAATTATTGCAAAAATCAAATAATTGTCGGATGTTAATGAAATTTTCAGAACTTATTAAAAAATGAATGAAATTATTTTAGAAATATTTATTTTTTTATTTTATTTTTTTACATCTGTTACACACGGCCTCACTTAATTTTTTGAAAAACTTGAAAACTCAAATGCGCATCTCTGTAATTTTTTTTTTTTTTGCAGAAAACTTTGAAGAATACAAATCATCAATTTTTTTTTTGTAAATCGATTAAAACTACTCTACCTAAACAAAACTTTAGCTCTGAATTGTACGATATAGAACCCAATAAAACTAAAACAATATTCAATTAAAAAAATCTTTTAATGGCTATTTTGAATAATTAATAATACACATTTTTATTTTTTCGATGAAAAATGAATTTTTAAAAGAATTGTTTTCTTCTTTTTAATTTTAAATGCAAAATGTCATAAAATTGTTAAATAAAATTAAGTTTGAAGCTGTGAATCTCTGGAAATGCACTCATTAAAAGATCTACATTTTACTGATTTAAAATTTGAAAGCTTATTACAATCTGTAAGCAAAATGGTCTACTTTTACAATAAGTTTTAATACACCAAAGGAATGTATTAAAATGGCCTCTGACAAAACTATGAAAACACAATTCTGAAATAATGTCACATGTGCTAGAGTTGTTTCTACTGATAGCAAGGATCTGGCCTCATAAATTGCATTGATTTCATATCAATTTCTATGACAGACTGACCATCATCCATTTTTTAGTTATATATATTTTTTCTTTTTCAGTGAGATATACTGCAATTATTAATTTTTTTAGATTCAATTTTAGGGACGAAAACAGTGCGGCTTTGGACATATCTTCATCAAAAAAAGTACCTAAAAAATCAATAAAATATTAGACTTTTGAAAGTATTTAATTTTTAAGAATTATTTTATAATTAATTAAGCTGGTTTACTTAAAGATTAAAAATACTTCCGTCTGATAAATTGCCCTAATGATAGACCAATCATCATGTTAAGACCTGCTTCTCTTATTTCAAACTAAATTTTTTCTACTAAAAAATTAACTAATGTTTGTTTCAAATTACATTAAGTACACTTTATATTTTCTAATTTTCCAAAAAATAACTTTAGACAAAGAATAATTGAATTTTACAAGATTTTCAAACTGAGAAATTCACTTTTGTTTACAAAACTGTCAATAATGGCTGACATGACTGATTTTACGTCAATTTTGATGACTCAAAAAAAAAAAAACAAGATATTTAGCTAAAATTTCAGATCTGCTAGAAAGGATTAAATTTTTTTTTAAACTATTCAAAAAATACTTTGGTCCTTCCTCTTAATAATAACATAAAGATTTAGACAATAAAAAATTGTTTAATCAAGTTTTGAGCCTTTTTTCATCAGAGTATATTATTTTTTTAGCGAAGTATTGAATATACCTATATATTAGGTATCTACACTTTTTCATGGGTAAAAATCTTAGCATAATGAAAAAGGCCACAAACTTAACAAAAACAAAGTTTTGTCATCAAAATGTTTATGTTATTAAGATGAAAGACCAAAGTATTTTTTTGATTATTTTTTTGTATGCATACAAAGTTGTTGAATTTTGTAAAAATGAGTGACCAAACACAACATCACCAAAAAATATGAGCGATAACTACTATAGTAAATTTAAGGCCAAAATTTAATAAAACATGTTTATTAAGTTTTTCAATTTTTGATTACTAAATATAGTTTTCACTTAATAACAACGTGATCAAAGTAAAGTTCTGTTTTTAAAAAAATTTGCAAATGGCAGGACCTGTGTTCAGTATTGGAAATTTTAATTTCTTTCATCCAAAAAGTCCAATCGACTTGACATAACATTTTGTTCGCTAACATATTCCTTTTTTACTGTGAATATTTTCAGTTTACTGTTGCCACCCTGTTGTAATATTTAAAGACAGTAGACATTTCTATGAGTTTCAAGGGTAGAATGCCATGTCGGTGTGTGCCCTAGACTAAGGGCAATAACTCTTAAGAGGCTATTATTATTACAATATTTTCCTGGATTTTTAAGTTTACTGAGTACTTAAAAATTAGATAAAAAATGTCATTTTCTTCAATTATGTTCTACCTATAAAATCTCGGTAGAATGACCTAAGATCTGTCAAAACAAAATTAGCTGATTTAAAATTAAAATATAGTTAATCTGATTTGAAACAAATATTACTTACTTTAAGTTTAAAATACTGCAGAAATGAATTGTTATGGAAACAGTAGCAGTGTTTTTATTTGACATTAAAAATTAGGTTTTTTTTTTTTTACATAAAAAATTAGTTTTTAAAATTTTGGTGCATGATGAATGGCGGTACCTCGATAAGAAATAACTTGGAATGGCAGTACCTAGATAAAAAATAACATGGAATGGCAGTACCTCGATAAAAAATAACTTGGAATGGCGGTACCTAGATAAACAATAACATGGAATGGCAGTACCTCGATAAAAAATAACTTGGAATGGCGGTACCTAGATTAAAAATAACATGGAATGGCGGTACCTAGATAAAAAATAACATGGAATAGCGGTACCTAGATAAAAAATAACTTGGAATGGCGGTACCTAGATTAAAAATAACATGGAATGGCAGTACCTGGATTAAAAATAACATGGAATGGCAGTACTTAGATTAAAAATAACATAGAATGGCGGTACCTAGATAAAAAATAACATGGAATAGCAGTACCTAGATTAAAAAATAACATGGAATGGCAGTACCTCGATAAAAAATAACATGGTATGGCGGTACCTAGATAAAAAATAACATGAAATAGCAGTACCTAGATTAAAAATAACATGGAATGTCGGTACCTAGATTAAAAATAACATGGAATAACAGTACCTTGATAAAAAATAACATGGAATGGCGGTACCTAGATAAAAAATAATATTGAATAGCAGTACCTAGATTAAAAAATAACATGGAATGGCAGTACCTAGATTAAAAAATAACATGGAATGGCAGTACCTAGATTAAAAATAACATGGAATGGCAGTACCTAGATTAAAAATAACATGGAATGGCAGTACCTAGATTAAAAATAACATAGAAATTGTCGCGGGTTACAGTTTACAGTATTTTGGAAACAAGTTTTACAAAGTTAACTTGATTTAATAAAATTAATTTTAAACAGGTATCGAAAATTAGCAGAGGTACATAGATTAAAAATAACAGAAATTGTAGCGGGTTACAGTTTACAGTATTTAGGAACCAAATTTTATGAAGCTGGTTTGAAAAAGTAGGTGAGGTTGAAATTTTGTCCTTTTGTTTTTTTCCTTTAGTTTTCTTACGACATGGTGACAGACAGTTTGTCATTTCAGAAAGCGAAATTTTATGAAATAGACGTTTTTCCAAAATGATATCAATATTATGACCAAATGATAATGTAGCATTTTGTCTCTAGATAACTTTTTGGGGGCTTCTTCTCTGGAGGTTTTGCCACTTTATCTCAGAAACTCATTGTTAGACTAAAGGCTGAAGTATGAATTCCAAAACCCTATCAAGATGGAGCCACTTATCTAATGGGTAGATATTCCAGCAAGTAAAATTTTCCTTTTATTTTCTTATTTTAATAACATTCATATATTGTTACACTTTGTCACTAAGTATTATAATGAAACATCAACAGAAATCCATACTGAGTGTTGAGTTAGGCCCATAGCCTGTTGTGTTGCAGTGGCAAATTGGAATAATGCCATGGAGTATATAGTAAAGGAGAATGGAACAAGATACGTACAATGTAACAGGTTTATTCACCAACTGACATACAACAAAAAATATGCAAGAAGTATATTAACCTTTTTTGAGAGTTCCTCAGAAAGGGAGATAACTTTATCTACAGTTTATGCTAACATCCTTCTTTAAACTTTGGATAGTAGTAATTTTGGTACCAATAATTGTAATCTGGTCTTAAGCAGAGATTTTGTAAAAATGTCTGCAGTATTCTTATCTCTTGGTACATGTCTCAAGTTTATGGTAGCATCGTCAATTTTGGTTCTTCTGAAGTAATATTTTATATTGATATGTTTAGTACTTTGACTTGTGATAGGATCCTTTGCAATACATATTGCATTCTGAGTATAGATTTGTTGATATTCATCAGATGGATTAGGAATTGTCCTTCTGGTGTCATAGCTTGATATTCTGCTTCACATGAAGACAAGGCTACAGTAGGCTGTTTTTCACTTCTCCATGATGTAACAGAAATTCATACTGAAAATGGAATTCTCTACTGAAAACAGGGAAATAAAAGAGAATTGCCTAAAACTTGAAATTGAATTAAGGAAAATTGATCCTTCTGAAATTGTCAGATGCTAATAGTTTTGTAGTCACTTAAAAATTAGAAGCTATTATATTTGGTTAAAAGGAAGTCACAAATCATTTAGAAAAAGTGTTTGTTCATTTCAAAGGCAGAAAAATATGATTGGTTGCCAGGACAATTTTGAAAAATTTATTCAAGACTCTCTAGGAGAACTTTTTTTCTTTTAAATCCCCAAGGACTTGTGCATATAACTAATATAAACATGAAGCAATACCAAAAAGAAATACTCAGAATTTACATGAAATGAGTTTGGAGGAAGGTGGCAAATATATAAAAACACATATAAAAGTCATTGTGATTCTGCAGAGACTTGAGGTAAAACTTTGTAGGTAAGTTATCAGTGCCTTGGCTTTACAGTCTTACTTACAAAGACACTTACTGATGAAATGTTAGAAAATTCCCAATAAATTTTTTAGAAAGTTATTCCTTGTATTTTCTAATAATGTCATGTATGGATGCCTGTATGTGCAAAAAGTGGCAGGTTTATACACACACAAAAAAGTTCAAAATTCTTTTTAAAATAGTGGACTTACTGAATTGTATTAAGCTTTTCAATTTATGATTAGTAGATATAGTTTTAACTTAATACCAATATCACCTCACCTAGACAAATTAATATGGAATTTAAAACTTTATAAAAAAAACATTAAAATTAAGATCTTAGAATAATGAACACAGATTTAAAATTTAATTTCTCTGCAAAAAGACATTCAAATTTCCCATACTAATTTATGGTCTCCCTTTGATGCAAGAAAAACAAACTTTTAACCAAAAAATAATTTAATACTAATAGTTAAAAAATCCTTTGGTCTTTCATTTTAATGATATATTTTTTTTCTGTTTTGCATAATGTATAATTCAATCAAATGAAAAATTGCACATTAATTATGGAAATTATTTCATTATTCCCGTATTTATCTTTTTTCCAATTGTTAACTAATAGTTTAATAAATAAAAGGTGGTATTAACAAAAGATCTCTTCTTTTTGTCACTGATGAAAATGATGGTAAGTTTTTAATGGGCAGAGATAATAATGGGCCACAGATAATGTTTTTAATGGGCAGAGATAATAATGGGCCACAGATAATGTTTTTAATGGGCAGAGATAATAATGGGCCACAGATAATCCTGCAGCAGATGGTGTCTGCTCTGAACTTGATCATTGGTGCAGATCCATTTTGGAACCATGGTATTGCACTCAATTTGCAAGTCGGGATTTGACATTTTTCACTACAAATATTTTTAGTCTTTTTTGCTTTTATTTTTTTTATAAATACATGTGAAGATATTAAACATTTTAAAGTTGAAATAAATCTTCTCATATGCTTGTTTATAATTACTTCAGTTTAAATAAAATTATTTTCCTGTAATATAAAACTAATTTGAGCAGACCATTATAAAAGTTATTTCATTTTTACTATGTATTTTATATTCCAGTTTTTAACTATTAGATTAATAAATACTTTTTTACCTTACCCAGATCAGATTTCATGGAGGGAGACTTAGCAAATGATCTTCTCCTGAGCTCTGGATTGTTTTATTGGGCAGAGTTGCCTGTAGCACATAATCTCATTCTAGGTGCTGCTGGCTATGGAGTTTGTCATATTGCCAGTGACTTGAAGAGTCCAAGATGTCTAAAAAAAAAATCAACAAATATTTTTCAAGATCCATATTTAAATTGTTTCTGAATTCACAATATTCTTATGCTAATTGAATACATTTCATATGATGTGACGTAATGGTGAATCAAACTTGTTTCACTGTAAAATGTTTGATATTCACTGGAGGCTGCTGCTGCATTATTGAAATAATAATTCCATGTATCTCTCATAATAGATTACTTTCATATATTATTCACTGCCTCTATTAATATATCACTTATGCCTTTATTTTTCACAGATATTTTTGCTGTACAAAAACCAGAAGACACCTCACTTTATGATAGGACATATTCATGCAACATCTTGTGCACTGTTGTGAAGTCGGACATAATAGGTGAGATGGAAGTGCATATTACAAAAAAAAAAAATCATATTCTTGTAAAGTTTGTGGATCTCCATTTTCACAGAAAAAAAGTATTGATCATTCATAATTGTATGCACACTGGAGAGAAACCATACTATTGTGAATTTTGTGGTTCTGCATTTCCACAGAAGTTTTATTTACTTACACATATGCATACACACACTGGAGAGAAACCATATTTGTGTGATGATTGTGGCTCAGCATTTTAAAGAATCCAGATTCAGTCAAACACATGCATACACACACTGGAGAGAAACCATATTCTTGTGAAGTTTGCGGATTTACATTTTTACAGAAGTTGAATTTAATGAGACATATGCAGATACACATTAGGGAGAAACCACATTCTTGTATAGTGTGTGGATCTGTATTTTCACAGATGTCAAGTATGGTCACACATATGCGCATGCACACTGGAGAAAAACCATATTCTTGCAAAGTTTGCGGATCTGCATTTTCACAGAAGTCACATTTAGTGACACATATGCGTACACACACTGAAGAGAAACCATATTCTTGTGATGTTTGTGGATCTACATTTTCACAGACATCACATTTACTTACACATATGCATATACACACTGGAGAGAAACGACATTCGTGGAAAGATTGTGGTTCTGCATTTTCACAGAATCCACATTTGGTCAAACACATGCATGCACACAATGGAGAGAAACAATATTCTTGTGAAGTCTGTGGTTCTGCATTTTCACGGAAGTCTTATTTATTTGCACATATGCATACACACACTGGAGAGAAACCATATTCTTGTGAAGTTTGTGGATCTGCATTTCCACAAAAGTCTTATTTAGTTAGACATATGCGTACACACACTGGAGAGAATCCATATTCTTGTGAAAATTGTGGATCTGTATTTTCATGGAAATCTAATTTTGTGAGGCATTTGCGTACACACACTGGAGAGAAACCACATTCTTGTGAAGTTTGCAGATCTGCATTTTTGTGGAAGTCAAATTTAATGAGACATATGCGTATACACACAGGGGAGAAACCACATTCTTGTGAAGTTTGTAGATCGGCATTTTCAGAAAAGTCAAGTATGGTCACACACATGCATATACACACTGGAGAAAAACCATATTCTTGCGAAGTTTGCAGATCTGCATTTTCACAACAATCACATTTAGTGACACATATGTGTACACACACAGGAGAGAAACCATATTCTTGTGATGTTTGTGGATCTGCATTTTCACAGAAGTCTCATTTATTTACACATATGCATACACACACTGGAGAGAAAACATATTCATGAGAAGATTGTGGCTCTGCATTTTCACAGAATCCAGATTCTGTCAGGGACATGCATGCACGCACTGGGGAGAAAACATATTCTTGTGAAGGTTGTAGCTCTGCATTTTCATAGAAGTCAGAATTTTAGTCAAATATATGCAAACACACAATTGAGATAAAACATATTCTTGTGAAGTTTGTGGATCTGTATTTTCATGCAAATCATATATTGTCAATCATGTCTATACACATTGAAGAGAAACCATATTCTTGTGATGTTTCTTGATCTGCATTTGCATTCAATATAATGTGTCAGTAAAAACATAACTTTTGTCATTAAAAAATTAGTTACTTTTTAAAACAAGTGAATGTTTTATGTTTGAATCTCTGTTGATCTTTATTACAACTTGTTAATTTCTGTACTGCCTTGTTATTTCTACTCTGCTAAATGACTTAAAAGAAAGTAATTTGCATCTGTCTTGCTTCAATATTCCTACAAAATAATTTGAAGTTGACCAGTCAGTAAGATAAATTAGTGCTAGTGGTATTAAAAACCTCACTAGATGGCCCAGGGAAGAGTCCCCCTGTGAAGGTTTAAGCCATAACACAGCTTTCTGACAGAGAATTGTGTCCCAGAGCTGTTACCTCCAGAGCAGTATTTTCTTTTTCTATGTCTTGAATAAAAATTATTTATGAGGTATTTGCAGAAGATGTTAAACATTCTATCTTCCCTTTGTTCTTTCCAGCCAAATCTCCATCATAAGAATATTTCTCTTAATTATAATTTTAAAATAATTCAGCAGATTATGCTATTTAATTTATGGTAACTGGATTTGTGGTGATTACTTTCCTTGTGTTCCATTGTTTGATAGGGTGCATCTGAAAATGGTGCTTTTTTTTTGGTTGTCGTACTTCTCTGCCTTTTAACTAAGATTAAAGTGCAATATCAATTATCAGCTTCATCTGATTCCCTCTCTCTCTAATCTTCCCCTTGTTCTTACCTCCACAGTTTAAAGATGCCTTTAGTTTAAAATTAATTTTTAAAAATGAAAAAAAAATCTATCAAAGGTTTTTAGTTTTAATTTCTAGCTAATAAATTTAATATTTCCAATAAGTGTTAGACTGTACCTATGGACTATAACTTGCGTTTCACCTTGATTCCCTTTTAGCTCACCACTTGCAGGTGATTACTTATTAAATGTTGCTTGTGAATCGTGTATGTTGTTTCTGTTATAAATATTATTGTTCCATTCTCAACGTTTGTTTTTGGTTATTCTTATTCAGTAACCTTTTCCTAGGTTACAACATATATTGGGATAGATAGATGTAGACTGTGATAGATAGGTATATAAATAGATAACCTTTTCTTAGGTTACAGCAATAAGCAAATACAATTCTATATTTTTTGTTTGTCTAATTGTTCTTATTTCATTTAAGTCTTTTCCTAAAGTGAAACCAACAATGGGTTTCAAGGTACTCTCTTGTATTTTAAGCACATATGTCACAATTAGAAGTCGTTTTCTTGAAGCTGTTTCATAAATTCAACAGTAACAACTCATGCATCATTCAGGAGAAAAGCACTCATTTTCTCATAACATGGATGTCTTAATTGCTTGTAAAGTTTTTCTGTTAGTTTTCTTTTTTCTCTAATAGACTTAGTTTTAATATTCCAAGATACTTTCATTCTATTTGAAACCCAGAGTGAGTGGCAAGAGGGATGTAGTAATGCCCAGAATCAGTACAGAGAAGCTGTAACTTTTGGTCAATCATGCGTATGATATCATTTTTAAAATTCAAAACATTATTAGCTTTCTTCATAGCATCTTTGCTTAATAAAGAGATATTTCTGACTCTACTACAGCAGCACAAATTTTAATAACATTTTTTCCTGCTCATATACAGGATAAGTTTTCCCACCATTTAGCCAGTTATGTTATATGTATACATACATGTGTGTGTGTATATACACATACACATGTATATTAACTGCGGACAGAATGGGAACTAGAACTTCCGCCGGAAGGTGACTTCCTGTAAAATGTCTTAAGGAAATAAATGTATGTTCTTGCACTCCTATCTTCATCTCTCTTTTCTAAGTGCAGCGAAAATCATCGCCGACTCATCTTAACTCCAGTTTACGAAGAACTAATACGTGCACGGTAAGACCGAATCATTTTACTTCTTTGTTGACTGTAAACCTTATTTACTCCACGTTGTCTATGTGTCGATCGGCGAACACAACATGGTGTCAGAATTATAGAACCCACGTCTCTTCGGTTAATCCCTAAAAATCTCTTTTGAATATGGATTCTTCTTTCACTCCACCTACACCACCAGACTTTTCATCGAATAATCTTTCTGAAGATTGGAAAATTTTTAAAGAGGATTTAAAAATATATCTTACGGCTACGGAGAAACTCGGTAAAAGCGACGAAATAAAAACAAGCATTCTCTTGCAATGCTTAGGAAAACAAGGTCGCAAAATCTATAGGAATTTAAAATTTCAAACTGAAGAGGACAGTCTCACATATGCAACAGTTTCAGAAAAATTTGAAGAGTACTGCAACCCACGAAAAAATGTTACACTCTCTCGATTTCAGTTTCTCACTGCTCGTCAAGAGGAGGCAGAATCTTTTGATGAATTTGTCACTAGGATAAAATCACTTAGCCAAGAATGCGAACTAGGCGAACTATGTGACAGCTTGGTTAGAGATGTTATTATCATAGGCACTAATAACTTACGCCTACAAGAAAAACTGTTGGCTGAATCAGATTTAACTCTGGAAAGAGCCGTGAAAGCTGGCCGAACTGCCGAACTCACCACACAAAGACTTGGAATCTTACAAAGAGAGACAAAATCGGTCAACTACACAAGGAAAAGCTCATCATATAAGAAAAACATGGAGCAACTGCAGCAACAAAGATCTGGAAGAAGTGGAACACAAAACTCTTCAGACAACAAAATACAAAACTGTAGATTTTGTTCATTCTCCCATTATCGTGGAAACTGCCCTGCATATGGACAGACCTGCAACAAATGCAAAAAACGGAATCACTTTGCCAGCAGATGTCCTAGAAATAGATCAGTACACAGAGTGGACCATGATGATAGTGATTTTTCCTCCACGGATGATGATAAATCCAAAATGTTTGTAGATTGTATCTCCTCTAAATCCTCTGCCACTAACAAAAAAGATATAAATAACTACAAAATTAATGCCTCATCTGAAGACTGGAACGTCAATCTGGAAGTGAACGGGACAGACATAGTATTTAAAATAGATTCAGGTAGTCAAGTAAATATTCTTCCCACAAAGGATTACGAAAGATTAGCAAAACGTCCAAACCTAAAATCAACTGGTATAACACTATCTGCGTACAACAACACATCCATACCAGTTCAAGGCAAATGTATTGCGCAGATCATAAAAACAATTTGAAGCATCATGTGATGTTCATTGTGGCTGACATAGATGCATCTCCCATACTTGGACTGAAAACCTGCTCTAATCTCAACCTTATCAAGAGGATCTGCAAAATCAATACTAACAAGATTGATTTTCTCTCCGAATTTAAGGACTGTTTTGGTGAACTCGGAACACTCCCGGGTGTTCATCACATTACTATGGATCCCGATATCAAGCCGGTCAATAAACCCTCCTAGGAACATTCCCTTTGCACTGAAAAAAAAACTAAAACAAGAACTCAAACGAATGACTGAATTAGGCGTCATTACCTCAGTGACGGAACCAACAGAATGGGTATCATCACTAGTAGTGGTGGAAAAACCCAATGGCTCTCTCCGTATATGTCTCGATCCACGGAATCTCAACAAGGCCATCAAAAGAGAACACTACAGACTACCAACTGCATCGGACATAATCCACGAAATGGCAGGTGCAAAATTTTTCACCAAGTTAGATGCATCCAATGCATTTTGGCAAATTAAAGTTGATGAGGAAAGCTCCAAACTTCTCACCTTCAACTCACCCTATGGACGATTTAGATTCACACGTCTTCCATACGGCATTCATAGCGCTAGTGAGATATGTCATGCGAAAATAGCATCCATTATTGAACAGATTGAAGGATGCAGAAACTCACAGGATGATATCATTATTTGGGCAGACACTCCAGAAATACTAAAAAATAGAACCATTGCGGTTTTGAATGCCATAAGAAAATCAGGCATGAAATTAAATCAGTCAAAGTGCCAGTTCAACATAACCGAGTTGACATTTCTAGGGCACAAAATTTCCAGTCAGGGAGTCGAGCCTGATGAAAGAAAATGCAAAGCGATAAGAGACATGCCAGACCCATCAACTAAAACAGAACTCCAACGTTTCTTAGGCATGATAAATTACTTAGGCAAGTTCATTCCAAATTTGTCAAATGAAACTGCACCTCTTCGTCTCTTATTGGAAAAAGACAACATGTGGTCTTTTGACAAACCACAGAGAGAAGCAATTCAACGACTCAAAAACTTAGTTACGCAGAGTCCAACATTGAAATACTTTGACCCGGCACTTCCAATTAAAGTGTCTTCTGATGCTTCAACACTAGGACTTGGAGCAATATTAGAACAAAAACACAATGACAATTGGGATCCAATAGCATTTGCTAGCCGCTCTCTCACACCTGCTGAAGCCAACTATTGCCCCCTTGAACTTGAAATGCTGTCCATAGTATTTGCCTGTGAACATTTCCACGAATTCTTGTATGGACAACGTTTCATAGTAAACAATGATCACAAACCTCTAAAATCCATTGTCACAAAACCCATTGCAAAAGCACCCCCTAGAATACAACGTTTCTTAATGCGTCTACAGAAGTATGATTTTGAAATTGCATACACTCAAGGTAAACTAATGCATGTTGTTGACACACTCAGCCGTGCAGCACAGAAAAAGAACACACCAGAAATCTCTGACAGAGAAATGAACTTTTTTGTCCATTCCATAATGTCCTCCATACCCATCAGTGACAAACGTCAACAACAGCTCACAACTGAAACAGCGAATGACCAAACGTTACAACTACTGCAACATCAAATTATGATTGGATGGCCACAACATCGACACAACCTGCACCCTTGTCTTCACCCTTATTTCAATTACCGAAATGACTTAACGCGCTATAAGGGGCTGGTAATGAAGGGTTCACAAATTGTTGTACCACTCAGTATGCGTGCAGAAATGCGCAGAATTCTGCATCAGGCGCATTTAGGAATTGAAAAAACTAAATATAATGCCAGAAAGACTCTTTTTTGGCCGATCATGAACAAAGAAATCGAAGATATGGTAAAAAATTGTGATTCATGTCAACGATATAGCAACCGACAAAGTAGAGAGCCACAGATTCCACATGACATACCAGACCAACCCCTGCATAAGGTTGGCACAGACCTCTTCAGACTGCAAGGGAAGTACTACCTCATGGTAGTGGACTACTACTCGAAATTTTTGAAATAAGTTTACTCCATAATACAACAGCACTGACGGTGATTAATCAGACAAAAAACATCTTCGCTAAACATGGGATACCCAAACTAATAATCTCTGACAATGGCCCTCAATTTAAGTCAAGTGAATATAAAAAATTTGCCACTGAATGGGATTTTTCCCATGTAACTAGCAGCCCAGAATATCCACAGTCCAATGGTCTAGTGGAGAGGACTATCCAAACAGTGAAAAAAAATTGCATAAATGTTTCCAGACAGGAGATGATCCATACCTTGCGCTACTAACGTTGCGTACAACACCTGGCAAAGACAACTCTCCTTCACCGGCAGCTAGGCTAATGAATCGCCAACTGAGAACACTGCTACCAATCATGAGAAAAAATAATCATGATCATCAAAAGGCAAATCTAAATCACAGACAGACAGTACAATATAATAGCCATCAACGTGAGCTAACTCCTCTTAAGATTGGTGACCAGGTCCGTGTTCATGATGGTAAAACTTGGTCCAGGAAAGGAGTAGTGACTGAACGTTGCTCCCAACCTAAATCATACATAGTGCTGACGGAGAATGGTAGAAGTATACGCCGAAACCGTCGACATATACTGCAAGTACCCTGTTCAAAGACACTACCATCACAATCATATCCTGATACAATATTCAGCGCAACCAGACAACCTCATCTACCTAATTCACGTGAACCATGTCCAGCCGTTTCAGAATCAGGAGTCCGAACCAGATCAGGACGACTAATACATCAACCTCGATGGATGCAGGATTTTACAAAGTAAAGAAATTGTATCCTCAATAATAAAGAACTTGGGAGGGGGGATGTTATATGTATACATACATGTGTGTGTGTATATACACATACACATGTATATTAACTGCGGACAGAATGGGAACTAGAACTTCCGCCGGAAGGTGACTTCCTGTAAAATGTCTTAAGGAAATAAATGTATGTTCTTGCACTCCTATCTTCATCTCTCTTTTCTAAGTGCAGCGAAAATCATCGCCGACTCATCTTAACTCCAGTTTACGAAGAACTAATACGTGCACGGTAAGACCGAATCATTTTACTTCTTTGTTGACTGTAAACCTTATTTACTCCACGTTGTCTATGTGTCGATCGGCGAACACAACAAGTTATTGTTGTGGAACTGATGTCAAAAATTGTTTCTAGATTTAGTGTTGTCAGTATGGATTCCAACAGTTCACCAAGATGATTTGCAGGGACTCCACTCAACAGGCAGTCATAATGAAGATTCCTGGATGTCGTTACTTGTTGTGACTTTTTTACTCATTTGGACTTTTTTATAATTTGATTCAGTTTTTTTATTTTGTTTTTTTTTTCAGAAGTTCAATTTTTTTGTTGTTTCTTGTTACCAGTCTCTTTCTTAATTGTTTAATTGTAACAATGCTTTTGTTGACCTGATGACAGATCTAATAGTTTTTTAGAGAGACTTTATTTGTAAAACGTAATTGAAGATAATGATGATTTTTTTATATAATTTTTAAGTATGCAGTTGTCATAAAAATTGAGGAAAATATTATTAAATGTTTTGGATTTAAATTAGTTATCACTCTTATTTTTTGATATTATTGTGTATCGTCATTCATAGTTAAAAAAAAATTGTCAAATTTAATAGACATACAAAAAATTCAAAGTTTTTTTAAGAATATTGATGTCTGAGGATTTGTATTAAGCTTTTCATTTTATGATTAGTAAATATAATTTTCACTTAATCTAAAAGGCTAAAGTTTATACAGAATTTTAAAAATACTAATTAGAAAAATTCAAGTTTTAATAAATTTATCTAATTAGAATATTTTTAAAAATGAAATGAATTCTTGTAAAAATTCATTATTCTTTGAAAATAATTTTTTCTTAAGAGCAAATTTGGTTTGGCTTAAATGACTAACAACTATTCTTTGAGTTTAGAAATATATGATCACTAGCAAAACATAGAATGTTAGTGAAGAAAGTTGATCTAGATTTGCCTGATTGTCCCATGTTCTACCGGTTAGGTTATTCGGACCAGATGGCATTAGGCACTATGCCTCCTCTAGAGAACTCTACCTTGAAAACTAGGCATAGGATGGGTGGACACTGGTTCAATTTATCCTTACTGTGTTAATAAGAATGCCAATAATTTGAAGAGAGGAAAAAAGTCTTAAATCAAAAGCAAACACAAAAGCAAAGAAGATAGTAGATAGAGTGAAAGTCATACTGAAAACAAATTAATCTGATTTGAAGTAAATATTACTTATACAGTGTAACCCGGATATAAGAGAGTTGTTGGGACCGGAGAAGAAGTCTCTTATATCCGGGTTTGGTCTAATTTATATACATTAACACAGGCTCTAAATTGGGACCAGAGAAAATCTCTCTTATATCTAGAATAAGTAGAATAAAAATACAAAACAATATACAAGCATTTCTGAATGATGGTTTTCTTTTTCTTTGATCTTTATTGACTTATGGATGACCAGAAATGATAAATTTACGAAATCTAAGTGAATGCATTTTTTTAACTACCTAGTAATTTTTACAAATTAGCATATTTTCCATGATTATTTAATATTTTATTGACTTTTAGGTTTCAAGAAGCTTTATGAAATTTGCATTTCATCTCGAGGTTATTAAGTTTACTACCTTAAACAAAAAATTAATTAATTGAATTATGATCCAAAGTAAAATAAATACATAAAATTATTTAGTGAAATAGCCATTAAGAAAAGTAAAAAATTTTTTCTGATATTTTGAAGGTATGATTTGCAAAGACGTTAATGATGAAACGGAACTGAATTAAATGTGAAATAATTGCAGTGTCAGATGACACGTGAATCACAGGACATTTTTAAATATTTGTCATGTGTTGATTTTCATAGGTAAAAATTAGGAACGTTTTTTTCACTAAAAATTATTTTAAAAATTAAAAAAAATATGTTTGTGTACAAACGACTGTTATGAGCTTTTCAAATTATGATTCATAAATGTACTTTTCACTTAACGATATCACCAAACTGCTGTTTTGAAAGCAATGAAGAATTTTAAACAATTTTTGAACTATTATTATAATTAAAATATTAAAAAAATTGAAACAATTCTTATAAAAATTAATTTTCATCAAAAAATTTCATTTCTTCAGTCAATAGTGTCCTTTACTATAACTTATGTACAAAAGCATTTAAAAGCTTTTCTAATTAAATAATGTCATAGTTTTATTGCATTTTTTTTTTTACAATTCAGAGCAGATTTTTGATGAAACCAGCAACTGTTTTACAAAAAAAATACTGATGATTTACTTTCTCCAATAAAAAAAATCCCTCCTTAAAATTTAATTTCTTGAAATTTCATGAAATTAAGTGGGTGGTAACATATGTAAAAAAAAAAAATATATATATATATATATATATATATATATATATATATATATATATATTTTTACCAAGATTTTCTAAAAAAAAATTATTCAAAAATAATTTAATTTCTTAATATGTCCTGAAAGTCTTATTAAAATCTGAAAATTTGAATTTTGCAAGAATTTCCAGATCAATGTGTTTTTACCCAGAAAAAATGCAAAAAAAACCTAACCTTTGTCTTTGGTCCACCGCTGATGTAAAAGAAGCAAGATTTTTAACCAAAATTTACAGCATGCTACAAAGGAGTAAGAAGCTTAAGAAAATAATAGAAAAATACTTTGGTCTCTTAACAATAACATAAACATTTTGATGACAAAACTTTGTTTTTATTGAGTTTGGGCCCTTTTTTCATTATGCTATGCTGTTTTTTACACGACCAAGTGAAGTACCTATTTAAATAGGTATCTTCATGAAAAATCAATAAAAAAGAATATAGCATGACAAGGACGCTCTGAAACTTGATGAAAATTTTTTTTATCATTTTAATATTTATTATTAAGAAGAAAGACCAAAGTATTTTTTAATTTTTTAAAAAAAAATTTTACTCATTATTAGCACATCCAAAATTTTACTTAAAATTTTTTTTAGTCAGCAAAATTATTAAAACAATCAATGTCAGCCATTTTTTTAGAATCTTGTAAACAGAAATCAAATTCCTCTTTCAAAAATCTTCAAAAAATCATATACAGTTTTCAAAATTTATTTGAAGAAAATTAGAAAATGTAAAGTTTATTTAATATATTTTGAAAGAAACTTTACTTAATTTCTTCACAGAAAAAATGTTGTTTAAAATAAGAGGAAGCCTATCTTAACAATGGTGGCAAGTGGCAAGTGCAAATGATTGTTTCAACACATGTTAACAGCTAATGTGAGATTTGAGTTATCATAGGGAAGGACAGAAGTGATGTAATCGTTTTTTAGTTTTAAGTGAACCAGCTTATATAACTTGTAATTATTAAAGTAAAAACTTTCGGCATTCTAATATTTTTTTTTTTAGTAATGTACTTTTCACCTTAAGTTTGTTGATATTAACGGGAGATATTAAAAATATTATGCAAAAATACAAGTGCCGACTGAGATAAAATTTCATAAGAAATGTACATGAAATTATAATTTTAAGTACACTTATGAAATTTAAAGGTATTATTTTTATGGCCAATTAATTAAATTTTTAAAATATCACATAGAAAATGTCATAACTGACATAAAACAAAAATAAGACTATATAAATTTCTTAGAATAGGTAGCTAATAAATGTAGGTATCCTCATTTAAAATGTTATACATTTTTTAATGTTAATTTTTATTCCATATTTTTAAATTTAATTATATGGCAGTATTGAAAATGATTTTTTTTATTAATTATATAATCATTTACACTTTTTTTTATTTATTCAGTCAAGTAACAACAGAGATATAGAAATTGAAAAGAAATGCAGTGAATGGTATCAGACTTTTGTGAAAATTTGATGAGAACAATAGTGATTAAGAGGTAGTTCCATGCTCCTCAAAATCTCCAGTTACCCAATCAGAAGCCTTGCCTACCCAGGACGTGTTTGAAGGTAGATAATTATATGATATGTCCAAATCACACATGATACAATCTGTTGCCATATCACATTTAGCTAACTCATTTTCCTTTTTATAGAAAACATTATAATATAGACACTACATTTTTGTAGAAAACATTATAATATAGACACTACATTATTTGGACTACTGTCCTCATCTTTGTCGCCATATTTATTACAATATTTGGGCTGATGGTTGGAATGTCGAAGTGAACCCTTTATTTCGCTCACTGGGGTAGACTGTTCATGTTTAATGGATGTCAGTTATCTCCTGTTTATTCCACTGCCTTAACCGGGTATTGAACTCACACACTGTCACTGGATCTAACTAATGCCTTTATCCACTGTGCCATGTGTCCTTGAGGACATCTGTGTATGAATTTCTGGGTATTATAAACCTAATATCTTCAGCAACTATTTTTTACCAATGCTCATATTGCAATTTTTGCTGTTATCATTGTATGTTTTTACCAGAGCTCATATTGCAATTTTTGTTGTTATTATTGCTTTTCTCTGGGACTCCTTATTACTGGTTCCAATATTGTGTGGGAACCAGTAATAAGGAGTTGGAGAATTAACAGGAGATAACTAATAACTGACATCCATTAAACATGGCATGTGGAACTAGAACAGTGAGTGAAATAAAAGGTTCAGTTCGACATTCCAACCACCTGAAGATGGCCGGAGCATACAGTGGCCGAAACGTTGTAATAAATATGGCAACAAAAATGAGGACAATTGTCCGAATAATGTAAATGGCGTACATAATACTTCATCTCAGAAATATAGACAGATACTGAAGGGGTGAAGCGTTGGGATAAATAAGGTGACAAAGATGAGGACAATAGTTCAAATAATGTAAATAGTGTACATAATACCTCATCTAAGCAATATAGACAGATATTATAATATAGGTCACAAAACCCATTGACCCAACACACAAATAACTGATCAACAGAATTGACTTGTGGTGGACACGTTTTTCTATACTGTATCCGTGTCCTGGGTAAGATGCTAAACTACGTCCAACACCATCGAGGGTATGATGCTAAACTACATCTGCGTCCTGGGTAAGACAAGAGACTACATCCAACAGAAGGCCTTTGATCAGGAGGTTTTGAGGAGTGTGGAACCACCTCTTAATTGCTGATGTTCCGAGGTCCACCCTGACCTGAGGTGGTAGCATCTGTTAGGGTCCCAGCTATGGGCAAATAGTTAACCCTGAAACTGAGGTAAAAAGCATTATGAAAGTGTAAAAATAGGTTTTAATACCAGAAATACTTTGTAAAATATTATTACCAGAAATAAATTTTTGAAGAAAAAAAAACTATTACCAGCAATATATTTTAAAAAAAAAAAAATATTACCAGTAATATATTTTTGAAAAAAAAAAAAAAACTACCAGCAATACATTTTAAAAATAATATTACCAGCTATACATTTTTGAGTAAGAAAATATTACCAGAAATAGCTTTTTGACAAAACAAAATATTACCAGGAAAAAAATTGTCAGCATTAAATAACCCGTTGAGGTTGATAAGCCGTAAAACAAACCAGACTATACTGTATTTTAGTGCCAAGTCCAAATACTTTTGAAAATCAGCATCATTCAGCTCATTAACAAATTTCCAAACATTCCGTTTTGCTTTTATTAAATTGTTAATAAATTTACAATAGTAAATTACTCACTACTTTTATTTTCTGATGATGTGTATGGTCACTCGTACTTTAAAAAAATCAGCATGTTTATACACATGCCAAAATCAAAATTCTTTTTAAAATAGTTTTGTTAAATAATTTGTATTAAGCTTTTGCACTTCTGTTTAGTAAATATAAATTTCACTTAATAACAATATCACCTAAAAGGCTGAAGTTAATATAGAATTTTACAAGATTTAAAACTTAATAGATTTTTCGAATAAATTTAAACAAAAACTTAAAAGGATTTATGTCAAAAATCATCTTTTGTCAAAAATAATATTTTTCATAATGAAACAATTTGATTATTTTCATATTTTCTTAAATGACACTTTTTTTATGGATTTCGCCAGATTTTTTCATAGGTTAACATAAGATGAAAAGTTATCTTTCTTTTATTTAATTTATTTTTAGATCTTAAAAGAGTTAAAAGTTGCTGATTATATATTAAACTGTATGCAGGTTTTCTTCTTTTCTCATGAATAATTTTTTATGTTTGTAAAAAGTAAAATGTCTAAAAATGTAGATATAATTGTTTAGTCTGTCTGTAAATGAGTGCGAGTTACCTCTCTTTTTTATTTGTAGGTACCATATCACAAGGAAACATACACCGCCTCTTTAAAGCGCATGTGTCATTGCAGCAGAATCTGCATGGCAAAAAAGAGGTAAGCACATGTGAAATTCTCTCTCTGTCAATTCATATTCTTGTTTTTATATCTGACAAAGTTTATAGAAAACTGTTTATGTTTAGTTTCATGTTGAAGAAGCCACGAGTTTTGTAATGGCGAACATGACTTGCAAAAAAAAAACAAAAATTCTTCAACTGTCGACATCTCGCTGGTTCATCACTTTTGTCGCCATGCCATCCTTAAAATATATTAGGTACCTACACTAATTTTGTATAAATTTTCGATACCTAAGGATTTAAATGAATTTTTAAAAATTAAAACCGTTCCTCATACAGTTTAACGTAGGTACCTCCACTGGTGTATTTCAAATAGAAAATAGAAATTATATAGACTGGAAAGTAAAATTGCAGATTTCAGAAAATTTTCTTAAAAGCAGCCATTTTTTTAATTTTAAGAAATTTGTAAACAAATCAAAATTATCGGCTTTAAATATTTTCCAAAAATAAAATATATATTTGTAACACATTATTTGAGTAAAATTAGCAAATTTAAAGTTAAATTAATCTGATTTCAAATAAACATTACTTACGTATATCATAAAGTTCTTAAATTTTATTATTACTTAGGAAATTGTACACTTATTTTCTTTAAGCATAATCCAATACCTCAAACAATATTATATGAAAAAAAATATGTTTTGGAATATTTTGTGACCCTGAAAAGGGACATTTTTCTCCTTAGTTGCTTCTTCAACCATCCTCAATGCTGAGCTGCTTCAAGAAGTAAGTCCCACATAACATAGCACCAACTTCATATTTATCCAATTAACAGTCTTTGTCAACTTTATCATGAGGGAAATAGTAAATCTCAGATAATGAATTTATGAAACTCCTGATAAAGCCAACATATTCTTGGTTTAGACCATCAATTGGCCAAACATGTCTGATTCTATGGTCAGCTATGTTACTAGTCAGTATCAGATGTAACTCATCTGCACATTTGGAATATTTAATCCACAGAGATGAAAAATGATGGATTTGGAACTTTTCGCAACCTTTTGTAAATGAAAATGACTATCTCAATATCCAACAAAGCTTTAATCAGGAGTTTTTCTTTGATTAGAACTCCAATGATGATTTTGAAAGTCTTGAGTGGATGTTGACGCAGAAGTAGTTGAAGATGATAACCACACTGGTGGCTACTATCATCCATGCCTGACTAATTTTATGGGAGCTACTGCCGACCATCAATATAACTGATAGCCTTTACTGAAGGTGAAGGTGAATTATTTTGTCTATTTATAAATGACAAAATAATAACTTTTTTCAATGAGTCAGGTGAAAGAAAGTGCAAACAAATGCTCATGTCTTCTCATATGTAAACATGAGGAAACATGTCATTTTTTTGATAAAATGAGTGACTTCTTAGCAATTTTGTTTCTTATTGCACCCTAGAACTCTACAAGGAGTAATAAAAGTTAAAGTATGTTGAATTATTTGTATTTTTTTTTTTTGCATTTTAATTTTTTGTTTTCAGCATCAGAACATGAACACAAAAATGTAATGCATTACATGCAAATATTACTTATTCATTCTTTTTATTAATGTACAAAAGTTAAATTCTGTATGCACAATACAAAAAAGTTATAACAATTTTAAAACAGTAGACATTCATATTTTTGCACCCTAAAAAAAAACAAATGGAATAGCAGGGGGAACAATTCTAGAAAGAAATTAGCTTGGTAAATGTTAAAAAATAATAAATACAAAATATTCAATCCACAGAGAAAAAAATGACTGATATGGAACTTTTTGCCATCTTTTGTAAACAAAAATGCCCACTTCAATATCCAACAAAGCCTTTAATTAGGGGATTTTCTTTGATTAGGATTCCGATGATGATTTTGAAGGCTTTACTTGAGTGGATATTGATGGTGAAGTGGTTGAAGATGATAACCACACTAATGATATGGAGGGAAGTGATGATTATTACCACTAGTGGCTACTATCTAACCCTAACCCTTAAAAAAATACACTTGCAAAGCAACAGTTCTAGAAAGTATTAGTATGGTAAAGGCTAAATAATAATAAATACAAAAATTCAATTTATTTTTTCCTCCCCCCCCCCACCACACTTTTGACAATGTGTTGTTTGAGGGGATCTTTTTTTTTTTGATAAGTCAGTGTAGTAGGCACTCATCCAATGCCCTGATAGCATCTTACCAATGTTTTCCTAGGACTGACAACTTGATGGCAGCAACATGATTCATTCTTTTAACCCTTTTGACAGTCTCATTAGTAGCAGGAAATCTGAAGACAAATTCTTGACATCTTCAATTTATTTGCAAGTAAGATGCATCTAGCAGAAAAGTTATATACATCCAATTCCCTCTGAATCTAGGGAATGTGGACAACAGAAGTCCTGTGCTTTCAATAATATTTGTCATTGTGTTGGCCACTGTTGCTATATCCGAGGGAATTCATGGCCACAATAATTTTCCATGTTAGGCACTCAGTAGAATTTGCAGTCAACATATTGCACTTAGTGCAATCTCACAGGACTTTCCTTGTTTTCGATGAAATTGCTTTTGGTCCTTGCAAATTGCAATTTAGTTCAAAAATGTTCATCTTCCACTCCTTTTCCACCAGAAAAATAGTATAATGATTGACAGGAGTCCAGTCCATTAAGCATCATTTTATTTTTACCAGTATCTGTTTTAAGCTGTCATTAACACTTAGGCCAGTAACCATTGAACCTGCTTCAGTCAAGTTGTTGATGCAGTCACAAATATGCTGCTTGTAGTCAAGTGCAGTCCCTCCAGGAAGATATTCCAGTGAAACAAGATGGGAGGATGTTGGGTTTCGTTGTTAAAATCACACAGTTCACATGGCTTCCTTCCTTTGTAGAATCAAAACCAAAGTCTGTTTTCTGCACTCCATCAACAGTTTTGTTCTCTCTTCTTGTAATCCATTCACCTGACCAGCTCCAATATTGGAGTTTCATGGGAATTTGGAATTTGATGCATTTGATTATAATGCAGGACCATCCACACTTTTTAGTCAATTACAGAGACCTCCCTCCAGGAAGATATTCCAGTGACACAAGATGGGGGATTCTCCTAGACTAGTTTATCCAAGGCTATAGAACCCAGTCTGTCCTGCTATTTACCCATAGCTGGAGGGAGAAGAAGAGGATGGATTTCCCAAGGGTATGTGTTGTATGGATTTGACTGGATTCAAACAAAACCTCAGTCCAAACCACTATCCATTACTCCATGTTCTTTCTGCCTTACCACAACAGTCTTAATGTCTGAAAAGAAACCAAGCTCTCCTACTATTCAGGACACAGTTGTTGCAGAAAATTCCAAATAAAAGGTCGGCAGCAACAAAATTTTTGAAAAGACCCCAACAGTTCACAAAGACAAGATGTATGAACTTCATGCAGCAGTGGACTTTCCTGCCATTGAATTGATTGGATTTATTTTGCTTCATTTTCTTCTGAAGTTCTCTTATTTTTTTCTTTAGAAACAGGTACTTCTGTGATTTTCTGTGACAACGTTTTTTGTAAAGTGTTCAGTCTACTTAGCATAGTAAAAGGAGTGGCAAATGAACAATGGATTGAAACTGAGGTGGCAGTTGAAGAGGCAACAGATGTAGTAGCAGCAGCAGCTTTTCAATTTTTGCTTAGTAAATATACTTTTCACTTAATAACCTAACTCTGATAATGTTTGGAAGAATTTTAAAACATTTTTGCATCTTTATAATCAATATAAATGCAATCAATTCTTGTAAAATTTCTTTATTCATCCAAATTTTTTTTTTCAGCAGACTCTAAATTCCTTAACATATTTATAAAAGCCATTAAAAGATTATCTAATTAAATAATTTATTTTATGATTTGGAGCAGTTTTTAGGAAACTTTGTACTTAGTCTAAATGCTTGTTATATTTGGACTTGAAAATGGCCATTATCTTTTTCTGCTATTTTTCCCATGGCTTGTACCCTAACAAGCATTACCACCATAGGTTAAAGTGGACTTAGAAACAGTGGCAATTATGAGGTGGTTCCATGTTCCTCAATATCTCCACCCTAAAGCTTGGAGTCCTTGCCAATGGATGTCATTTATTCTCCTATCCAGGATAGTTTTTTGTGTAGAAAGTTGTAGGATATCATTAAGTCTGCATGATACAGTTGTGGCCATTTCACATTTGTCCAATTGTTAGTCTTCATTTTCATAGAATACATTGGAAAACTCATTGACAATAAATGTTCGACATAACAGTTCAAATGTGTTTTATCCTATGGCCAACCATATCACCACTTATAATTTTGTAAATGTTGTTTACAAAATTCCAATATGGGAATTCTGCCTTGATAGCAGAACTGGTGTAGATTATTTTAAATAAAAACATTTTTCCATCATATATAATTAATTTTAGCAATTATGAAAATTAAATTTTACCATGGGTTTTATATTCCAATTGTTGTTTAATAAATACTTCAGTTGCTTTCCCAGATAAAATTTCATTGCTTGTGTTTGGGCCATTGCTGACATTCCCATATAGAGAGACTTAGCAAAGGATCTTCTTCTAGGCTCTGAGTGAAATGATAGTTTGTTTTTATCGGGTAGAGATGCCTGAGCAGATAATCTCACATCAGCAGGTGCCCACATTATTCACTGCTCTTATAAGAATTATGTCTTTTTTTCTTCACAGATGTTTTGGCTTTACAAATACGGCAGTGGTTATTACTGAGAATTCCAATAAAGGAAATGACATTTAATTTTCTCTGAAAACACAGACAAATATATGCTACACATTTCATGTAGTGGAGATGGATCTATATTGTCAAAAGGAAGAAATAATGTAACTGTGGTTTAACTTTCTATAAAAACACATATACATACACATACTGGAGAAAAAAACATATTCCTGTGAAGTTTGTGGATTTGCATTTACAATCAGATTTGGTCAATCATATGTGTACACATGCTGGAGAGAAACCATATCCTTCTGAAATCTGTGCATCTGCATTTTTACAGAACTAAAATATGTCCAGACATATGCATACACACACTGGAGAGAAACCATATTCTTGCAATGTTTGTGGATCGTCATTTTCACAGAAGGCATATTTAGTCAAACATAAGTGTACACACACTGGAGAGAAACCATATTCTTGTGAAATTTGTGGATCACCATTTTCACAGAAATCATATTTAATTAGACATAAACATACACACACTGGAGATGAACCTTATCCTTGTGATGTTTGTGGATCGTCATTTTCACAGAAAATCAAGTTTAGTTAGACATATGCATACACACACACACTGGAGAAAACCATATTCTTGTGAAATTTGTGGATCATCATTTTTAGTCAGACATATGCATACACACACTGGAGAGAAAAATATTCTTGTGAAATTTGTGGATTATTTTCAACAAGTCATGTTAAACATACACACACTGGAGAGAAACCATATTCTTGTGACATTTGTGGATCATCATTTTCACAGAAATCATATTTAATTAGACATAAACGTACACACACTGGAGAGAAACCATATTCTTGTGAAATTTGTGGATCTGCATTTTCAGAGAAGTCAAGTTTGGTTAAACATATGCGTACACACACTGGAGAGAAACCATACTCTTGTGACATTTGTGGATCATCATTTTCACAGAAATCATATTTAATTAGACATAAACGTACACACACTGGAGAGAAACCTTATCCTTGTGATGTTTGTGGATTGTCATTTTCAGAGAAGTCAAGTTTGGTTAAACATATGCGTACACATACTGGAGAGAAACCATACTCTTGTGACATTTGTGGATCATCATTTTCACAGAAAGGATACTTAGTCAGACATAATCGCACACACACTGGAGAGAAGCCATATTCTTGTGAAGTTTGCGGATCATCATTTTCACTAAAATCACATTTAGTCAGACATATGCGTACACACACTGGAGAGAAACCATATTCTTGTGAATTTTGTGGATCATCATTTTCAGAGAAATATTATTTAAACATATGTGTACACATACTGGAGAGAAACCATATTCTTGTGACATTTGTGGATCATCATTTTCACAGAAAGGATAATTAGTCAGACATAATCGTACACACACTGGAGAGAAACCATATTCTTGTGAAGTTTGTGGATCTTCATTTGCAGAGAAAAGAAGTCATGTATGAACAAGCATATGCGTACACACACACTGGAGAGAAACCATTTTCATGTGAAGTTTGTGGACATGCATTTTCAATGGAAGTCAATTAAGTTATGATACATATGCGTACACACACTGGCGAGAAACCATTTTCATGTGAAGTTTGTGGATATGCATTTTCACAGAAGTCTCATTTAGCGAATCATGTCTATACACACACTGGAGAAAAACAAAATTCTTGTGATCTTTGAAAATCTGTTTTTTCAGTCAAGATAGAATATCTTTAAATTTTATTTGTCTGAAAAAGTACTTTTCAAAATAAATGAATTTTTGAAGTTTCAATTTCTCTTGGATAAGAAAAATGAATCCTCCTCCTCTCCTAATTCCCTCTTCCTCTTTGGTCTTGACTGCAACACTTTCAATGTCTGTTGAATTCTTTCTAATCATTAAGAGAGTCTCTGCACACTTCTTTTTCCCTGAATTAAATCCTTTTGTTTTATACACATTACAACAAATTGACTTTCAGGTTAACTCATCACAAGCTGTAACTACATGTCTCCACTTTGACTGAGTTTAAATAGTCAACTGCATAAGTGTTGTAATCCTCTTCTTCTTCTTCCAGAAGAAAACAAAGTCAAAGTGTAGTATCTGTTCCTCTCAACTTAATCTGATTCTCTTCCTCCACTTATATCTTCCTTTTGTTCTTAAATGGACTTAAAAAAATGTATTCTTAAAACAATAGTGTCTACAATATATCTTATTCATAAATGCAATTAAAAGCTTTTCTAAAGTGAATTGGCTTTGTTTTCAATATTTATATGTAATTTTTTAAAGTTTTCTTTGGACAGTTTAAAAAAATTGTTTTCCTCTGATAATTGTCAAAGATAGTTTCTTAAATTGTTTTTGTTTTACATTTATTGATTCAGTTTTAAAAAGAAAACAACTTTTCTTTTTTTTATCCAGCCCAGGGATTGAACTCACAATTACTATGTCACCAAATTCCGAAACCAACACTTGAATTTACTAGTTTATTGTCCCAAACTTGGAGCCTTAAAACTTCATGCAGGACAGCATTCAGTCCCACTTCTCATTATGGCTCATGCTGCACCCATTTTACAGAATTATGGAAAATATCATCTCTTTAATCTGTGAAATCAAGTTGAGTAATAATTTTTACATAAAAATAGTCTCATATCTCTAAGTGGATTCAAGGGAGACTATTAATTGTTTTAAAGAAAATCAACTGAACTGATATGCTTTTTATAAGAAACACATCCAATTTATTAAAAAAAACTTTCTAATTTAAGATTTTAATTTTTAAATGTTATCTCTTTTTTTATGTTCACATATTGTCCAAACAAATATGATATCAGACTTTATATATAGTTTCCTTTTCAGTTTCTGTCATGAGGATTTATTTACTATTGTCCTAATCTTTGTTGTTATTATGACAATGACAACATTTCATGTGTTGTCCTCTGGCCTACATCAGCTGTATGAGACACATTTTTGTCATCTATTTGTTTAACTGCATCACTAATGCCACAGTTCTCATCCCCAGGTAACCTATCTGGACATTTTTGCTGGATAAAAACTTTGTTGTTGTTATTAAAATGACATCGTTTCAGGTGTTGTGCACTCTGGACTTCATCAGGTGTATACCAATCCAGGTAACCTACTGAACTTTTTATATAATCTAAGGAGAGACACAAAAGGTGTGAAGGAGATTGAGAGGTGGGAACAGGTAGCCAATAATTGCTCATGCAGGAGACACTATTTACATCTAGGGTTGGAGCAAGAAGAGTAGAAATAAAGGCTTGTTGCTAGAATGTAACATACCTGACAGAAAGAAAACAAGAAGGGTGACGTCAGAGGAGAGGATCTATACATGCATTCATTGCAATCAAGAGAGTCACTCCCATGTGGGCCTGCATAAAAAATGTTGCACTACAATCAGTGACTGAGGCATAACTCTCAAAACCAACAGATGCTACTTATTTAATTATAGGCTTATTTTAAATCTTATTTCCTTACATGCTTCTATTAAATCTTATATATGTATTTACTTATGTTCTTTTTTAAAATCTTATATACTTATTTTATAAGTTCAAAACAAAATCATATATTGTAGGAAGTTTCCTGGTTGCTTGTGTGCACTTGACAGAGTGGAATAAAAAAAGACTTAACTATCGAAATAACTGTTTAACAGCTATTATTTGTGATTGAAAGACAGGGTTCAAATTCACTGTATTTTTTGGGGGGGGGGAGTGGCATTTCTGAGTTTCCCTGCAAGATACCAGTAGATAGGGTTCAAATGAAGACAATTTGTCTTTGATATGACAAAGGCTTAAAGTGAAATTAATTTTGTTGGACTTTTACTTCTTAGTATTCTACTTTGCTAGTAATAACTTCAACTACGAAAATGAAAATAATTTAAAAAGACATTGCATTTTTACGTTGTTAAAAGAAAAACGAACCATGTTTCTGTTAACGTGACATTTATGACTCCTCACTTGTTAGAACTGAAATAAATATTAAAAAACTGATAAATTATGAATTAACAGTATAATGTTTTTTTTTTTTTTAACTTTTCAGTAAAACAGATGAAATCCTTGTAAGTCGGGTTATTAGTAAAGTTCAGTACAAAATTTTGTACTGAACTTGCCATAAAAGAGACTAATTTGTTTTTAAATTAAAAAAAAAAAAGATAGGTTCTTTGAGAAATTAAAGGTCAAAGGTTATCTTATTTGAAGATAAACAAAAAAAAATAGATCACCAAGTACTTTAAAATGGTATATAATTTAGCTTTGTGGGCAAAAAATCAACTGAGATATTGATATTTAAACTTTGTGCTTACTTTCCAAAATTCACCTTTTTGGCAAGGGTCAAAGGGTCATAACTTGGGAACCTAGAGATGTAAAATAGATACCATTCAATTTCTATCATGACATTCTATAAGTGTACAAAATTAAAAAAATCTTGATCATGGTCAGATCCTTGTTGATTTGACACAGAATGACTTATTCATTTTTATAGTATCTCAGATATGTAATTTTAAATTAATAAATTTTTGAAATTTTTTGTAACTAAGATAATATAAAATTAATAATAAAATATAATATTTCAAAAATAAGGGAGATATATTTTTCTTGTTTTATGCTTTTTGATGTGTTAAATGTTAGATTCTATTTATTTTGTTTAAAAATAAAAAAAATCCTTAAGACAGCATTAACTGTCTAAATATGGTTTATCATATGACCAACTATATTACTTTTAGTTTCAGCAGAGTTTCATAATGACTGTCTTCATCTAGATTCTCATCATTAATATAGTATAAACTAGCAGTAGAACCCGGCGTTGCCCGGGGATGTAACAGTAAAGAGATAGATCAAGTATCGACCATCATAAAGACTGAAAAATAAAATTGGCAAAGATTATTGTTTAAGGTTGGCATGTCTTAATTAGGTTTTTTTTTTTTTTTTTTTTATGAATTGGTCAAACTCAAACAAAAACATTGTTTTCAATCGTTATGAGTCTACTGATTGAATAGAATTTTATTACAAACAATTGTCTTGTAAATGGAATTTTTAAAGCATTCTGAATTTAAAAATAAAGAAAAAAGTGTGCAAGACAATAAGAAACACTACCTGCCAAAAAAAAGTGAAGTTTTGTTGGAATCGGTTGAAAAATGTAGGAAATTCGATCCCATATATAAACGAACACACACAAACCACCTGGGTTTTATAATAAGTATAACTCGATATGAGTTGTCCCCCTTTCATTCTGGTGACAGTGATGCCTCTTAATCGTGTTTTCAAATTGATTTTGTGCAAAAACTATTGTGTTTTTCCAATTTTTGGCACTGTCAGAACCACCGCAAGGTAATTTTACGTAGTCCTGTGAAGTTTTTTTGAAATCGGTTGAAAAATGTAGGAAACCCGATCCAGTATATAAACATACACACACACACACACACAAACCTGGGTTTTATAATAAGTATGATGTTATGATGGAAATTCGAAAACTCTATGAAAAAAGTGCAAATCCTGCATCAGTCTATGCTACCAGTTTCATTCTTGCAAAATTGCCTAAGTTATATATTAACAGTCTGGAGGAGATTTTCTTAGTGTTTTTAGCTGATTTATTTATCAGTGATATACTCTCAACCTTTCTATCTTTCAAAGATGATGTCACATCACTTATAACTTAAATCAGATTGTTTCAGTGTAGCTAGCCATTTTAACTTTCCTATTGAGCTTCTACATAATTTGAGCTCATCATTTGAATTATAGTCAATCTTTGTACATATTATAGGGATTGATTTGACAAAATCATTTTGACTAGACTCCTTTTGCTGACAAATCTGGAGAGCAAGTTATTTGAAACTTGAAGTTTCCTCTGATCTGACCATAAACACTTGATTGAATTTCTTTATCACATTTTTTTCAAATTTTTTGGTGCTTGCCCAGAAAAAGTCACCCACACATGTTGATATAATTCCATTAATCTTCTTATCATAGTACTTCGTAAAGACAATTTGGTTATACTTAGATTAGCAGTTTCCCATGTTTCGTTAGCTCTTCTCTAACTGTTAAATACCATTCTTAAGCCTCATTCAGTCCATATACACATTTATTTAATTTCCATATAGAACATTCAGGAATTTCAGCCTCTGGAGGAGATTTTAGAAAGACTGTACTTTGAAATTGCTTCCCTTGCAAAAATGTTGTCTTGATATCCATAAAATGACATATCCACCTCAAAGCCACAATGACGGTCAGAATTTTAACTTTTCAAAGAATTCATATTTAAAATCATTCTGGAGACCAAATTTTAAGTGAACTAATTTATTTAACTACTATCATTTTCTTTATTTTGTTTTACAGACAGAGTCTCTGTAAAACAACAATCAACATGTCATCTCCACATCAAACACATAAACATGGCTACTGCCAGTTAAAAAACTCTGCTACTGTTTGCTTAAAAAATAATTTATACAGTATTTTAACTTAAAGTAAATAATATTTTTGTCAATCAGATTAATTATCCTTTAAATCAGCTAATATGACAGATCTAATGTTATTCTACTGAGACTTTATCTGTAGAACATAATTGAAGAAAATCACATGGGCTTTATTTTTATATAACTAGTTGATACTATTCAATTAATCTTAATCTACATGTAAAGACTGTTTGGTCATACTTAGATTGGCAGTTTCCCAGTTTTTTTAGCTCTTCTCTGTTAAATACCATTCTTAAGAAGCATCATTCAATCCATACACACATTTATTTAACTTCCACATATATAACAATCAGGAACTTCAGCTTCTGGAGGAGATTTCAGAAAGACTGTCTTTTCAAAAATCTTCCATTGCAAAAATGCTGTCTTGATAACCATAGAATGACATGTCCACCATAAATCCACAATGAGGGTCAGGATAGTTTGTAGGATTTCCTATGAGCAAGTAGATGAGTCACTTCTAACATATCTCGAGTCTTCATCATGGAATCCTTTTACAAATTATCTGGTGTTTATTTTTTTTTCTTTCCTGTAATTGTATTTTGGCCTAAGTTCTTAATTCACTGAAGAACAAAACCTGGATAAATTTTGAATGACTTTTAATCAACTTAAGATGAAAAGTTTGCTTTCTTTTCATTTGTTTTTAGAGCTGAAAAGTGTTAACATGTTGATTAAATATTGTAAGCTCTTTTGTCTTCATTATCAATAATGTTTCATGTTTATGAAAAGTGTATAAAAATGTAGATACAATTTGTTTGGTCTATCAATTTTATTTATGACTTACGAAGAAATATCTGATATAGCAAATTTGATCATAACAAAGTGTTACAATGTTCTGTTGGAAATAATGCACAAATCTGCCTCTTTAATGATACATTTCTTTATTTACAGGACTGATTGTTATAAAATCCTCTGCAATAAAATGTCTAAATATAGATATAATTTGATTATTTTGGTCTATCAATTTTATTCATGACTCATCAAGAAATATCTGATATAGTAAACTTGATTGGACTAAAGTGTTAGAATTTTCTGTTGGAAATAATTTACAAATCTGGCTCTTTAATGATAACTTTCTTTATTTACAGGACTGATTGTCATAAATCCCTCATCACTTATGCTGACTGTAAGATTCAAGGGAAAAAAAATTAAAGTTTGTCAATTCAGTCAGTTATGTGCCATGCATGATACACACTTAGGTGATCATGTATCTTTTGATACAGGACTGGCAAGGCAGATTTTTTTCCTGCAGTAGGTTGCCATTTCTTTCTGTGGTACACTAGTTACCATCTAAGGCTATAGAACCCAGTTTGTCCTGCTATTTACTGACTGGGGGAAGAAGAGGATTCATACATTATAAGGGTATTAGCATGTAAGTGAATGTAATGGATTCAACTGGAATTTGAACTAAGATCTCTGAATCCTCAATACAAGCCACTATCCATTACTCTAGGGAAAGAAATTAAACTTTGTCAATTAGCATTTCCATAAAGTTTACATTATTAAAACAATCATGACATTACAAAAAAAAAACGTCATTTTTGTGATGTATGTTGATCTGCATTTTCATGGATTTCAACTTCAAAAATCCACATTGTAATGTTCCACGCAAGAGGCTATTGATACTTGCTAAGCATCGATTAATGCCTTGATAGGACGTCAGGATGGTTGTTGATTGTCCCTTGGGTGATGGTAGCCTCCTATTCCCCTTTTGCTGCCAAGCTGCTGATTAAGATTCCGGATGTCTGGAGGAGACCTAACTCTTGTGCCTCTAGGGGTTATCTCCCTTTTGTTGCTGGGATATTACACACATGAGGACACACTGGTGAGAAAACATATACTTGTGAAGTATGTGAATCAGCATTTTCAGGGTTATCAAATATAATGAAGACACATACTAATCCACACAGGAGACAAACTTGTGAAGTGTGTGGATTAGTATTTATATTAAATTTGGATTTAACAAAGCACACTGGACACAAACCATGTTCTTGTGAAATATGTGATTCAGCAGTTTACAATTAAATAAATTTTGAAAAAATACATTTGAACTTACACTAGAGAGAAACCATTTTCTTTAAAGTATGCAGATCAGCATTTTCAGAGAATTCTAATTTGAATGTGCACATTCAAATTTGCACTGGAGAGAAACTATATTCTTGTGAAATATGTGATTCGAAATTTTCAAATAATTTTGATTTGAAAATACACATTGGAGAGAAGCCATTTTTCTAAAAATTTGAATTATTTTCTGTTGCTGATTTGAAAGCATATATACAAAAACCATTTCTTGCAGAATTTTCAAATAATTCTCATTTGAAAGTGCACATTCGAATTCACACTGGAGAGAAACCATATTCTTGTGAGATATATGGATTAGAATTATCACAGAATTGCAATTTAAAAACACACATTCAAACTCGGGCATTAGTTAGATCTGGTGACAGGACCCAAAGAGTGTGAATTCAATACCCAGTTAAGGCAGTGGAGAACTTGGAGAAGGGAATTAACAGGAGATAACTGACATCCATTAAACATGGCATGTGGAACAAGAACAGTCTACCCCAGTGAGCAAAATAAAGGGTTCAGTTCAACACTCCAACCACCTGAAGAAAGCCAGAGCATACAACGGCCGAAACGTTGTAATAAATATGGTGACAAAGATGAGGACAATTTTATATTTCCAAGAATTCATATCTAAAACGATTCTGGAGAGCAAACATTTACTTGTAGAATGTATATGAACAAAGAAAATTAAAAATGCAAAATGTGCAGTATGTCTGTCTATATTTCTGAGATGAGGTATTATGTACATTATTTACATTATTCAGACTGTTGTCCTCATCTTTGTCGCCATATTTATCACAATGTATCGGCCGTTGTACGCTCCGGCCTTCTTCAGGTGGTTGGAATGTCGAACTGGACCCTTTATTTCACTCACTGGGGTAGACTGTTCTAGTACCACCTGAAGAAGGCCGGAGCGTACAACGGCCGAAACGTTGTGATAAATATGGTGACAAAGATGAGGACAACAGTCCAAATAATCTAAATAATGTGCAGTATGTGTATTGTCTTTTTCATGGAGTTGCCATTTTAAAATTCAGAGAAACATATTTTATAGAGAAAAAAAATCTACATTGAAAGTAAGTCTAAAAATACAGTATGAATTCCTACATTAAGAAATGTGTATACTTTAATGTTAACAGAAATACACTGTATAAAAATAGGTAAATTATCTTTAAGGCTTTTTGCTTATAAAGCAAGACGACAGGAATTTGTAATGAAGATGTCTCTGTTAAACTCCATTATGTTATGAGTGTTTGAATTAATAAAGTAAATAGCTTTAAAAATTTTTACCACCTCAACATCCATCAATTATTCTTCTGCTCTTACTTTTGCGTCAAAGCCATCACCAAATCCAAAAACTGACTTGATGGGAATCTCTTGCACTTCCTTTAATTTATCTGGGGACAGTATTTTCAAAATTCTCACCTGCACTCCATTTATATTCATAAAAATCCTTGAAGGCACAATATGCCAATGTGTCTTCATCTTGTAAATATACTCTATCCAATTTGTCTATAATCAATTTATAATGACCATCCCTTCCAATATCTTCTGGTTTTCTCTTGCTTTTCCTTTTAGTAAGAGACATACTTCAACTCCTTAAATGCACAATATGCCATGATGTCTTCATCTTGTGAATATCCTGTATCCAATTTGTCTATAATCAATTTATCATGAACAGCGCTTCCAATATCTTCTGGTTTTCTGTTACTTTTCTTATTAGTAAGAGACATACTGCAACTCCTTAAATGCACAATATGCCAGGATGTCTTCATCTTGTAAATATCGTTTATCCAATTTGTCTATAATCAATTTATCATGAACAGCCCTTCCAATATCTTCAATTTTCAATATCTTCTGGTTTAAATCTTACACAACCTCTTGCTTTTCCTTTTAATGAGGGATCAGTTGCTTTTTCAAGCTTGTCTCCTGAATTATCAGTGTAAATTTTCTAGATGTTGATATCATTCTTCCAACTTAAATAATCATCATTTTCTTCAGGGTTTAAAATAGGTGTGTTCTTCATACTACATATTTTTGTTTTATTTATTTATTTTTTTTTTTCTTAAAAGCTTTCATTTATTATACTGGAATTAATAATGGCTTGGTCAAGAAACAAAACTTTTTTAATATATCGGTACCTTATAATAAGGGAACGTACACCGCTTTGCACCGCTTCTTTTGTTAATCATTGTAGCAATGACTGCGTGGTGAAAAAAAGGTAAGCGTATGTGAAATTCTCTCTCTATCAATTCAAATTATTGTTTTATTGAAGATCCTTACCATAGAATGATAAAAACTGCTTTAAACCTGATGAAAACATGTTTTTTACCGTCAAAAATATTTTAAGAAGTGGAAAGAGCAAAGCATTTTTTTTCACATTTTTAAACCTTCGTAGCAAATTTAAAGTTTATTTACATATTTGGAAAAATGTAGTTTAAAGAAGCGAAATTATGACTTAATTGACAAACACACACGCATATATATATATATTATTATCCACTAATTTGTATGACTATTGACAGAAATCATTTATCGTTTCAATGCATCCACGTATTGACAGTTTACGTGACTGGGAAATTATCGTACAGAAGATCATAAGTGACGTAATTTTTCTAATTTTAAAGTGAACCAACTTATTTACCTTATACTTTCGGCTTTCTAATATTTTATTTTATTTTTTTAGGTACTTCAGATTCATACCTGTTCAATAATTTGCCCCAAAACAGGAGCATGATGAAAAAAAGAATACAACTATTAATAAACTTTTTCACGATAAAACTTTGTTTTTATCGTGATAGAGTTTGTTATTTAATAGTTATTAATAACAGGAAAGATGAAGGTATTTTTTAAAATTATTATTCAACATTTTACCTTTCATGACATTAAGTTACGATGTCGGTTAAGAGATGTAAAAGAAAAAAATAATATTTTTACCAAGATTTTCTAAAAATAAAAATTTCAAAAATAAATTCATTAAACGTCTACACAAGTCTTACAAAAAAAAAAAAAAAAAAAAAAATGGACCCAAATTTAGAACGTTTTAGAAAGGAGGAAAAGGTTTAAAAATAATTAAAAACTACTTTTGTTCTTTCCTCTTAATAATAACAAACATTTTGACAGTAAAACTTTGTTTTTAAGTTTGGAACCTTTTATCACCATGCTATACTGTTTTTTAGCGAACTATTGGAGGTACCTACAAAATTTCATAAGAAACGTACATAAAAATTGTAGGTAGCTCTCTTACGAAATTTCATCTCACTCTAGGCAGTTATGAAATTTTAAAGGAAAATAAAAAAAGCAACCCCTGATTAAAAAAGGCCCCAAACTTGATTAAACAATTTTTTATCATCTGAATATTTGTTATTATTAAGAGCAAAGACCAAAGTATTTTTTGAATGTTTTTTTAAAAATTTTTTAATCCTTTTGAGCATGTCCGAAATTTTAGTTAAAAATCTTTCATTTTTTGAGTCAGCAAAATTTACATAAAATCGATCATGTCAGATTTTTTTCACGATTTCTTAAACAAAAGTGAAATTCACGGTTTAAAACTCTTTTAAAATTCAATTATACTTTTTGCAAAAGTTATTTTTGAAAAATTAGAAAACTTACAGTATACTTAATGTAGTTAGAAACAAACATGACTTAATTTTTTAGCAGAAAAAATTTAGTGGGAAATAAGAGAAGCATGTCTAACCATGGTGATTGGTTTTACTGTAACCAAGGTAGCAGATTCAACTGACCTCAACATTTTTAAAGTGTGTGTGTGTGTATATATATATATATATATATATATATATATATAATTAATTCATCAAGTCTTTATAAATCTCCACAGAATGCAGAAAGCACTAGACATTACAGTTTCATCCTATATTTTGGACTCATCAGCAGTCATCCACTACCTTAATTGTAACCCTGACAGTTGGGTTGTCATTAAGAACATCATTTTCAACTTTTCCAAGTGGGCCTCATGACACTTGAATGAATTTCAACAAAAACATTTTTTGATTTGTAAAAGATAGTTTTATTTAACAGAGAATATCAAAATTTTGTTTTTAGACTTTTTTTAAAAAAAATGGAAATGTTTAAACTTCAAAAATTATGTAAAAAAATATTTTTGGCAAAATCTTTTTAAGCTTTTTTTTAAGTTTTCATTCATAAATATAATTGACATTTTAATTGCAATATCACCAAAAGAAAGGAAGTTGGGATACAGAAATTTAAACAAATTTTTAAATTATTTTTACTTTTTTTTTTTAAAAACTCAAACACTTGATTTAAAAAAATTAAATCTTCTATCAAATTTTTCCATACTTGACAAATCTATCCTCAAAGTTTAAATGTAAATTTTTTCCTGTAAAATAAATTTAATTTGAGCAGACCATCATGAAAATGATTTTATTTTTATGCTGTGTTTTCTATTCCAATTGTTAACTATTAGTTTAATAAATATTTCTTTAACTTTACCAGATCAGATTTCATGTAGGGGGACTTAGCGAGGGACCTTCTCTTCTCCTAAGCTCTTGATTATTTTTATTGGTCAGAGACGCCTGCAGCAGATAATCTCACATTGCGTGGTGCTGGCTATGGAGTTGTTCATCTTGCCAGTGACTTGAGTCCAAGATATCTAAAAGACCGTAAAAATCATCAAATATTTTTCAAGATCTATATTTGAATTGTTTCTGAATTGACAATATTCTTATTTTAATCGCATACATTTCATAAGATATGACATAATAGTGAATCAGTCTTGTTTCACTGTAAAATGTTTGATATTCACTGGCAGCAGCTGTTACTACTGCAGTATTGAAATGATAATTCCATTTATCTCTCATAGACTACTTTCATATATTATTCACTGCCCCTATTAATATATCACTTATGCTTTTATTTTTCACAGATATTTTTGAAGAAAAATACAACTTTACATGAAAACATAGACAAATATATGCAACATGTTTCATGTGAAAATCCTGGATCTATATTGCCTGAAACATGAGAATGAACTTCACCTACCAAGAAATAATGTACTTTGAAATGTGTGGTTTATCTTTATACAAAAACATGCTTAGTCTGATGTATGAATAAACAGTAAAGATAGGCCATATTCATGTGACAGCTGTTGAACTGTTGTGAAGTCGGACATAATAGTTGAGATGGAAGCACAAATTACAAAACAAAGATATTCTTGTGAAGTTTGTGGATGTACATTTTCGCAGAAGCAAAATTTGGTCAATCATATGCGTACACATACTGGAGAGAAACCATATTCTTGTGAAGTTTGTGGATCTCTATTTGCACAGAAATCAAGTTTAGTGAAACATATACGTACACACACTGGAGAGAAACCGCATTCTTGTGAAGTTTGTGGCTCTGCGTTTTCACAGAAATCAGAACTGATCACTCATAAACGTACTCACACTGGAGAGAAACCATATTCTTGTGAAGTTTGTGGAACTGCATTTTCACAGAAACACTGGAGAAAAACCAAATTGTAAGTTTGTGGTCAAATTTTCATATGGTCAAACATACACACACTGGAGAAAAACCATATTCTTGTGAATTTTGTGGATCTGCATTTTCAGAGAAGTCAACTTTGGTCAAACATATGCGTATACACACTGGAGAAAAACCATATTCTTGTGAAGTTTGTGGATCTGCATTTTCAGAGAAGTCAAATATGGTTACACATATGCATACACACACACTGGAGAAAAACCATATTCTTGTGAAATTTGTGGATCTGCATTTTCACAGAAGTCAAATTTGGTCACACATATGCGCACACACACTGGAGAAAAAACCATATTCTTGTGAAGTTTGTGGATCTGCATTTTCAAAAAATCAAATTTTAGTGACACATATGCGTACACACACTGGAGAAAAACCATATTCTTGTGAAAATTTGTGGATCTGCATTTTCACAAGAAGTCAGATTTGGTCAAACATATGCGTATACACATTGGAGAGAAACCATATTCTTGTGAAGTTTGTAAATCTGTATTTTCAGGAAAATCTAATTTAGTGAGACATATGCGTACACACACTGGAGAGAAACCACATTCTTGTGAAGTTTGTGGATCTGCATTTTCAGAGAAGTCAGCCATGGTCAAACATATGCGTATACACACTGGAGAAAAACCATATTCTTGTGAAGTTTGTGGATCTGCATTTTCAGAGAAGTCAAATATTAGTGGAGACATATGCATTTTCACACACACTGGAGTAAAACCATATTCTTGTGAAGTTTGTGGATCTGCATTTTCAGAGAAGTCAGCTATGGTCAAACATATGCGTATACACACTGGAGAAAAACCATATTCTTGTGAAGTTTGTGGATCTGCATTTTCACAGAAGTCAAATTTAGTCACACATATGCGTACACACACTGGAGAAAAACCATATTCTTGTGAATTTTGTGGATCTGCCTTTTCACAGAAGTCTCATTTACTTATACATATGCATACACACATTGGAGAGAAACCATATTCTTGTGAAGATTGTGGCTTCGCCTTTTCACAAAAGTCAGATTTAGTCAAACATATGCGTACACACACTGGAGAAAAAACCATATTCTTGTGAAGTTTGTGGATCTGCATTTTCAAACACACTGGAGTCATATTGTGAATTTATTTAAACACATGCATACACACACACACTGGAAAAATCATATTCTTGTGAAGATTATAGCTCTGCATTTTCACAGAATCCAGATTCAGCTAAAAACATGCATACATTCCCTGGAGAGAAACCATATTCTTGTGAAAATTCTGGATATGCATTTTCTCAGAAGTCAGAAATTTAGTCAGACATATGCATACACACCATTGAAATAAACCATATTCTTGTGAAGTTTGTGGATCTGCATTTTCACGCAAATCAAATATTGTCAATCATACATGTACACACACTGAAGAGCAACAATATTCTTGTGATATTTGTGGATCTGCATTTTCACTCAATATAGTATGTAAGTAAAAGCTTACATTTTGTCTTAAAAAAATAAGTTACTTTTTAAAATAAGTGATTTTTTTTTTCTGTTTAAAGTTCTGCTGGGCAATAAAAATATGTTCTCTACCTATCCTATTCCTTCTTCCTCTTTGATCTTTATTACAATTTGTCAATTTCTGCACTGCCTTGTTATTTCTGCTCTGCTGAACAACTTAAAACAAAGTAATTTGCATCTGTCTTGCCTCAATATTCCTATAAAGTAACTTGAACAGTCAGCAAGACAAATTAGCGCTGGTGGTTTTAAAAAACGACTCATTAGATGGCCCGGGGAGTGTCCCATTGTGAAGTTTTGAGTTGTTATACATCTTTTTGACAGAGATTTGTCCCAGAGCTGTTACCCCTAGAGCTCTGTGTCTTTTGTTTTTCTATGTCTTCAGTAAAAATTGAATAGTCCATTATTTATTAAATATTGGCAGATAATGTTAAAGACTTCTGTCTTCCCTTTGTTCTTTCCAGCCAAATCTTCATCGTTGGAATATTTCTCTTAATTAAAATTTTAAAATAATTCAGCAGATTATGTTATCTAATTTATGGTAACTGGATTTGTGGTGATTACCTTCCTTGTGTTCCATTATCTGATACACTGGAAAATGGTGCTTTTCTTTTGGTTGTCATACTTCTCTGCCTTTTAACTAAGATTAAAGGCAGTATCTATTATCAGCTTAATCTGATTGTGTCTCTCTCTAATCTTTCCTTTGTTCTTACCTCCACAGTTTAAAGATATCTTTAGTTTAAAATGAATTTTTAAAAATGAAAAAATTTATCTTGTAGCTTTTATTTTAGTCTTAATTTCAAGATAATAAATTTAATATTTTCAATAAGCAAAATACTTTGCTGTATTTCAAAAAAATTTAAATTGTTAGGAAGTTTTCATTTTGAAATTGCTGAAATTTTTTATTTTAGCCCCATTTTTAGCCATCTTTCATCACAATATAATAAAATTAAAATATGTTCTAAAATAAAATATACTTTTCTGAAACTGTTAGCTGATTTAATATTTAATTAATTGAATTTGAAACAGATTTAAGTTAAAATACCACAGAAAATTATTTAACACAGTGGTAACTGTTTATTTAAGGTGGTGACAGCTTGGATGAAAGATAAAAGTTTCTCTAATGTTTTTCTATGGTGGATGTATCTGTAAAAATTATTCAGGAATATAACATAGGCACCTTCTTTATATAATTTTTAAGTACTCAATAATCTTAAAAATTTAGGAAAATATTCTTTGTAATCTAATGTTTTATTGAATTTTAGATTCTTTCTAGCTGTAAATTTTCTAGAGTTATGACTCTTATTTTCTGATGATGTCAAGTATGAACATCCATATCCACAAAGATCAGCACATTTATGCACATAAAAATAAAATTATTTTTAAAATATCGGTGTTTGATGATTTTACTAAGCTTTTCAAGTTATGATGAGTAAGTATAACTTGATTTTAGTAACAGTATCACCTAATGGGGAAAATGTAATGCTGAAATGTAAAGACTTGAAACATTATGAATTATTCTAATTAATTTTTTTCAAATGAAAAGAATTGTAAAAATCCATAATCCATAAAATAAAAGTTTTCTTAATACTGTCTATAATATATCTTATTCATAAAAGCAATTAATTTCTGATTAAATAATGTCTTAATTGTATTGCATTTTTTTAATTTACAAATCAGAGCATATTTTTGCTAACTGCTGCTTCTGTTTATAAAAAGAAATGGATGATTTAAATTCTCCAAATTCTTCTTTTAATGAATATAAACATTAATTGGCATAAAATTGAACTTTTTTGAAAAATTTCTTAAAATGAAATAATTGGGTTGATAACTACTTTAAAAAATATATATTTACCAAGAAAAAATCACATTTATAAACTAATTTAATTCATTTGTGAATAAGTCCTGAAAGTTTCAATAAAATCAGACAATTATTTGATTTTTGTAAGAATTTCCAAATCACTGCTAACATTTCCCAAAATAAACTTTGGTCTCTCCACTGACAGAAGAAAAACATAATTTCTAACCAAAATAAATAAATGAATATATATATATATATATATATATATATATATATATATATATATATATATATATAATGCAACTCAATTGTAAATGTTTTTATGTATCTTGCTTGTATTTAGAAATGGGGAAATTTAAGTGAGGAAAAGTGAATACATTCCCCAATTTTTTGACAGAAGCACATAAATGCATCCTAGGATTTTTTTCCTAGCCAATGAAATAGGCTGGTTCTCAGTTACTTGACTCAGTCCCAGTCTGCCTGGTCTTGAAATCAGACTACAGCATTTGCTAATCCAAATTTGTTCTTGTGTGTCAACCCCAATTCTTAGTTTGTGAACTTTTTGCCATATTACTGTTGCTTTTCCTAATAGATGTTAATATACCTTGCATATACTCTTTGCTTGTTTTATACATTTTTTTTTCATCCTGTTATTTTTCTTTTTATTGTTTATTGCAAACTTGGGCAATTCTGACATTTACTTACATCTTACCATAACCACTTATTCTACAAATATAGTTTAATAATCAAAAAATCATTTGGTCTTTCCTTGTAATAATAACAAAGATTTGACAATAAAACGTTATTTTTATAATATTTGGGCCATTTTTTTCATCATAGTCTGTTAATATTTTAGCAAATCACTGGAGATATGTATGCTAGATGTTTCATAATGATTGTGTTTTAATTTTCTTATCAATTAAAATACAACTTGATTTTATTGATTATTTTTTTGAGTAAAATATCTTAGTAATAGTTTTTAGACACTGTCAAGGTGATTATTCAATACACAGTATTTTGCTTCTATTTAGCCTTCACAATCTTCATTTTCTCCTTGAAAATAGAAAAGATTATTGGGACATTTTTATTCAATGCACTTATTATTATTATTATTTTGGTGCTACTTGCTCTCGACAATCACCATCTTGTTCTTATTTGAATTTGTGCAATGTTTTGTTCACATGCAGTCGACTCACCTCTATTTTATTTGATAACTCTTTTTAGTGTAAAATCTCAAAAAAGAAGCTGTTATGTTATCAGTACTGACTTGGCCTCCAGCTTCAGTCATATACTTAACTGCATAATTTAGCATACCAGTACTTTTTCTATAAGTATTATTCATAGCAATTGTTCTGATGAGCTTTCCTATTTGATCACTTCATGAATTTAAGCACATTATGAAATCTTTTTTGTTTACTGTTGAAATTGATAGATTCTTCTCACATTGCCATCCTGGGTAAGACGATAAACTATGTCCAACAGCAATAGTTGCCTCTGATCAAAACATAAAAAAAATAGGTTTTAATACCAGAAATACTTTGTAAAAAAAATGAACCAGCAATACATTTTTGGATTAAAAAAAAAAAAACAGCTATACATTTAAAAAAAAAAAGAAAAAATATTACCAGAAATAGATTTTTGAAGAAAAATTTTTTTACCAAAAATAGATTTTTTGAAGGAAAAATATTACCAAAAATAGATTTTTTGAAGGAAAAATATTACCAGGAATAGATTTTTTGAAAGAAAAAATATTACCCAAAATAAATTTAAAAAAAAAATATTATCAACAATAAAAATTTTATTGGCATTAAATAACCCATTGAGGGTGATATGCCACAAAACAAAATGAACCAAACCAAACATTTTTTTGCCTTCTGTCTTCCAGATTCTTGCTTTCCTTTCAACTACTATCTTTAGAAATTTAAATACAAGAAGAATTGTTATCTTCTGTCAAAAATCTCTAGATATTAGCAACATCAATCATTCTCGTCACTCAAGAATACATACATATATATATATATATATATATATATATATATATATATATGAAGAAATATAGTCTTAAGATGTGCTATATTTATGGGATAAAGTGCTCAATATAATAGATAGTGTGTGTAAATATAAAAGTGAACATAGAAATCAACACTTAGATGTGACAGTCTGTTTTTTTTTTAATATTTACATATATATATATGTATAAAGGGGAACATTGAAGTCAACACTTAGAGGTGACAGGCTGTTTCATGCTAAACGCAATCGTCAGGCCACAAGTTGGGTTTTTCTTGACTATTTATGTATATAGGTCAGTGGTATATTGTGGGTAATTCATTCTGGTGGTTATTATTCCCACAGAGCACAAAAAATAGCCTACAGGAAGAGAAATATCATATGGTTCAATCAACTGTACTGCAAAAATGTTAAAACAAACATAGGCAAAATATTCTTCAATCTCTTAAACAAACACTTCCTAGAATCAAGCACTCTACACAAAACATTCAATAAAAACACTGTAAAAATCAGCTACAGTTGCACTGAAAACATGGCACAAATAATAAAAAGCACAACAGAAAAACTATCAACAAACCACCTGAACAAATTAAACACACGTGTAACTGTAGAATAAAGATTGAAAAATGTAGAATAAAGAATTGAAAAAATCACCAGATAAAGAAGAAAAATTTACATTATTCAGACTATTGTCCTCATCTTTGTCGCCATGGACAAATGGCACAGTGGATAAAGGTGTTGGTTAGATCCGGTGCCAGGACCAAAAGAGTGTGAGTTCAATACCTGTTTAAGGCAGTGGTGATCTTGGAGAGGGGAATTAACAGGATATAACTGACATCCATTAAACATGGCACATGGAACTAGAACAGTCTACTGCAGTGAGCAAAATAAAGGGTTCAGTGCAACATTCCAACTACCTGAAGAAGGCTGGTGCGTAGAACGGCCAAAACGTTGTGATAAATATGGCAACAAAGATGAGGACAATAGTCAAAATAATGTTAATAGTGTTCTTTTTTGTGTCAAAGATAAAGGTTTTTTTTTCTGATGAAAAATATATTAATTTGGAAATTCTTTCAAAAACCAAATGAGTGTGGGATTTTAATGAAACGTGCAAGACATTCAGAAATGAATTAAATTTTTTTGAAATTTCTTTTTTTTAGAAAATCTTGGTAAAAATAATTGATTTTTACATGTGTTACCACCCACTTAATTTCAGGACATTTCAAGAAATTAAATTTTTAGGGTGGGGATTTTGTTTTTTAAGTTAAATGCAGGACTCCTTGAAAAAAGTAAATCATCAATTTATTTATTTTTTTTTTTTTTTAAAACAGTTGGCCCTTTCACCAAAAATCTGTTCTGAATTGTAACATAATAAATGCAATAAAACTATGAAATTATTTAATTAGAAAAGTTTTTAATTGCTTTGATAAATAAGATTTATTAAGAGCACTATTGTCTTCAGAAGAAGATTTTTTTGGTTAATAATTAATTTTTCCAAGAATTGTTTTCATTTTCTTTTAATTTTGATTAAACAATTTATAATATTAAAAATCATTTAAAATTCTTTATTGATTTCAAGGTGGTGTTTTGGTGATATGGTTAAGTGAAAATTGATTTTACAAATCAAAAATTGAAAAGCTCATAACAATTGAGCCAATATATTTTTAAAAGAATTTTAAAAAATAATTTTTAGTGTATAGAGCATTCCCAATTTCTACCTATGGGAAGCTATACACATCATAATCCTTAAAGAGGTCATGTGATTTAAGTGTCGTCTGACACTTTCCTTATTCAGTTCTGTTTCATCATCAATGCCTTTACAAATTATCCCTTCAAAATTTTAAATTTAAAATACTATAAAAATTTCATAATAAAATAACAATCATAAAAACAATAGTAAATAAAATACCGTAACATTTAATAAATTATTAGATTTTTACTTCTATCATGGTATTTTATGTCGGTTATTAAATTTTAAAATTAATCAAAGAAAATTTTATATTATTTCAAATTTTATTATTTTTTGTGAAGTATCTTCAAACATAACTAAAAGTCAATTAAATATTAGATAATTGCTGAAAAAATTATGTTAAAATTACTAGGTAGTTAAAAAACAAATTTACGAAATCTACATTTTTTTATGTCAAATTTTTGCAAATACATTTAAAATTTAGGCATATGAATTTTTGATGGTACCTATATTGCCTACTTTCTGCGCTGGAAAAATGTTGTTTAAAATAAGAGAAAGCATGTCTTAACAACAGTGACAAGTGATGAGTGATTGTTTCATTGACATATTCATAACTTGCATGAAGGAAAGTTATCATACGGAAGGACAGAAGTGACATAATTTTTTTATGGTTTTACATTAACCAACTTATTTACCTTGTAATTTTTAATTAAGAAAAACTTTCAGCACTCTAATTTTATTATTTTCTTTAGGTACTTAGCTTTCACATTACGTTTGTGATGCTTTATGGAAAAATTAATACTATAAAAAATATGAAAAATGACTATTGAGAGATATATAAGTTTTTGTCTATATTTCTGAGATGAGGTATTATGTACATTTTTTGGACTATTGTCCTCATCTTTGTCACCATTTTTATTACAATGTTTTGGCTGTTGTATGCTCCGGCCTTCTTCAGGTGGTTGGAATGTCAAACTGGACCCTTTATTTCGCTCACTGGGGTAGACTGTTCTAGTTCTATGTGCCATGGTTAATGGATGTCAGTTATCAGTTATCTCCTGTTAATTTCCCTTTTCCATTGCCTTAGCTGGGTATTGAACTCAAGGACACATGGCACAGTTGATGAAGGTGTTAGTTAGATCCAGTGACAGTGACTCCATATTTTTTAATCTTAATGGTTATATGACAGCATTGAAAAGGTGATCTGTTTGTTTGTAATAATTATGTAATCATATACAATTTTTATATTATTTATTCATAGACAAGTCACAAAGGTCTAAGAATGCAATGCAACTGGTATCGTTACAACTTGTGAAAATTTTGTGGCTTTTGAAAGTGTCTTTTTTCTGCTATTTTACCCATGACGTGGACCCTAACAGATGCTACCACTCTGTGTCGGAGTGGACCTGGGAAGAACTGCAATTCTGAAATAGTTCCATGCTCATCAAAACTTCCAACCTAATGCTCAATGTCCTTCCTGCCAGATGCAATTTATTGTACTCCCCAGGTCAACTTCTCTGTTAGAAAATTGTAGGACATGGTTAATTCCTTCATGATATATTCAGTGGCCATTTCACATTTGTGCAATTGATAGTCTTCATTTTTAAAGAATACATTGTAATCTGGATGAGAAAACTCATTGACCCAACCAAATGTTTTATACTATGGCCAACTATATCACCAGTTAAAATTTTGTAAATGTTCTGCCACTGAAGATCAAACATTTCGTAGTGAAACAAGATTGATTCACCATCACATTATACCTTATGAAATGTATGCAGTTGAAATCAGAACATTGTTAATTCCGAAATAATGTATCTTGAAAAATGTTTCTTGACTTTTAAGATATTTTAGACATTGTCTTGGACTAATGTCACTGACACATCCATAGTCAGCACAAATGTAGCATGTATTTATGTTTTCATGGAAAGTCAAATGTCTTTTCCTTCATTGAAATTCTCAGTAATAATCATTGCAGTTTTTGTACTGCCAAAACATCTGTGAAGAAAAAAGATAGAAATGGCATATTAACATGGTCAGTGAATAATATATAAAAGCAGTCTTATATTATGAAATATACATGGAATCATTATTTCAATAATACAGCAGCAGCACGTATATCCAGTGAAGATCAAACAATTTGCAGTGAAACAAGATTGCTTCACAACCGCATCATAACTTATGAAATGTATATGTGTGAAATCAGAACGTTGTCAATTCAGAAATAATTCAAATATGGATCTTGAAAATTATTTGTTGAATTTTTAAGATCTTTTTAAAAATTGTTTTGGATGAAAGGTCCTTTTTTTCTGCTATTTTACCCATAACTAGGACCCTAATAGGTGCTACCACTCTGTGTCAGAGTGGACCTAGGGGAGAACAGCAATTCTGTGGTGGTTTCATGCTCCTCAAAACCTCAAACCTAATGCTCAAAGTCCTTCCTGCCAGATGTAATTTATTGCTCTTCACAGGTCAGCTTCTCAGGTAGAAAATTGTAGGACATGCATTATATATTCGGTGGCCAATTCACATTTGTCCAATTGATAGTCTTCATTTTTAAAGAATACATTGTAATCTGGATCAGAAAACTCATTAACCCAACCTACAAATAACTGGTTGACAGAATCAACAGTCCAAGTATGTTTTTATACTGTGGCTAACTATATCACCAGGTAAATTTTTGTAAATGTCATCTATAAAATCTGGTTTCAAATTTGGGGATTCTGCCTTGACAGTAGAACTAGTGTGGATTATTTTAGATAAAAACACTTTTCTGTAATATACAATTCGTTTGAGCAGACAATTAAATTTTGCTATGGGTTTTATATTCCATTATTATTGTTAATTATTAGTTTAAATACTTCAGTTGCTTTCCCAGATTAAATTTCATCTCTCATGTCTGGACCATTGCTGATATTCCCATGTAGGAAGACTTAGCAGAGGATCTTCTCTTCTCCTAAGCTCTGGGTAAAATGATGGTTTGTTTTTATTGGGCAGTGATGCATGCAGCATATAATCTCACACCAGTTGGGATGTGTCAGTAACGTTAGTCCAAGACAACAAACATTTTTCAAGATCAATATTTGAATTATTTCTGAATTGAAAATGTTCTGATTTCAGTCGCTTCTATTTTGTAAGATATAATGCGATAGTAAAGCAATCTTATCTCACTGCAAAATGTTTGATCTTCACTGGTGGCAGATGTTGCTGCATTATTGAAATAATCATTTCATGTATCTCAATATAGACTACTTTCATATATTATTCACTGCCTCTATTAATATCTCATTTCTACCTTTTTTTAACAGATGTTTTGGTTGTACAAAAACTGCAATGATTATTATTAAAAATTAATGAAAAGACATTTGACTTTCCATGAAAACACAGAAAAATATATGCTACATAGTTCATGTAAAAGTGATGGATCTACATTGTTAAAGGGATGACAATGATCTTTACTTGGCAATTTACTTTGAAATGTGTGGTTTATCTTTCTACAAAAACACATTTAGTGTTATGTATGAATAAAAACGAAACAGAGGTCATATTCATGTGACATCTGCTAAAATGTTGTGAAGTGGGACATAATAAGTCAGATGGAAACACATATTACTAAAAAGCATTCCTGTGAAGTTTGTAGATGTACATTTTCATGGAAGCAAAATTTGGTCAAGCATAGACCTATACACACCGGAGAGAAACCATTTTCTTGTGAAGTTTGCGGATCATCATTTTCAAAGGAGTCAAATTTAACCATGCATATGCGTATACACACTGGAAAGAAACCATATTCTTGTGAAGTTTGTGAATCTGCATTTTCACAGAAGTCTCATTTAGTGGCACATATATGTATACACACTGGCAAGAAGCCTTATTGTGAAGTTTGTGGATCTGCATTTTCACGGAAGGCAGATTTGATCTGTCATTTTTGTATACATGCTGGAGAGAAGCCATTTTCTTGTGAAGTTTGTGGCTCAACATTTTGACAGACATCGCATTTAGTTAGACATATGAGTATACACACTGGAGAGAAACCATATTCTTGTGAAGTTTGTGGCTCGGCGTTTTCACAGACACTGCATTTAGTACACTGGATAGAAAACATATTTCCTTGAAGTTTGTGGATTTGCATTATCACTGCAGCCGAATTTTGTCAATCATCTGCATGCACACACTGGGGAGAAACCACATTATTTTGAAGTGTATGAATCTGCATTTTCAGAGAATTTAACTGTGCTGAAACATATGTGTACACAAACTGGAGAGAAATATTCTTGGGACATTTGTGGATTGTCATTTTCACAGAACTCATTTACTGAAACATATGCATACACACATTGGAGAGAAACCATATTTATATGACGTTTGTGGTTCTGCATATTCAGTCAAGTATCTGTTGTGGAAGAAACAAAACCAACGGAAGACCAGAAGAGACAATTATAAAAAGAAAGTTTTTCTTTTAAATTAACTTGTAAGGGTGTTTTGAACCCTGAGTATGTGTAAAACAATTATTTTATTTTTCAATTTTACCAGCAAAACTTTGAACCTATATACTCCATTTGGACCGATAATTAATTTGTAAGGAGTGTTGCAATCTGCAACTATGCTGGAAAACATTTAATTATTTTTTTTCTTTTTACCTACTAGACCTTGAAGAGCAAACCTTACAACTTTTTTTTTTTTGAGAAACTAATGAGATTGCATTGTGCAAGAGGAGATGGAACAAAAGTTCAGCACTTAATCAGTGCTTGCCTGATAGGGCATGAATTAGCCCAGTACCTGAACTGATAGGTGGCTGCCCAAAATGAGCCATGATTGATGTAATTTCCTTTTCATCTATTTTCTTGCCTTCTTAACCCCCACTTTTCTTCTTTGTGTCCCCCCTGATCGCTATGTATCGGTGGAGACTTGTCTGTCAATTACAAGTAATTGACAAAAAGGGTAGTGGAGGGATATGACAGTTGGCGGGTTTAAAATAAGTGCTAATTAACAAAGCATAATGATTTGTATAAGCAAGGGCAGATGCAATATTTGCATAAGAAATTGGAACAACCAAAAGAGATAACTTGATATGCAGCCGACTCTCTCTCTCTCCCTCTCTCCACTTTCTCTCTCTCTCCTTAATTTTGATCCTGCTTCTATATAAAGTCGTGAAATCTATTGAAGCGACTCTGGTCTTTCTTCCACGATAATTTTATCGTATTCTATTATATACTAATATACACTTGTCCTGCCCTTGGCACTCTCAACAGATCCTCTCCATGATCGACTAAGTCAAACTTCAGATCAGAAAATTCACAATGTGGATGGAAAGTGGATTGTTGTCACTTGGTCCCAACTGGGAATCTGCCGGGCCTAACAGCTAGACCCACAAGAGGGGAGTGGGTGGTGGGCAAAAGGGTTTATAGAAAAAACAAATCTACATTGAAAGTAAGACAGAAAAATACTATGAATTGCCGTTAAGATTGGAATGAGTCCAGCTTAGAAGCCTAACACATGTGAACTTCCGAAGATTCTTATTAATGAGGGTAATATTTTATGAGATGTTTTATTGATTGCCTGCTATGGCATTTCCTTTTCAGCAGGATAAAACTGATACCATTCATGTCTGCCTGACAAATATCCTCTTCTTGACTCTCCATTATTCTTTCTATTACTTCCATTTTTGCTAAAACAATGACTGCACAACACCTCTTCCTTCATTCCAGGTACACTCTCTTTCTTGGTTAACACTCCAGGGTCACCAAATATTTTCATTCCTTTATCTCACATGTTTTTAAAGGTGAGCCTGAATTTGTTTAATCAATTTTATAATGACCATCCCTGGTTTCTTTTTTTCCTTTTAGTAAGAGACATGCTGCAACTCGTTAAATGCACCTTATGCAAGTGTGTCTTCATCTTGTGAATATCCTGAATCCAATGTGTCTATAATCAATTTATAATGATCAGCCATTCCAATATCTTCTGGTTTCCTTTTAGTAACAGACATTCATCTTGTACAAAATACACAATGTTGTAAATAACCAATTTGTCTATAATCAATTTATAATGACCAACCCTTCCAATATCTTCTGATTTTCTTGCTTTTCCTTTTAGTAAGAGAAATCCTTTTTAAATGTTGTAAATATCTTCTATCCAATTTGTCTATAATGAATTTATAATGACCATTTCTTCATCTTGTTATGTCAGGGGTTTATAAATATACTCCATCCAATTTGTTATAATCAATTTATAATGATTATCTCTTCCAATATCTTCTGGTTTCCATTTAATGAGAGATTTGTTGCTTAATATTCAATAGATAAATAGATAGATAGGGGACATAAACAGGAGGAGATTTTTTTCAAGCCATTTAAATCTGTTAAAATTTTTCCACTTAAAATTCAATCTCATCCATAAAAATCAGCATCGAACCAAAACAACTATAATTCCATAGTAATTTGTTGAAAATTTGAAGGTTATCGAAAACGACACCTCCAATATCTTCTGATTTTCCATCATTTTCCTTCAGGGTAAGAAAATAGGCAACTTCTTCATACTAGATATTTTTTTTTTTTTTTTTTTTTTTTCTTAAAATTCCTTTCAATTTGTCTATAATCAAAATAATGGATTGGTCAAGAATCAAAACTTGTTTACTTGTTTTAGGTTTTTTTTTTAGTATCACATAGGGGACGTACAAGAATCTCTTTGCACCGGTTTCATTTTTAAATATCATTGTAGCCATGACTGCGTGGTGAAAAAAACAGGTAAGCGTATGTCTTCATTCTTCTCTATCAATTCAAATTATTGTTTTATTGAAGATCCTTATCATAGAATGATAAAAACTGCTTTAAACTTGATGAAAACATGTTTTTAACGTCAAAATGTTTTAAGAAGTGGAAAGAAATTTTTTTATTTTTTTTTACATTTTAAACCTTCGTAGCAAATTTAATGTTTATTTACATATTTGTAAAAATGTAGTTTAAAGAAGGAAATTATGACTTCATTTTGCATGACTATTGACTGCAATCAGTCATCGTTTCATCGACGAATTGACTGTTTTAACGTGAATGGGATGTTATCGTATAGAAGATCATAAGGACGTAAATTTTCCAGTTTTAAAGTGAACTTTTATTAAGATAAAAACAAAATTTTATCATGAAAAAGTTTGTTATTAATATAGAGGACAGGATGAAAGTAACGCAAAAATTATTATTCCCTGGAATTTTCACCAAAATGATGAATTTAAAATTTGATGTCGGTTGTCATTGAAAAATGGCAAATATTTTTTGAAAGCCATTTTTTCAGATTTTTAAAATTTTCTATGAAAACAAAAATTTTTTTTAAAACCAAAAGATGTTGAAAAAAAAATTGGACCATTTGATTTATCGTAAGACCTTCTTCAGTTTGTGGAGAAAAGAATCAAAACTTTAGTTTCCTGGATGTAATTAAAATCTCAAACAGAGCATGGGTTCAAGACACCATTTTTTAAACCAACATTCACCAGACAGTAATTTTTTTTTTTCCATTTTTTTAAAATGATGTATTGATTGTCCGATGACACAACACCGGATGAAAATCGATGAAAATCCAGCGGTCTGAAAATAACGAAAAATTTTTTCATCATTATGTTCTTCAAATACAAAGAAACAAAAAGTTTTTTTTACATAATTTTTGAAATTTTTTACTCAAACTTTTTCTTTTAAAGAGGAGAAGGAGGAGGACAAAAAACTATTTAAAAAAAAGTTTGCCTTAAAATTTTTTTTTAAAGTAAGAGAAAATACAAGTTTGTTGATGGTCCATATAACATCAATAAAATTAAAAAATAAATTAATTAAACATGACTAAAGACTAGACCCCTCTAAAGTGCAGCTGCAGAAAGGAATAAAAAACAAATTATTCCCCAAGGTAAAATTTAAAAAAACACCAAAAAAATGATAAAAAAAATGGGCAATGTGTTTCAAATCAGGCAAATTAAGGGCCCGTATGTAAGGAAAGAGACGGAAATACTAGACAGAAACTCAATGTGACCATTGGAAAATTCACCAAAACTTCAAGTCTTCCGTAAATTTCATTAAAAAAACATTATTTTTGTTAATTTTTTTTAATATACGAAAAGAAATGAATAAATATTGGAAAGTAAATCTGTAAATATATATCTAGAAAAAAAAATGATAACAAAGTTGCAATTCTATTTTTAAATACATTTTTTGACAACAACAAAATTGCAAAATTTTTAAAATGGTTGCTGAAAAAAAAATAATTTATAATACTTTTAAAAATTCCCAGATGTCCTCAAAATACACATTTGTTTCAGTGGATAAATCCATGGTTATTGAATCCATGAAAGACCCAAAAAAATTTTTTCAAATAATATTTTTTGGCAGTGGAGAACTTTGTATGAAAAATTAATTAAAATTTTTCAGGAGATAACATGGAAAAAACAAAAAAAAACATGATTTTGTTGATCAAAAATTATTCGGGTTTTAACTAATATAATTCTAAACACCTCAAAATTGAGAAATTATAGAACAAATATGGCGACAAAGATGAGGACAATATTCCGACTAATGTAAATACTATATAAAAAAATATATTTAAAATATGTCTGTGCGTGTGTCTAGATAGATAGGGGACATAAACGCAATTATTATTATTTTTTGTGAGAAATTTTCAATGTGTTTACCCTAAAATCGCCTAAAAAAAAAACATTCATGGTAAAACCTCAAAATCTTTATTCCACTGAATATTTTTTTCATAAAGAATTAACAAGGTTTAAAAATCTAAAATTCAATAATTGTCCAAAAAACTCAGCAAAACTAAAAAATGGAATTCCAAAATATTTTGTTGAAATTTGAAGGTGTCGAAAAAACACCTCGGCCATCTTAGTGTTAACAATCATCATTTTCAGGGTACGAAAATAGTTGTTTTCTTTTCCATCTAGATATTTTTTGTTTTAGGGTTGTTTTTTTTTAAATTGTTTTATTTAATTACTGAAAATAATGGATTGGTCAAGAATTTTAATTGTTTTTGTCGTACCTTATCATCAAGGGGACGTACATTGAAGGCACATTTTTCAATTCTTCATCAACTTAGCAATGACAGCGTGGTGAAAAAAGTAATGTAATTCGTTCTTTTTAAAACAATCCAAATTATTTTTTTTGAAGATCCTTATCATTTGAATGATAAAACTGCTTTAAACTTGATGAAAAATGTTTTTAAACGTCAAAAAATTTTAAATTTTAAAAGAGCAAATAAAACAGTTTCACATTTTTAAATTCGTAAAATAAATTTAATGTTTATTTTGAAATTTGGAAAAATGTAGTTTAAAATTTTGCTTTGTATAACTTCATTTTTGCAATGAAAGTAATTATTGAATGCAATCAGTCATCGTTTCATCGACGTAACAACTTTATGTGAATGGTATGTTATCGTTTCGAAGATCATTTTAACGTAATTTTCCCAAAAATTTTTTAAAACTTTTATTAAGATAAAAACCAAGTTTTATCGTGAAAAAGTTTGTTATCATTTATTATTTTTATAAGAGGAAAGAAGAAAGTATTTTTAAAATTTTATTACGATGTCGGTTAAGAGATGTGAAAAAAAAAAAAAAATATATTTTTTATTACAAAGATTTTTTTTTTTAAAATTTCAAAAATAAATTCATTCATTTTTTAATAAGTCCTGAAAAAATTTTTTTTAATATCCGACTGTAGACACCTTCATGAAAATCGATAGCATGAAAAGAATGGTCTGAAAATTAATGAAAAAATTTTTCTTCGTTTTAAATATTTCATTATTGAGAAGAAACACTAAAGTATTTTTAAAATTTTTTAAAAAATTCATTCTTAGCATGTCCGATATTTTAGTTAAAAATCTTGTTTACGAAATAACGGATAAAAAAAAACTCGATACAAATTTTTGATTTTTTTAAAATTTTTAAAAATAAGTTAATTTATTATACGTATTTCAAAATTGATTTGAAGAAATTTAAAAATTTTAAGTTTATTTAAAATATTTTGAAAAGAAACTTTTACTTACTTTCTTCGTAAAAAATGTTTTTTAAGATAAAAGAGAAACGGTCTCAAATGTGTTGACAAGTGCTGAGTGATGACGTCTATAAATTATTGACAGCTGACGTGAGATTCGAGTTCTCATACGAAAGGGCAGAATGGACATATTATTTTTTAAGCGGACCCGCTTAAGTAGTACCTTGTAATAATTAAAGTAAAAAAACTTTCGCCATTTTTTTGTTTTTGTTTTTTAAGTACTGTGCCATAAGTTTGTTGATACTATGGAGAAATTATAAATACTATAAAAAAAAAATTAAGATACAAGTGCTGCACTGCTGACGTTTTTTTTTTATTATTGCACGCATGATACTTCCGGTCTTCCGTAGATTTCATTGGTAAAAATTATTGACACGAATTAATTTTTTTAATATACATGCGCCCGTTAGCTTGTAATAAGCTTTGGAAATTATAATCTGTAAATATATATCTACTTAATAACAACATTCATTATTTAAGTTCTACAAACTTTTCCCTAATTTTAGAAGAATTAGCAACATAATGCAAAAATAAAAAACATATTTCAGAAATAAGAAATAATTGTTTTAAAAATTCATTTTTCATCGAAATATCTTTTTGCTTTCAGACAATATTGTCCATGTTCATTGAAATAAATAAAAGCTTTAAAAATTTTTTTGAATTAAATAATATTTTTTTTTTATTGAGTTTTGTATGTTACACTTCAGAGACGATTTTTAGTAGGTTGGTACAACTAAAAAAAAAACAAAAAAATGATTTGGTTTCCTCAAAGCATCGTGTTTTAACTAATATAATCATAAATCTTTAGAAATTGAAATTATAGAGTTTTCGTTCAATTAGTTAGAGGGGTAATACATATGAAAAAAAAATTTCTGCCATGACTTTTTACTAAAAATAAAAAATGTTTATAATAAGTTCCATCATTTGTGAATAGTTTCTTAAAGTTTCAGAAAATCCAACAATTATTTTTATTTTTTGCAGATTGTCCAAATTAATGTGTGACATACAGGAAAAAAAAAAACGCTAAAATTTTATGTTATTTTATTGGTTCGGTTGATACAAGGAGAAACAAGGTTGTTTTTAATCAAAATTTCGACTGTTCTAAAAGGAAGGAAAAATTTTTTTAAATAATTAAAAAATACTTTGATCTTTCCTCTCAATAATGACATAAGCATTTAGACGCTAAAATTTTGTTTTCATCAACGTTGGCGTCTTTTTCTTCCTGCTATACTCTGTTTTTAGCAATCTCATGAAAGTACCTACAACTATTGGTTTTTGAAAGAATTTCCCAATTAACGTGTTTTTCACCCAAAACGTCTACACAAGTCTTACACAGTTAAAAAAAAAATTGACCCAAATTTAGAACGTTTTAGAAAGGAGATAAAAGGTTCAAAAATAATTAAAAACTACTTTGTTCTTTCCTCTTAATAATAACAAACATTTTAACAGTAAAACTTGTTTTTTTTTAAGTTTGGAAACTTTTGTCACCATGCTATACTGTTTTTTAGCAAACTATTGGAGGTACCTACATAAAATTTCATAAGAAACATACATAAAAATTGTAGGTAACTCTCTTTTAGAAATTTTATCTCACTCAGGGAATGAAATTCTAAAGAATAAGGAAAAGCATACCCTGATGAAAAAAGACTCCAAACTTGATTAATCAATTTTCTATCATCTGAATGTTTATTATTAAGAGAAAAGACCAAAGTATTTTTTGAATATTTAAAAAAAAATTGTTTTTAATCCTTTCAACGTGTCCGAAATTTTAGTTAAAAATCTTTCGTTTTTGAGTAAGGAAGATTTACATAAAATAAATCATGTGAGCCATTTTTGATAAACTTTGTGAACAAAAGTGAAATTCTCGGTTTAAAAATCTTTTAAAATTCAATTATACTATTTGTAAAAGTTACTTTCAGAAAATTAGAAACTTTAAACCATACTTAATGTAACTGGAAACAAACAACATTTAATTTTTTAGCAGAAAAAATTTAGTGGGAAATAAGAGAAGCATATCTAACAATGTTGATTGGTTTTACTGTAATGTTGAAACCAAGCTAGCAGATTCAACTGATCTCCACATTTTTAAAGTGTGTGTATATATATATATATATATATATATATATATATATATAGTCTTAAGGTGTGCTATATTTATGGGATAAAGTACTCAATATCAGAGATAGAGCGTGTGTAAATATAAAAGTGAACATAGAAATCAACATTTACAGGCGACAGTCTGTTTTAAATATAGATAAACAGACTGTTTATGTTGACTTCCATAGTCAATTTTATATATATATAGAGTTATATAATGTACATTAATATCTTTTTAAGGATAATATCATTTATGGCTTTATAGTAATTGGGAAGATTTCTACATTAAAAATTTATTTTTCAATCTTTTAAAAATAATGAAAATGAATTATGAGCTGTTCAGTTTTGATTTGTAAATATAGTTTTCATTTAACAATATCAACCATTTTGTTTTTGGTTTTTAACTACATTGTAATTTCAACAAATTAACAAATATTTTTGGCAATTATCTAATATTTTATTGATTTTTAGTTAATATGGT